>BLXT01003738.1:891066-908884 GCA_019648995.1 Plakobranchus ocellatus | reverse complement strand
AAAAAAAAAATATTTTTGCCCTCAAAGAAGTGACAAAAAAAGTCACATGTTTTTTATTTCTTATATTTTCTTCTCCAATCCTGCCACTTTGCGTTTGGCATTTACAGGAAGAGCCAGGTTATGTCTTGAAAGATTCTGATGGAAAGACACAGTTCTTCTCTGTGACACCTCGCACAGGAACTGGGATACAGTATTCCTTATCAACAGTGGGAGACGATGTCAAGAATTTTATAATCAATGCTACTACTGGGGAGATCACCATCACAAAATCCTTGGACAGAGAGAAGCAAGAGAGATACAGTGTAAGTTTGACTTTGAGACTTGGTAGAATTGAATGTCAAGAGAAGATTTAATTTTACCACAGCTGCTTTTCCATCACTGCTTTGTTGGTTTTTTTTTTTTTTTTTAAACAAGAATTCCACTTTCTTTAAGGATCTAGAAAGGTATCGGTCATCTTTAAGACTTTTCATACTGAGAATGCAGGGATGTACATACACATATACACACAGATAACATAAAGGCAAGTGCGTGCATGGGTGAAGCAAATGCTGTTAAGTCTTATGCTTCAGATGGCAAACACTATATAGGTAAATAATTCTTGAAAATTTCAGACATGTTCTTAAAACTATTGTTGAGAAGATTTTGGTGTATTTATAGGTGTATTTATGAGGGTTTGCCAATACATGGGTTATCATCATTCTTATGTTCAAAAGATTTTCTACTAGCTATATTTGAAAAATTGAAAGCATCAATGCTGAAATCTTGAATTTTGAGTCTGATGACATAAAAGCAATGCTATATTTTTTTTTTTAAATAATTTTTTGATTCATTCTTGCTGTGTAAAGTAACCAAACATAATTTTGATGGCAAGATCACAAAAAAAGAAACTTGGCACCCACCAATAATTTAAGTTCATTCACGACAAAGTAAAGAGGCACAGACCTACTTTTTCACCTGGATCTACCTACTAATATATAACTTTACATGAATTATGCCTCATTAACACTCATTTGCCCTCTTCTCAGTTTGTTTTTATTGGTTGCTTTATTTAAACCATCGCAAAAAAGTGAAACAATTTTCAATTATGGGGTATATATAATGTGGTAGTAAATGAACCTTATAGCAATACACAACTTTTTTAATACAAAAAAAGTGGTAAAATATTCATAGCAGTATGAGTAAGTATATATATATAATCAAGTTCATTTACCATGATATTAGAGTTTTGAAGATCTAACTATTATTGTGATGATGATAATGTTTGCCACATTGAGACAACATCCACAATTTTTATGCAATTTAAATTTACATAACCAGGGATTTTACCCTCCACTAAGCCCTCAATCCGTTATTACTGCAGAGTAATTTGTACTACATAATATCTCATCTTTCTTCATCTCACATCTCATTTCTGTCTTTCTGTTTCTCTTCTACCTTTCTTAATCTTTCTCTATCTCTCTATATTTCTTTGGTTCCATCTCTCTCTCTCTCTCTCTCTCTCTCTCTCTCTCTCTCTCTCTCTCTCTCTCCCCCTCTCTCTCCCTCTCTCTCCCTTTCTCTCTCGTTCTCTCTTATCAAATTATAACAACTTACGGCCATGCAATCTTTTCATGCTCTTTCTCTACAGCTGCTGGTATATGCTGAAGATACTTCAAATCCTGACATCATTCGCACTGGACGCAAGATAATTGTTCAACTCACTGACAAAGATGACAATCAACCCACTTTCACCAATCCCAAAAACTATCGCCAATGTGAAGCTGTGAGTTGGTCTCATATAAACAGGAAACATTCAAATCAAAGGGTTTTTTGGTGTTCCTAACTACGTTTTAGTGCCAAATGAAGGTGTTTATTGTCTGTTATTCTTCAAGTCCTATACATGTTCTTTATATTGCTCCAGCTTTATTTAAAATGCGTGGTGATGTGTAGTGTTATGGTTCATATATTGGTGGTAAAGCCCTCGTACATAGTAGAATCATTGCAAATGGTTTTTTAGTTTTCTTCAAATAATGTGCAGATAATTCACATAACAAAGCGGTTATCTTCAATATTTGTTGTTCACTCAATTATTAAATAGGAACTTTGTTAAATCTTCGTTACTGTTTTTTTTTTTTAAATCAAGCCTGCTGTGGGAAAAGAATGACTCTTTGAATCTTTTTGGATTACCCCTTCCCTCCCCTTGCCACTTTTCTTTTTTCCATCTTTCCACCCTTTTCTTATAGTCACTCCTTTTTTGCATTTTTAAAAATTTGAACAGCCTCACTTCTAATGGTGTTCTCACTCTAATTGTTTCTTGTTCCTCTGATAAAGATATATTTTTCTTAACAATACTTTGCCTTGGCAATTTTTTAAACTCATTTAGATTGATCGACCATTGAGGCTGCTTGTACGAGAGAACACCCCTGTAGATTCATTGGTGTATGTGTTGAGTGCTTGCGACCCGGATAAGGCAGAATTCTCTCGTATATACTATGAGCTTGACTCAAGAAACGACTACTGTAAGTAATCAAGCAGAATCGATTTTAACATTTCTCTAGGATTTTAAAGTTTATTTTGAAGTGTGCTTTCTAAAGGTCAGAAATAACCCACAACCTAAATATCAATTTGTTTTGTCTCAGTTCTATTTAGCTGCATGTTTGTTTAGATTTCCATTGAGGGGAATCCTGCTTAGCACACAGAGTAAAAAAAAAAAATGTGCATCAGCATAATGATTGACAACCCTTGCAGACAGCACTGCTCAGAATCAGTTATGCTAGATACATTTTGTTCCTCATACAAGCTGGTACTCCTCCGTCTAAACTTTAGGGAAGTAGTTTTACTTCAAATCCCTTCACTGATAGTGGATGACTTTGTTAAGTGAGTGCTCAATATGGGTGTAAATGAAACCAACTTTAAGGTAGTCATTAATATGTGATTTATGTGTGCAGTGTCCCTTGACTTATTCTGGCATATTATCCAAGGAGATTTGGTTTAAATGTATAATTTATATCATCTGTCCATGGTTATCAAGTAATGTCAAAACATGTTCAAATGAATCCCAGACTTATATATGAAGTATAAATATTTCAATGTACATGTTCATACCACAAAATATCCCATTTGTATACATTTGGGTTTGACCTGTGGGGCTGTGCTTCATTATCCTTTTACTATAACTAGTCATACATAAAGCTAATTGTGCATCATTCTGTCATATTCGTATTTCACAGCCTTCCAATTTTCATCACGGACTTGAAGGTTTAGCCTTTTCTCATTTATAAAAATCTCCCTTAAATTGTAAAAGCCAAAGACAGAAAAGCCAGATGCTGAAATTTTTTTATAAATACACACTAAAATGAAAAGCCTGTCAAGAGTGAAACTACCTTACAACAGTTATAAACTCTACCATGCATTATCGGTTATGATCTCAAAATTTTTTCTTACAGGTAGACGAGGTAATGTTGATTCAATCCTTAGCCTTAACAGCACCACTGGGGGCTTAACAACCAATGCTAATGTTGACTATGAACAACGCAATGACTACATAATGTGTGTCCGGGCCCTGTCACTCTCTCCAATAAGTGCCGGAAGGAAAAAGCGATCCTTTGATACTGATCAAGTGGATATGCAGCTAGACAACGTTGCTTACATCAATGTTGTCATTGTGGATGAAAATGATAATGGACCGCGATTCCCAGAGAGTGAATTGGTAGCAGGTAAGCGTCAAGAGTGTTGCTGTGTCCAAGATAAAAAAAGTGTTAATGTTCTTCAACATGACATTAGATAAATCGCTATATGAATTTAAAAATATGTAAATGTATATGAATAGCAAAAATACGAAATTGAAAGATTTCGAGATAAACACTTGAAATACCATAGTGTAAAATTTTGGGAATGGCAAAAGGGATGATTTGGCAAGACTTGCAAAATTTTTTTCTTAACAAAAATTATTTTTTATGGAGGATTTGTAATCACTTACAGTGTAAACATGTACCTTTGTAAGTTTCTTTCTTCTTTTTAAATTTTTTAAATTTTGTTTTTTTATTAGAAGATGCTACCTTGTGAAATTGAGCTTTCATCAAGATTATGCCATAATGAGTATTTGCATAGAAGACACTTGAAGACAAAAAATGTTGACTCAGCTTGCAAAATAACCCTTTAATCTTTGCATTCCCTTAAGCTCATGTCAAACAATTCAATACATGACCCAATTTTATTTGAATCTATTGTCTCATAAGTTCATTTTGAATAACAGCAAATTTCCTGCAACTATTGTTTTAGGGCGTACTATGCATGATTTTCATATTTTTATTGAATCTCTGTCATATGTTTATTTTGAATAGAAAAAAAACTATCCTACAAGTAATTTTTTTAAAAATTTTTTTAATTTTTAAAAATCTTTCTTTCTATCAGTTGTGCAAACTAGACCGCCAACAGGCCCTGTAATCACACTGGCAGCCACAGACCCTGATGGTGCCACGAACAACGTCATACTGTATCGTGTGACGAGCTCAGTGTTTATTTTCCAGTCTGGTGCTGAGCAGGCCTCTGCTGATGTGTTCACTCTACGTGGTGCCAGTGGCGCACTCTATCCTGCTCTACCATCGTATCAGAGCTTCTCTGGTGGTCGCTTTGTACTGACAGTGCAGGCTATTGATGCTGGGAACCCAGCATTCACGGATACTGTGCAGGTTACGGTGAGTAAAGCATGAAAAAAATCAATAATTTGCCTTTCCTTTTTGCTTTGTATACATATTTGATCATGAAATTAATTGTGTATCATGGCATTTTCTTTCTTTTAGTTTTGATTTTTTTTTTTTTTTTGCTTTGTCTTTACTTCCTCCGCGTTCAAATCTATTCTACATTATATAACTTGGAGAGATCTCCTAGGATGCTCTAGCCGTCTAGTCCCACACTTTTATTAAGAATTCAGCTGAGTAGGCCCTATTATTTTTTTATTTCTGTTTTTATTCTGATCTTAGAATTAGATCTTAAGTATTGTTCTGTAAAAGCTTGTTCACTATTGGTATTGTTTCATTTATTGCATTTTACCGTTTCAGGTTCCTGTTTCTCTCTATGTACTTTTTTTCATATAGATCTAGATGAGATTTTTTCGACCTGAATTAAAGAATTATGTATATTTTTTTTCCCTCTGAGACCACAATGCATTGGAATCCCTTTTTAGCAACAGCTTAAATTACAGCAACTTTCACTATAAGGAGAGATTTGAAGAGACAAGTTTTTTTCTCTTTACTTAGGCCATATAAACTGCTTCCTCGGTAATAACTATAATGAAATCTGGAGGCTGAAGGAAAAAAAGAAGCATCTAAAATTTCCCTGCCCTACGATTTCAATCGGATAAAACTTAACTTGTCATAAACAGGCCTAGATCTACATGCCTTGTCTATCAAAGTTGATGCTATCAAGTATTGTGCTGTCTATCAAGTATTGTGCTGTACCTCTTTCCCCCAAGTTCTCCTCATATAACACTATGCTAAGTGTAACCAGTTCACATGCACAAGACCACCTCAAATCCTCAAGTTAAGCCTATGATCACTCTGCATGTGGGCCAAAGGGTTGTGTGTGACGGAAGTTAAATGACAAGAGGATGAAGTCTATAGGCCTACATCTACAGGATACATAAATATGTGTATATGTGTGTGTGTGGATCAGCAAGTCAAACACAGCACTGAGCCATTGACCACTGACTGGGTGTATTTATTACCCTCCTCCCTTTTCCCATCTTTGTTAATAACTAGTAGACATTTGCTTCCAGAGCCATGCATGAAGAGGGAAATTATCATTATTATGCTTCTGCTACAGTCTTGTTAGACTCCACTTACTGCATGGAAAGTGACTATTATATAAATAATAGTTATTGCCAGTGTTTACCTCTCATTCAGTAGAATAATATTAATAAATTTCATAGATTGTAAAACGCATACTCAATGAGTGTCTTATAAGTATGGGCTCTGATGTAAACTTACATATATCGCTAAATCACAAAATCAGATGGTTTGCAGAAAACTCAGCCACAGAAAAGATTTTAAGCCCCTTAGAAAACAACCATCGGTTTCAGTTAGTGGAACATTGTGAGACTTGTCCATAGGTTGTAAGACGCTTTGGGTCTAAGGAATTTTTTTTAAAACTGTGCATTTACATTATTTAATCAGTTTATTGCCTTAGTTCTTGCTGTAAAAGTCTCATTTTGTTGTGGCTCTGGACATAAATGTTCTGCATTGCCTTATCTGCAACTTTGAAGTTTTTACTTGATGTCTGCTTTGAAATTTGCCTTTCTGTCTTCATCTCTCTTTAAAATATTTTTGGTTGCTAAATTTAAGCCTCTTCTGCTTTAATTTGTGCGTTGTTTTTTTTTTTTTTTTTTTTTTGTTCCCTGGTCTGTTGAGTTGAAGTCTTTTATGCCCCATGAGAAAACTTGACTGAAGTTTTGTTTTTGATGCATTTATCAGATTTATGTTCACGATGAAGGCCAAGCTGTGAAGTTGATTCTTAGTGACAGACCATCAGATGCTGTCAGTTACAGTTCAAACATGATCTCGTAAGTTTTTATTGAGACTTATTATCACCAGATCTCACACATTTATGGTTGCATTAGCTTTGATAACTCTGATGCTACAATCCAAAAAAAACCTTGCAATCTAAAGACAAAACTTTGATTAAAAAAAGATATAAGAAAACATTGGTCTGAACGATTAGAAAACTTAAGCATCAATGCTCAATATACCAACGCCTCAAAGGGGCAAAGTCATTGGAATGTGTCAAGATCTGAGCACTGTCACATATGATGTTCATTTCTTTTGAAAACTTTCAGAATTAGCTCCAAAGATTTAGTACTTGCACTATTCTTTAAAGTCATTTAGATAATAATTTTTTTTTTTAATTTGTTTTAAAATTCCATCTTAATCTTGGCTTAATGCACACTCTCTGTCTCAATATTGCAGGGAACTTGATGCTGTCGACAGAAGGTATTCTTTCACTTTTCTTCAGCTGTCAGAGCACAGAACTCAGGATGGAATAGAAGCAGATAAGTGAGTCAAAATGCCATGTCTAACCACAACTATTCTAGAGCAAGGCGCATGATATGACTGGTGGTCAAACGCAAGCAAGAGGGTCACGCTAAAAGAGTTAGTTATGTCCCAGTAAGACAGATTGGCCTCTGTATCTGTCAAATGAGAGCATGATAGATACAATTCAGTGTATAATAAAAATACAAACTTCATTGTCTTAAGACTTGGCAAATTCAGAAGTCTACCAAATACCTCTTCACAGCAATGCAGGTTTTATTAGAACCAGTAAAACTAAAAAACATACAATTAGTCCTTTACTGACGGTTGAAACGAACGTGTTTGAGCTCTAAAGAAATGCCAAAAGCAAAATCAAAGAAACTTCTTTCATTAGTTTTCTTTTTCATTTGTTTCTTGCCAAACTTGATTATTTTTCTTCTCTCATAAGACAGTGAGGCTAAAATCATGATTTATAGATTGCACATTGTCAGACATGCAATGTAAATAGTATGTTTTACGTTGATCAAGTTCTTGTTTAAAGTTGTAGCTCAAACCATTTTCAAAATGTCATTATATATAAATTATAATCATGCAATGACAGACTTAAAATAAAGAAAAAAATACACAAATGCTGTACGACTAATAATGGCACCCACATGCAGATAAATCATTTTAATCTAAAACCAACTCATCATAATCATTACATTTGTTCTTGCTATCCTGTGGTTTCAATAACAACCTTCACTTGAATTATTGTATGTCTTACTCACACTATCAATCTCCATCAATCCTTGCAAAGTTGGCATGCTGTTGTGCCATTGACATCCTCTCAAAGTGCACACACATACACTAGAGGCACACTTACTACAGGGTGTGATTGAATATTTGCACTCAGATTCCTTGCTTGTTTTAGTGCAATAGAACAGTGCAAAGTCAGTCTTTATGTTTTCTTGACAAAATTCCTCAAGCACCACTGGGTTCATTTAAACGGATTGATAGAGGCCAATTCTGTGTTTGCTAGTCAGAGACAAATATTAAAATGGATTTAAAAAATTCACTGCACATATCTACCCCATAAAGCTAGTAATGCATTTATAGAGCTTGACATTCATAATTTTGTTTCTTTATCTTCTCTGTATTTGATGTGAGTGCTGTGCAGATTTAATGTATTTACTATAGAAAGAAGATCCTGAAAAAAAAATAATTAATCCAAAACAAACTATTGCTACGGCAGCAGAAATATGTTGAAACTTTTTATTTGACAGGGTTTGACTACCTTAAAAATCTAAAACTTGCTCAATGAGGGTAATCTTGATTTTTTTTTTCATAGGGATGTTTCAAAAAAAAAAAATTTTAAAAAGGGGTTACTAATTTTCCTTTTAATTTTGAATATGAAGAAGCATTGCAATTGCGTGTGCTGATATTAAACTAGCCAATGTGCATTACTGGTTCTAGCTATGCATTCTGCAATACATTATAATTTTCCTCTTTTGCAGGACGGATGTTTGCTTCTTAGCTGTGGATGAGCAAGACAAAACTATCCTTAACATTCGCCAAGTTATAAGTGTGCTAGACGAGCAGGGTTATAGAGATGTGCTTTCGCAAACACAATACAATGACGTGGACAGAGGGGTAGGCTCATATAATTTACTTGTTGCTTTTCAAACTTAATGTTCTGACAATTTTTAATATTTGTTGTATCAACATTCAACATGCCCAAAGCTAATAACGTTCACAAATATGTACAAGCTTACCTTATGCATTTTTGTGCATTTGTATAGTACTAGAAAAACCTTAGCCCTTGAGTGTGTGGGTGTTTTTTTCTTTCTTCATATCTACTTTTTGTACTTTTTTAGTAATTCGTACATGTACTGAAATCTTCTGCTTGCCCTCGTCACTGTATTTTTCTTTTTTTTTTTTTTTTTTTAATTGTTTTAGTTGAATGGCAAAGCAGAATTTGTGTAACGTCAACTCCTTGCTTCTTGGTTACATATATGCATTCAGAAAAATTTATCTTAAACATTTGAAGAAAAATAAAGATGGCAGTAGGCCATCTGTTTAAGTGTTGGGATCTTTTAAGTCTGAGCCATATCTTTCCCCCCTCTTGTATTCTTTTCTATGTTTAACACTCTGCCTGAACTAACACCTTTTACATATCTAGAGCATTCCAAGGTTTTCTTGTTTAATGTTTAAAGAAAGCTGATTTGTAAACTTTTAACACACTAATTGACTTACATGAACAATGACGTTAAAGCAGTAGTAGTGCCATGTCTATTTATTTTAATCATACCTTAATCAGTAATAATAAAGGAAGACAAGGTGAGTATCTAAATATTCATCTTAAATAACAAAATTTGTTGGATTTTTTTTTTAAGGGTTATCTCTTAAGCCATAACTATGACTACATAATAAGCTCATTTTATTTTCAAGTTACTTTTTAATTTTTCATCAACATGTTTTTGTTTCATATTGATACTTATTGCATTGTGCCCTTGTCTGCGCAGCAATGCTATCCAACCCAGTCATCAGAGGAAGATGTGCGCTGGCGAGACCTGTGGTGGGTGTTGGTTGCAGTGGCCATCTTCTTGTTTGTGTGCTGCATCATCCTTATTGTCCTCATCTGCCTGTTATATGACAAGTGAGTAATCTTACCTCAGTTACCTTGTCTTATCAAGTTCTTGTTAAATTGAGAAAACCTAAGGATAGCTTGATGTTATGATCACTTTTTGAAAACTACTATGTGTATTTTTTTTAACAGTGCAATTCAACAATTGTTAAAACCTTTTGACCATATAATTTTTAAAAGTCAATCCAAGTTTTTTTTTTATGCTTGAGAAATTGAATATTTATAGACATTCCTGTGAGACAATAATGAAATTTTTTGTAAATTGCAAAGTGGCATGTCTTCATCACAATTCTTAATCTGCCAGATTTAAATATTTCACCAACCATTCCTTGCTGTTGAAGTGCTACTTTTTAAGGTTTTTCAATGCAATACATGGCTTCAGTTTCTATATTGACAAATTAATATTATATCAACAAAGATGCACAAAAGAATTATCATGAAATTCACATTACTGTGTAAAGTATAATTAGATTAAAAGTTGACCTTGAATGCAACTTAAATTCTTGTAGTGTTTCCATACCCTTTTTTGCAAATTATGAAAGCAATATGAATGACCCGAATTAATTAAATGAAATTGATATATTGTTTGAAGAAAAAAAGAAAGTTTGAAAGCTCCCTCATCCATATCCTAATGAAAGTTTTTAATCTTGAGTTATTTAGATCTGAATATTTATCAGCAATGCACATCATTCTTTTTTTAATTCCACTATGGCCATAGATTTAACCGCTATAATCTGTATAACAAGGCTACATTATGATAGAAGCTCAAAATTTACACTGTAATTCATACCAATATACATTTTATATAAAACTCATTATTTCATGCAGACATTCACAGTGTAAATTCATTTCATAGATCACTTAAGGATATTATAGATTGTTGAGTAGGTTCAAAACAAATCTTACTGCAAGCTGAGCCACAGCCATTTTATAGCGTTTTGTCATACTCTTTTTTTTTTTTTAAATAATAAATTCTCGTGAAATCTTTTCAAACTTCAAACTTTCAGAGATGATTAAGTGTTTGCTACCTGTAGAATTGCATATTTCATTGATGTGTGGAAAATCATAAAACTGAATAATTAATACAGGATGAGTTATTTGATTTACATATCAATTTTAAGATTAACTAATTATTTACAGTGAAAGAGAAGTAGATCTGTGGATGAAATTACATTTTCTTGTTGCAGATATTTCTTGTTTTTTTTTTTTTTTTTTTTTTCATTTTTATTCATATGGAGAGGAAAAATCCTGGTAAAGGAGCACCAAACTGCAAAATAATATCATATCCCTATGGCCTAGTTGCACACTTCCCAGTGACAAGTGGCACTGTTACGGTTCCTGTATAAGTGTGCATAGCAAGAAATTCAAATTCAGATATCAGGTGCAAAGATGTTTTTGACAACTGTCCTCTCAAAATGAAAAAAAAAATGCACAAAAAGTTACTGACAAATTTTCATCATGATATAAAAAAGAACGATTTTCTTTGTACATACTTATTCAGTTTTCCCATAATTTTACTCCTCAGGTACCGGCGGTACATGGAGACAAGACAAACCTGTAAGTGCTATTGATTCCTGCTGTTTTTTATGTAAATTTACACATACACACACGCTCTCTCTCTCTCTCTCTCTCTCTCTCTCTCTCTCTCTCTCTCTCTCTCTCTCTCTCTCTCTCTCTCTCATTATGAAAGATGTCAGATAACTTGTTATGAAAATTCTTATAGAAATTCCATAACAGAAAGGAAGTTTGCTTGTCCTGGCTTAAGCCAACAAAATTTCTTTTCATTGCAACAATTTAAATGCAATGTAAATTTGATAACTGCTACAAAAAAAATTGGTTTCTTGGCTAAGGCCAATCTTCGCAAACTTCCTTTTTGTGAAGGAATTTTCTTATACAAATTTTCATGGCAATATAAATAGAGTTTTTGTTATTTTTAAATGATGGGCATAATTGTTT
This sequence comes from Plakobranchus ocellatus, assembly GCA_019648995.1. NCBI lineage: Eukaryota > Metazoa > Mollusca > Gastropoda > Plakobranchidae > Plakobranchus > Plakobranchus ocellatus. The sequence goes on along the minus strand of BLXT01003738.1, from coordinate 897,298 downwards.
TGGTAAAATAAAGCTTAGTCTCAGTTGCAGCTAGCACTGAAATTGTTAAAAATTTTAACCTAATTGTTTTTATGCATTGGAAATCTCAAGCTTTGTAAAATGGCAGAGTTGATTATTTATTGGAGATGGAGATGAAGAGAGACGTTTACATTTAAATCAAGCTCATATGCTTCATATTTCATTAGGGTAAGATAAGCTACAACATATCTTGCTTCAATTGAGCTACCATTGAAGGATATAAACATTTTTTTTGTGCTTGCATAAAACGTTTGAAAAAAACTTTTCTTTTATATATTGTTATATACTCATATATTTTGCTCCTTATTTAACAAGCATTATATATTTTCCTCCACAGATTTGGTCAGCCAATAAAGTGCCTTATACGGATTTTATGTTGATTACTCTAAGATATCCTAACGCAGATTAGTGTAAATGTTTCAGAAAGGTTGTATTCTGTGCAGAGTGTCCAGCTTCTCTTTTTATTTATTTATTATTTTTTTTTGCACTCCAATTCAATTAGACTCCAGCATGATCTGTAATTTACAAAGCAATATTTAAGTAAAGAAGAGTTGAAAAGATGAACAACAGAAACCATTAATAGAATAAAAACTAGTAAAATTACATTTGCACATCTTGACTTCTTAGTGACTGGAAATCTCCTCTGAGAAAAAAAAAAAAAAAAAAAAATTCTGTTCAAGATTTTTAAAAAGTAAATAATGGTACTTTATAGCCCAACAAATGATAATAAGAGTATACTATAAAACATGCTAGGTATATTAATTCTTTCATTTTTCACTGTTGAAATTTAGATTTCATACACATTTTTTTTTTCAATAATACCTCCAAAAACTTGATGTTGAAAAAGTGAGTGAATGATGTGTGATGTATAATTTTGTGAATGCCACGTTTGAAGCTACACCTGTCTCCTTTACAAATATCCCAATCATTGCCTCTGAATTATCCTATAAATATTCCTCCATGTTTGTGTTTTCTTCAAATCTCTTCCCTTGCCAAAAAAAAAAGACTGTAAACTTTTAGGGGAAATGAGCTGTTGCGAAGATGATGTTATAATTTATATTAACTTTTGTTCCAGTACATTTATTCATGTATTGTAAAGCCAGTTCTCTATAATCCTTCTACTACTTCTAGAAAAGAAAAATTTTGGGTTATGTAATTGTATAAGGATCTCGTATGTTACAATGTTTTGACTTGTTTTATGTTACAATATTTTGACTTTTTTTTAATACATACATATTTGTTTGAATGTTCTCTTGTTTGTTTTAATGCATAGCTACAATATAGGGTGCCTTCTTCTGCAGCTGTGAGTGTTTTGTAATATTTTATTACCCTCATTTTTATTTAATTGTAGCTCAATGTGTGCTTGTTATGCTGTTTCTCATTCTTAAATGTATTGTACATAAATACTTTAATTAAAGTATCTAGCCATACATATGTTCTCTTTACCGCATTAAAATAAACTTTATTTTTTTTTAAATAAAAAGGTTTTTTTCGTTTGATTTGCTTTTCTTTCTCCTCTTTGTGTCTCAAATTGATCTGCAATACTCGGGTGATGAAATCAGTATCACCCAAGTTATTTACAGAAAAACAAAGGGATTTTTAAATGCACATGCACTCCTGATGAACAGTGTCATGTCAAGCTGTGAAAGTTTGCAGCCTGAAAAACTTTTTTAATTCAACTAAAAAATTAACTTGTTGGTTTTTTTTTCACGATGTGTGGGGATATAACTTACAGTACACCAGCTTGTCGATTAGCTAAAAAACAAAGCTAGCAGAGAGCCCGTAAGCAAAACCAACAGTAGGCAAAGAGAAACTACTGTAATTTTCCAAGTACAATCAATCTCAAAGCTCTGTAATGATCTCCGTTAAAAACATTAAGGGGGTTCGTGATTTGGATCCAAATACCTTGTTCGGCAGGGATAGCCATGTGCAGCAGGTGGCTCTCGGTCTTCATCCAGAATCTTCTTGCAAAATGAATATAAAATTAATATTAAAAGCAGTAATGTGGAAGGTGCGTGCACTGCACCAAAAGAATAAGTTAAACAATTTTGATCAAGAAATGGACAGAGTAAACCTAAACATCCTAGGACTAGCCAAAGTAATATAGAAAAGAGCAGGTTCCATAAAGCTAGACGTGGAAAAGTCTAATTTACCTTGGGGGAGGGGGGGGGTGCACATGAAAGAGGCATTGGCATCTATTTTTTATGAAACGACAGCAAAAAGTCTTGGGAGCTGGTGTCCGATTTTAGACAGAGCAGTTGTAACTCAATGGCGCCATTCAAATATATGTACCAACATCCGATAGGGGATATGAAGCTGTAAGAGTGTTTTTTTTTTTTTTTTTTTTTTAGCAAAGGGCTATCTAAAATTTTAGGATATAATTATAATAATGGGAGATTGAAATGCAAAAGTTTTGAATAAAGGGTAGAAGATGCTGTTGAACCAAGTGGCAAGGTAAATGAAATTGGGGTAATCTAAATGACTAGTGCCAAATCAGTGAGTTTACCATCACAAATACCTGGTATGAAAAAAAACTCTAGACGACAGTGTACATGAAAGAGCCCTGATGATAGAGGTAGAAACATTATATTATATTCTCATTCAAAAACGATTGCGAAAAGCCATCAAAACCTCTGAATCACTGTTGGGAGCAGATTGTGATTCAGATCATATTCCAGTCATGTGTAAACTTGAAATAAATAACAAACTCGAAAAAGGCATAGGTCAATCCTAAATTCCAAATGGACTAACGAAACTCTGATGAAAGACTAAGACACATAATGCTGTAGCTATACAAAAACATATACGAGACTCTAAACAACGTCCTAGAGGAAGAAAAACAATAGTCAGAAATGCAAAAATCACTTATAATAGCTAAGCGAACGAAGCAAAACATTCCCGAAAAGGATACAAAAGAGTAGAATAAATGGATAATCAAAGAAATCATAGACTTGACGGAAGAAATTACAAAGACCTAAACAAAATAATCGAGATGAAATTCAATGTGGTAAAAGATGAATAGATCGATGACCAATGTCAGGAAGCAGAACAAAAGTTGAATATAGACAGCAAATTCAAGCATGCTAAAAAGTAATGATGTGAGTGGTAAGAAATACAAATCCAGTAGTCCTGGCTCCTTTACATCAAAAGACGAAACAATATTAAAACGAAAAGGAGGAAATACTTATATAATCACATGGCCCGAAAATGTTGAGGATCTTTTCAAAGATGACAGGGATGAAAACTGAAAAACTCTGGGGAAAAAAAAGGAAAAACATACAAGGTCCAATTATTATTAAAGATATTGGTAAAGGAAGCGATAAAACGGGAAAACAAAAAACAAAAAAAAACTTTAAAAGCCAAGGCCAAATAACATACCAAATGAAATAGATAAAGCAATATAGTTATAATTTAGGAATAGATCTGTCTACAAGACTCCCTACACCAATATAATAATGCCAGTGGCACAATCCCAGAGGCTTTCATACTACTACCTAAAACACCGGGTGCGACAAAATGTGAACTCCACAGGACGATCAGTTTAATGTTCCCATTTTACAAAAATCCTGTTGTAAGTGCTGATGAATGAAATCTACAAAAATATTTTGGCTTTGTGCTTGATAAAGAAAAGCAATGCAGATATTCGCTTTATGGAAAGGTGTATAGAAGTACAAACAAGACATTCATTACATTTCTGCTTCATTGATTATTCTAAGGCCGTTGTCAACACAGTAAACAAACATGAAAATCTGTTTCACACACTAGAAAATTAGACACAGATAAAGATTTGAGAGTAATAAGAAATCTACACTGGGCGCATGCTGTGTCTGTAATAATTGAAGGAGAGTACAAAGGTTTCGTTGCCATCAAAAGAATATGATGCATGTGATGTGTAATGTCTTCTGATTGTTTTAATCTATTTAGTGAAATAATCTTGAGGAATCTAAAGGATATTTCTGGCTTCAAAGTAAATGGGAAAATCTTGATAATCTCAGGTGTGCAGATGATACAGTTTTAATCGCAGAATATGGTGAACAGTAATATATTGATGTTGTAGAGAGCAAAAGAATGGACCTGTCTTTGAATGTGGAAAAAAAAACGGAATAAATGGTCATCTAAAAGAAATCTTCTAATCCCAAATGCCATATCGCTGGCAAGGGAAAAAAATTACGGAACAATATTCAAATATATTGTCTACCTGATAACATCAGCTGTTAGATGCACACATGAAATGAGACAACGATATCTAAAGATTTTTGAAGTGCTTCAACAGATTTTGCAATTAAAGCTGAATCATCTGCATGCCTGAGATTATTCGGATCAACTTTATTGGTGTATTATCCTCTATATTCCTTAAGATTATTTCACTCTATAGATTAAAGCGATCAGGAGTTATTACACATTCCTGCCTCATACCTCTTTTGGTGGATTTAAATCATTATGTTCTCCTTCAATTCTTACAGATGCAGTTTGATCCCAGTATAGATTTCTAATTACTCTCAGATCTTTACCATCAATGTCTAATTTTTCTTGCAGTCTTAACAGGTATCTTGCTTAATAAACTGATGAAAAAACTCATGCTGTACCTTTCTGCTGCTACTCCTATCTCTTCTACTCTCTTCAATGCTTACAACAAGCACTACATTTATTACAAGGCTACTGCTGTTGTTGCTGCTTCACAACTCTCACAAAATAGATAGAGGGTGACGTTTAGGAAGCACCGAACACAAATTCCTTCAGACCATGCGTCTGTAAAACAGATACACAAAATCCTCGATCTCAGTCCATCCATCGTTATAAAAGTTACACAAAGTTCCCCAGTCTTCTCATCTGTAAAATCGGCGCACAGATTTCCTTACCCTACGTGCCTGTAAAATTGTTATACAAAGTTCTTTTCCCCACATGTCTGTTTAATGAGTAAACGAATTACTTCACTCCACGTGCCTGTAAAATTGTTATACAAAGTTCTTTTCCCCACATGTCTGTTTAATGAGTAAACGAATTGCTTCACTCCAAGTGCCTGTAAAATTATTATACAAAGTTCTTTTCCCCACATGTCTGTTTAATGAGTAAACGAATTACTTCACTCCAGTTGCCTGTAAAATTGTTATACAAAGTTCTTTTCCCCACACGTCTGTATAATGAGTAAACGAATTACTTCACTCCAGTTGCCTGTAAAATTGTTATACAAAGTTCTTTTCCCCCCATGTCTGTTTAATGAGTAAACGAATTACTTCACTCCAAGTGCCTGTAAAATTGTTATACAAGGTTCCTTTCCCCCACATGTCCACTTAATGAGAAACGAATTACTTCACTCCACGTGCCTGTATAATTGTTATACAAAGTTTTTTTTCCTACATATCTGTTTAATGAGTAAACGAATTACTAGGCATTGTTTATAATGAAATAAAAGCATGGCGCCATCTGCAGTTTATTCATTTCCAAATTTGAATCCCCTCCCCCCTAATGGATTATTATCTCAATTTCAATCAGGTGGATAAAAATGTTTTTCTTTTAGGTTAAAATTACAATGACTTGTTAGACAGAGGCAAATTTTATTTCAACATGAACACGCAACCAAAAAAAGTCATTGTACCGTTATTTGATCAAACGTGTATTCTGTAACTGGGAAATAATTGGGCAATGAAAGATTCCATATTTCTGGTGTGTATGAACTTTTTGGCCCAGTTTTGATTCACCAGATTGTCTAGTTACATATTACACTAATAAGACCTATATATAAATACAAAACAGCAGCAGCAGCAGCAGCAGCAACAATGACACCAACAACCCTGGCATCGTGTCACAAAAGCGATATAGTCCGTAATGAGTAAAAAGCTTTATTTATTTATGAATAAATAAATAAATAAATAAATAAATAAACAAATACATAAATGTATTATATTATTATTATTATTATTATTATTATTATTATTATTATTATTATTATTATTATTATTATTATTATTATTATTATCATTATTATTTTAGAAAAAACTTCTACTTCTGGAACTACTTTTTCTTCTTCTTTCATTAGAGTACTGCTACCGTTGGATACTATCTTAATGATTCTAATAATGGTAAAAGGCGATAATAATAATAATAATAATAATAATAATAATAATAATATTAATAATAATAATAATAATAATAATATAAATAATAATGATAATAATAATAATAATAATAATAATAATAATAATAATAATAATAA
>BLXT01003738.1:877746-890789 GCA_019648995.1 Plakobranchus ocellatus | reverse complement strand
AGAAGAAGAAGAAGAAGAAGAAGAAGAAAAAGAAGAAGAAGAAGAAGAAGAAGAAGAAGAAGAAGAAGAAGAAGAAGAAGAATGCGATTCAATCATAGGTAAACAAACCTGCAAATCTTTTTTGTATTCACGCACAGAAGAGCATAACAACAACAATGTGCGAAGCACTGAACTATAAAGTCAGAATCGATTCTGTAGAAGCACATGGGCTCCCCGAATAAGTTTTCCGTAAAAGCTTAGGGGACGTAAAACAAACTAGAAATACTAGAAGCACATGAGATAGATCTAGAGATCTAGATTTGAACGTTTCTTTGTAAGTCTGGCCTCTTTCTTGGAATCTCAGCCAGATCTAGATCAAGAATCAGTGTGTAGGCTTATCCCCTATTATAATTAGACATTTAATCTCGAAAAGATTTAACTTTTAAAAGATGTAGTCTAGATCTAGATCTAGAATCTAGATGATAGATCTAGATTTGGATCCTTACACACAACATCCTCAACAGGCACAATTTAAAAATAGGGCCGAACGAAGCAAGGGGAGAGTCTCGCCGAATCATTGTCTCATTTAAAATTGATTTCAGTTTCAAAATTATAATAGAAGAGATCAAGATTCTAGATCTAGAATCTAGGTACAGATTTATATAAAGAAAAGTTTTAAAAATTTAGCCTGTTTCTTTGGTTTGAACTGCAGTGATCTAGATTAGATCTAGATCGGTGTGTTAGCTAGACTTTTGAATCATCCGTGAATACACCTTCTATAAGTACCAAGAAGAGAAATATGTAGATGCTCTCAACTTGTCATATATCACAGTAAATAACCATTGCCCATGCGGTCGGTAAGAACACCCAATCGGACCCAGCCGGACCCAATTGGACCCAAGCTAATGGTTTATATCTCTAAATTCATTTGTTATCTATTCTTGGAGTCCAAAGCCAATGCAGTTTTGTTTTTGTTGTTGTTTTTTCGCTCCAAATGCTACGAAAGACTGTTGCCAAAATTAGTAGGACATTGTGCTTTATGAAGTTGAGTCGGACAGTGAAGTTAAGGACGTGAGCAGTGTCTGTAAAAAGACAAAGGATTTACTGATGGTGTTGTTGTTTTTCTGTCTTTTCCAAGGGATTCGTTGGTGTAAGTGATTCTTTCTATCACATATAAACCATTAGCTTGGGTCCGATTGGGTCCAGTTGGGTCCGATTGGGTGTTCTTACCGACCCTTGCCCATGAAATCTCAAGGTCTGAAAGGCACATTTTCCTTAGCCTACATCATATTTCTAAAGGGACTGAATCTGCTAAAACTCAGCATCTGTGATTAGTTCTATTCTTAAATAAAATTCAAAAGTATTGAATGTTTCTTCAACTAATTTGTTTCCAAAATTTTGAAGATATCTTGGTTTCTGAATGAAACTATTTTATAGCATAATTTTTCGGTAAATTTTTCAACTGTCCACACTTAATTGCCTTCATTTTGTCAAATAATGTGGAATATATTTCTGTTTGTGCATTTATATGAATATAATATTGTATTCATGTTTATTTTAGCTAAAGCTCTATGGGGGTTTTTAAAATACAAAGTATTATAGGTGCCATCGGATAATTATGATTAAGACCTGCAATCATGAAGTGTGAGTGTTTTTGGTTTTTATTTCTGACAGGTAACCATTCTTGGCGTGAAAAGTAACCTTATACTAGTTGAAAAATGGAAGTAATTGAGGACTCATCTGAAAATGAATTTGACCAAGAGGAGCTGGAGGTGGCTCTCTACAGTCAGACTCACTTCGTGTCTGATACAGGGTCCATCACTGACTCCAATTTCCACCTTCCCATACAGCCATTCCAAATTGGAGTACATGAGATTGAACCCAGGATTGTTAATGAGGCAACAAACCACTCATCTGATTTAGGGTCATATTCTGGCAACCTTGATAATTATAATGTGAAATACCAAAAAATATACGGTACAAACAGTTTTGAAAAGACTAGAGCCTGGGGTTGTATAATTAAAGTAAAAACAGAAACCCTTGATGCAAATATAAAAGAGGACTGTAAGTTAAGTTCAGAACAAGAGCAAATAGATGACAAAATAATGTTTGATAAAAAGGGTCGTTCACTGGTGCAAGCTTTAAAAACGGAAAATGAAAGGTGCAGACAGGAGCTAAATGAAGTCAAGCCTGAACCTGATTTGGAGTCCCATTGTGAAAGTGCGTATAATCTTGCTGAACAGCAGAGGATCTCTCAAATTATCTCTCTAAAAACAGAAGACCTGAATGCTTCAGAAGTGGAGGGTGAAAAGATAAATATAGATCAGTCTGGAAGATTTGACAATCAAAACTCTTCAAAATCTAGCTCATCGGTTTCTAAATTTAGCAAAGGGGACAAAAGTAATGAATTGAAGCTCTTGCCCTTTCAAATTACAAAGAAGTCAAATAAGTCAAAGTTACCTCAATATATTGAAGAAACAGATGTCTCTAAAAGAGACGTTGATATAGACAAAAATTTGAAACCAAACCCTGAGAAAAAGGGCTCCAAAAAAGAAAAAACAACCTTGCCAAAGTTGCAAGACTTTTTAGAATTACCAAAGTCAGATAGTGTTAAGACATCAATGAAATTTACCAAGCAGAAGTCTTTATCTAAAAATGAGGCAGCTGTGAAGCACCGGAAACCACAGGTTCAAGTGAAACGGCCTCCCCCTGCAGCTGTTCCTGTTCGGTATCGGCCAGACAGTGATACAGATACTGAATACAGTGACAGCTGCACCAGTGAGAATACCACGCCAACCAAAAAGTCTAAACTCAGTAACTCTGGCACCACTTCAGGTAATTTTCCTAAATTGTATCACGGTTTTGTGCAACCCGTTGAGCGATTCCAGATAAAAACTTCTTTTCATTGGTCTGGCCAGTGACAAGTAGATCTTGATTTTGATCCTGCCATTTATGACTTTTCCTCACCATCATGTATGTTAGGAATGTTGGTAGTACATTGGTTAGGGAACTGCCCTGAAACTTTGCAAGAATCTCTCTTTTGTGTGTTTGATAGGGATTATAAAGCTTGTTACATGAATCTATTTTAGTAAAATTTTCAGATTGAAAAACTACAGTCATAGATTAGATTAGAATTTATGTATTTTATAAAAGGTCAAGGAAGCTCTTTTCAGTGCAGATGAATCTTGGATTCCCAAGCAGATTTTGGATTGTGCTTGTTCTCTTTGTGAATCACGTAAAATTTTACAAATTAAGAAAGGGAAAAAAGTGCATGCTTCCCAAAACTTTTATGTAGTCGAGATTTACATGTAGTTTGTAAAAGCCTTGGTAATGTTTTATAGTATACACATGAGCAAAGTTTCATGATCTAAAAGTTTACGTTTTTTATTTTTGTAAAATAACCCAGGTAATATTTGTATAAATCCTTTCATAGTCTTCCGTTTTTTGTTTTTTTTTCATTTATTTATTTGTCATCAATATTTGATATTATAATTCATATTATCTTTACAATACCATGCAGATACATGTCCTGCCAATAGTCCAGCAGCGATCGAAGGCACCTCAGAGGTCATTGACTCAGATGATGACAGTGAAAACAAAGAGATTAGATCAATTAAACATGAAGAGGGATCAGTCAATGTGACCACTATCACTTTGTCAAGTGAAGGCGAATCTGAAGGTTTCAGTGTTGAAAAGGAGAATGTTTCTGATCAGAGTGACTCCTCATCCTCATCAGCAGTCTTGCTTAGTGACGACGAAGCTGCATTTGTGCCTGGCTTGGACTTTAACTTGGCAGGAGCTGTCTCAGACCTGCTGTCCGATGAAAGCAGTAAGTAGCTCTCAAATTGAGTCAGTAATATTACTTTAGAAGACATTTTTTTTTTTTTTTTAGATTTCCTTTAAACTCACCAGACCAGATTCCTGGTTAAAGGGGATCCTGTAAAATGGATCTCTGCTGTAACCCAGAACTGACTAAGACTCTAAAAATACTTGACTTATCTGGCGTCTTTTGTGATCACATGAGGTCAGATGGTTTTCAAAATGACTGTGACCATTTGTTGAGCTGGTATATCTTCGTTTTTTATCATTTTTAACAAATTTTCAACACGAAGAAAGGACTAGAGCAACCAGGTACGTTGTCAGGGAAACGTCCACAACAAAAGTTGTTATCTGCAAATGTGTTCTCGGGCAAATCATTGATTCTAATGAGGATGAACGAGACTTTGACCATGATTACCCTTACAATGAAAGTGACATTGATGACAATTAGTAAGAGGAGCAAATAGATAGATCTAGATCTATAAATGGATCTAGACCTGAAGATAGAGGTGATGTACATGCTGAAGGAGATAGATTGCATGAAGATAACTTAGACAGAGGATGGTCAGAGACATTCACTGAGCCTAGGTTTAGATTTTCTGTGTTTACAGAATTTAGTCATCAGACTGGAAATGAGAATATTCCTGTAGAGGTGAATGAAGGCTTCCAGTTTCTATCATTGTTTGCACATGATGATTTTTGGAATCACTCAGTGACTATGACAATTTTGAGGGCCAGGCAAATGCTTAGTCTCAAGCCAAACTCCTACTATACCAAATCTTTTTCTGATATTAGTATTGAGGAAATGAAGGCCTTTGTAGTCATAGAATACATGGAATATATCTGTGTGAAACCAATCTACAGGGATTATTGGTCCAGTGATGGTGTGGACTTCATAGGTTTTACTCCAGGGTTTAGATCAGTCATGACATACAAGGTAGTTTTTTTATCACTGTGGTTGTTTCTTCCCATCATTGATGAAGAAGATTGCTCTGTAGACAAAACTGACAAAATTTGTAAAGTAAGACGAATGTTGGAATACCTTGTAGTGAAATTTAGACATTACTATAAGCTCATCAGCACATAAGTTTGAACGAGGGTATGATCCCTACAAAGAACCACTTAGCCAGAAAGCAATACATAAAAAGTAAGCATATCAAATGGGGGATAAAATCTTTTTTGCTTTGTGAGGGAGAAACAAGCTATATTTTAAATGCAGAGATTTATTCTTGTACAGGAGAAATTTTGAATGGTAGATTAGGTACAATGGAAATGTTGTGCTGCGTCTTGTTGTTTCATCAAATTTGGGTGAAACAGGACATTCTTGTGATGGATAGGTATTACAATTCATCATTTTTAGCTGTAGAACTCTTCAATTTGTATGTAGGGGTAGTAGGAACCATCATGTCAAACAGAAAGCATGTGCCAACAGAAGAAAAAAAAGAACTAGCACAACATGGTAGTTCATACTTCAAGAGTCGTAAAAATATTACATGCAGGGTCTGGCAAGACGGAAAATGGATTTTATACCAGCAACCTGAAATAATCTCAGAAGCTGACAGACGCAAAAAAAAAAGAGGGCACTCTTGAAAAAATAGCTATGCCTCAACTAGTAAAGGACTGCAACACTTACATGGGTGGGGGGTGTGACAATAATGACCAAATGACATGGCGCAATAGATCGCGTAGACATAGTTGGCCTAGGCATCTGTTCATCAAGTTTTTCATGTGGACTTGCTACAATTCCTTTCTTTTATTCATTTCTAAAAGGCCAGCAGTAGGTTCTAAGGTGTGCTTTATCCAAAAACTGTGTCTTTCACTCGTAGGCAGTTTTCGCCCTTCAGCAAGAGTAGGTGTTCGGCATGGGCCCACCCCAATACGTCTCACTGTAAATAACCACTTCCCATTTGTGCCACCTGATGCTGCCTCAGGCAACACATGTGCTGTCTGCAGTGAGAAACACTATAGATATAAGAGGAGCAATCCTGGAGTAAAGTACAAGGATAATCCTTATAGGTTGGTGAAAACCACAGTAATGTGCACTCTTTGCAACAAGAAGTTCCTTTGTGCGAAGTGTTCCTCTCAGTGTTGGTCTGACTGGCACACAAAGGTGGAATATTGGTGCTAGTTCAAAGGTAAGGACGTGTGGAACATTCTGTGAAAATTTAATTTTGTTCTGATCATTGTGACTATTTATTTTGAAATTCTATCTGTAACCTACCCCGAATTCAGCCATTTTGCTCAGGAGCCCAGGTGGGAGGGGGTGACAGCCTGCAGGGGCTCAGGCTAGAAAGGGTTAATATAGTCCAATTCTTCTTATCTCTGTGGAACTCTATATATAAGCCAAAGGTCATTTAAGTAAAATATTTACTAAAATGCATACAAGTTTTAAGAAAAGTAGCAGCTATGGTTACAATGGTAACACTTTTAACTTGGATTTCAGTGTTTAACAAAAATATAGATTTCCCTACTTAGCAGATGTTTGATGTTTTTCTTTTTGAAAATTGTACATATCAACACCATTTTTTAAAAAAAAAAGTCTAGATTTGTGTAAAAACTACTTTGAATACCTCAGATATGACTTGCCAGCTGTAAATATGTAAAACAAAGATGCTGCTAGTGCTATCCTACTTTCTTGAAAATATATGACAAAAATGAGAGAGGAGATGGGTTTTTAGTGTTGCGGAAAAAAGGTTTTAGACATAATCACATTTGATTTTAAAATTTAAAAAAACTAAAAGCAAAAAAAATATATATATATATATATCTTTTAAAACCTCAATATTTTCTTAAAAATGACTATTTCTGTTTTCATATATAATTAATGAAATTAGAGACGGTCATGTCCAGCCATATCATATCCATACCAAATTTTTTCAAAAGCAAAGGCAAATGTTGAAAAGTTTGGTAAAATCACCACTTTTGAGATGCTCCTGCTGAATTATAGTGTATAGTAATGAGAAGAAAAAAAGTCCCCTTGCTACTGAAATTATCATTACAATACTAATTACTGTTTTATCATTACGAAGCCATTATTATTATGGCAAAATGTTTTGATTTCATTACTGATTTACTGTACTGTGAAATGTTTGGAAATAAAAACAAAACAAACAAAAAAAGTCCAGGATCAAACTAGTAACATTAAAGATAATTGTCTATCATTTATTTCTAAGATATGTTTTTTTTAAATGGAATGTTCTTATTTACATCAAAGAAGCTATTGGCAGCTGATTAAACTTCTCCATCCGAGGATGTTTTATTGTCTTATCCATACGTCGGGGGTAACTGAGTGCCCCCATGCTTTAATATCAATATAGTCTTATCCATACAAGTGGGGTAATTGCGTGACCATACTGTATATAGTAAAAAAAAATGGCTATGTACCTATCTGTATGGGGGGGGGGAAACAAAATCACTCCATACTTTACATTGTCAAAAATAATGGAGGGTTTCACAAATGACCTCAGGTCAGTCCAATATTGATTTTCTGTCAATCATTATTATGTAATCATATGTCAAATTGAATTTTTGAGGAATACTGAAAAGCTTAAGAAAAATTCACATTTTAAGTATTTAAAAAAAAATTAAAAACAAGCTTTGGGATAACAAAATTACCCCATACGAATGGATAGGTTAAAAATTGAAACATGACATGGTTTTTATGATTCCTGTTTTTTTTTTTCCTCCTGATTTAGAGGTGGCTCAACAATCAGAGGACAACTGGAAAATTGATGAGAAAGATCGCTACAATATCAAAAGTCTCACAAGTCGTTATTTTGCTCCTCGTCCTATCCAGTGTCGGAATTGCCGAAAAGATGGTCATCTTTCCAGAGATTGCCCTGAGCCTTTGGTTAGTTTGCACGAATGTAAAAAGTGGTCTTTTTATCCCTGCTATACTTCTTTGTGAGTAGAAATGTAAAATCACCCTTGCCAAATTTTCTTCTTATAAAAGATAAAAAATTTTGGACCTGTTGTATGCAAGAGGTACATGACCTTAGTTCTTCTCAATGCAACATCATATCTTGCTTTCAACCCATTTGTTAGCAGTTTTAACCCGAATCACAATTAATAATCTTTTACTTGCAACAAAAATGCCCTATGTGCTTTTGGAGAAAAAAAAGTGCTTTATATTGGTTTTCAAGGTTAGGTATTTTGTTATGGAGGCAGGAGTTGTATTTTTAAAGAGGGTAGAGTGGGGAAAGAGGCTGCATCTATTTTCTGTCCTAATTCAGATCTGCATTTTGCTCGACTGTTTTGTTTTGCTTTAAAAAGTTATTGTATTTTGTTGTATGTCAAAACACAACATAGGAAAACCTCTGCAGTAGATTATTGCAATTGCAAAGCCAAAAAAAAAACAAAAAAAACTGTTTTAGGGTATAAATAATGTAAGATGCAATATATGATCCATTTTGACTGAATTCAAAATGCTGTGCTTCAGCTCTGAGCATCTTGCTTGCCACAGAAGTCACTAGCATTGCCCTTTAAATAAAGGGGGAACAAACTGCCCAACAATAGATAATGTCCCAAGAGATGATAATAACCAGTACAACCAAACATTTTCAGGATCATCAGATAGTGCAGTAGTTGAACAGATTTAAAAAAATTGATTATTTTTGCTTTAATAGATCCCATTTCACTATGAGATTGCTGGGAGCAAGACAATTGCACCTGTCCTTGACAAACAGGGAAAAACACAATAGAGAAAAAACTCAGTGTCTTAGCAGCCTTCAGAGTAGCCAAAAGAACCATCAGCATCAAATACAGACAAATGACAAAAGAAGGCTCATATTGAGACACTGTAAATGCTAATGACAGTACAGATCCACAAATCCATTGGCTTGAGAGACACTAAGAAATAATTTTTTTTCCAACAACAGGTATGCCACCACAGGCTCTTGATTTATTTACACAGAATGAAAATCTTTCATGTGGTGCTAGTCACCAACCACCTGAACTCATTCTATAAGACGGTCCAATCCACTCAACACTGCCAGATTTGCTAACAGATAACACACACAGCTACAGCAGAAGGTCTATTGAAGCCAAAATCATCTGTTGATGACCTAGGAATTAGTTATGGCTTCCTTCAGTTGAACATAATGAATAGTCTTTTCAAACATGCAGAAGAAAGTTTTTGATCGATAAATGTCATGAAGAAGCCTTTTTTATGCTGTGTCACTCAATTAAGATTCAAAATTGGTGCATGCAAGCAAAATGGCAACAAGCAATATGGGTTTCCTGGGTTAACTGGTCAGAAGCTGAAAGGTGCTTGTAACAGAAACCATAAGCAGTATTTCAATTTTTATTCTACCATGATTTCCTCAACTGTTTCATTGCTAAATTCTCCTGATATTGATTTCAGAGGCAGCGTTGCATTTTTTGCTGTGAAGAAGGCCACTTTTTTAAGACATGCCCAAAGGCTATTTGTTTCAACTGCAATGCCCCAGGTCATAAAACTAGTGATTGCAGAGAGCCAAAAATGGATTGGAATCGTCAGTGTGATCGATGCTGGATGACTGGTCACAGGGCAGAGGTAATCCTTCATGTACTTTTTTTAAAGTTTAGCTGTGTTGAAAAACAATTTGTAAGACTGAATAAGCTAAAAAGATTTTTTTCCCCTTCTTGTACAATACATAAGTGAGGTACCTCTTGAACAACGCTTTAATTACATTTTGGGCACTGAATGCTTTTTTTGCTTTAGTTTTATCACAATTGAACATTCAGTAAGCAATAAATAGACCCCTTTTTGTTTCAAATTGAAAGTAAATCGTGGGACTCGAGGCTTGTTTTGTGATAAATGCAACATTTGTTTTTGACGCTTGGAATGAGTATTTGGAAAGAAAAAAAAACCAAACTACTTCTCTAAATGCAAATTATTTTGGTTTTTCCTGGTTAATTGTGTGCCTTCTCAAATTGATCATCTACAGTACAGTTATTGGATGTGTCAACATTAATATTAATTCAGTATTCAGTATTGATGCATGTCTGAAAACAAGATCCAAAGGCACAATGCAGTTTTTCATAAGTTCCTATCCTTTGGATTAAACTATGAATTATAATTAATAGCATATTGGGCGTCACCTTGGGACAGACTTAATACAAAATACGTTAGATCATTTGTTTTGATTTTGCTTATTCTTTGTAGCTTAATCTAGCTAGTTAATTTTTGATTTTCTTTTGTTTCTTACAGATGTGTCCAGATAAATGGAGACAATTACACTTATCAGTAAGTATCCCAGATACTGCAGGCTACCACTGGTTTTTTACTTTATCTCTGACTCCTTCATCAGCTGCAGCTCAGATTTTGTTATCTCCACCTTCTGCTGGCTATTTTAAAGTTTGATATTATGTGTGCTCAAGTTTCAGCAGTCAAAGTAATTTGCTTTCTTTTTTTTTTTTTGATCCTAAAGTTATGATGTTTTTAATCTGCTTTGTTTATACCTATTTCACTTATTTTGTCCCTCCCTTTGATCTTTTTAAAATTTATTCTTTCTTTACATTATCTTAGCATTTCTTTTTCCTTGAATCTATGTAACTTATAATTTCTTGTGCCATTCTTTACTGGTTTAATTCAACCTTTCTCTCTTTTTCTGTCTGTTTCTCTTTTTCACAGCGTCATCCAGCCTTTCCTCATACTCATTATTTCATTCTTTCTTTTTCTATATTTGGCCATCTCTTTTCTCTGACGGGCCTTTAAAAAATATTGACCATTGTCGGAGGTACAAAAAAGACGGGAAAAAGAAAATACCCTTACCAATTCTTCAATCAAGCTTTGGATATTTATTTCATATCATTTATAACAGAGATGAGCATTCTCAGGATTTTTCCTGAATTCCGGATTTTTTTTCCCACTGACTATATATATATATATATATATATATATATATATATCTACGACTACCTCAGGATTTTTTGGGGGGGAGTTGTGCCCATCTCTGTTTATAATATAAACTATCCATACTTATGGCCTATCCTTAGATTGAGCAAAGAAGAAAAATTTTGTGGAATGTTCCTGATCTTTGGATAAACTTGTTAAAAGAAAGAACAGATTTAAAAAATGCACTGATCAGTATCAGTGTTAGGCCTTTGGTATAATTGTTAACTTTGTTTCAGTAGTGAAAGTTAGATTAGTTGTGGATTCACAATGCGATTTACTGTTAGATAATTAATGTACATTTGAAATATTTGTGTCACTTTGCAATTCTGAACCCACCATCAGTATATTAAATCAACAGTGGTTTTACTGTCTTGTTCTTTCCCAATGTTACTTTCATAATTTCAATTTTTTTCTTAATTTCTCTTGTATTAATATGGTTTACATTTGTGCATTAGGCCTACTTGTGGTTTTATTTTCTGGTTTAACAAAGCTTCATAGTTTATCTATCTTGTATACATTTGTATTTTTTTTCCCCAGCTAAGTCCAGTCTCCCTGGTTTTACGGTCTAATCGTAAGGATCAAATCTACAAGGGGAAAAAGAATCCTCGTGTTTACTGCTACAACTGTGGCAAGAAGGGCCACTTGGGATATGTACGTTATTTAATTATGTTACGAATCTTTAAATAAAATCTTTTACAGGGCAATGTTTTTTCTTAACCTTTTTTATGGTATCACATAACATTTTTGCTTTTTTTTTTGTTTGTTTTTTGTTATGTTTTGAAATTAAAATATTACTTCAAGAAAGTTCTTCTTTGGATAGTGTTCATAATGTTTATTATTTGCCTCTCTTAGAATATTTTCCTTCTTTTGGATTTTTAGAGGCAGTGCTTTTCTAAATATGTTCAACAGAGTCATTTCTCTAAGATTGTTTGATGGCTTTTCATTTTTCTAGGCTTTTGTTTTGCTATAATCCCACAAGCATTTATGTTAATTTTTTGTACAATGTTCAAATCTGTTGTTGATGATGTTTGCAACAATTTTATTGCCATTCATTTTAAATCTGAAGAGAGTTGGTCTTCCCCTTGCGCTTTCTTGTTTTCTAAACAGTCAGAAATTCTTGTTTCCTCTGGCAATATAAGCTGATCAAGCGACCTGGGTATTCCCTGAAAAGATTTTATGTTTGATTTGTTTGACTCTTTGAAATTGTCTTTGAAGTGTTTGGTTAAATTATCAATGATCTTGGACACAAACCCTCTAACTCTGGAATTCCCACTGATGCAATTTTGCTTTTGAATGGTAGAAAAAACACATAAAGCATCACTAATGAATAGATCATGACTCAGAAACCAATTAAAATGTGTTAAATAGTCACGTGATCAAGCCATCTAATTCCTTTGGTTTTTTTTGAGAAAATTAGTTTTTTCCTCCTCCTGTAAAATGAATCTCTTTTGAGTTAGAGGTTTGCGTTCAAGAGAAGGGACAATAAATGGAATTAAGTGCCCTGGTGAGATTAAACTGTTGTTTTCAGAGCTGCTAATTGCTTCTGCCTCTGCACAATAGAAATCCTGGCTCAGTAAATGAACACATTTTTTTAACTTTCCTCTTCAAAAAGTATTACTTATTTTAACTTATTTTAAATTGAGATACATTAATTTAATTAGGAAAATCAGGAAACGTATTGAGAAGATTGCATGATAATGTTTATTCCTGATGAATGATGATAGATTCTTCAGTCTACTTTTTCAAGATATTTATATTTGATTTTGAGCCTTGGGTGCTTGTTTGCAAGCCTGATTACCTAGAGTTATGTCTCATAAAACTAGCATAAGCTTTATTAGGGGATGGAAACTATCGATTTCTTTGTTGATCTCAAATCTTGGCTCTATGCTGAGCTCACAAACATGTGTGTATTAGAGCTACAGAGAACACATGACAGTATTTCCCTCTATGAATGAGCATGTCTTGATAAACCAGTAAATACTTTGTTGTTGAATGTAACAAAATAGTGATTTGTTGACTCTGCATTACTTTATGCAGGAATGTCGACTCCAAAGGATGAATCGTTTTGTGGCACCTTCATACCCTTTCATCGCTTTTTATGACACAAGAGCTGACATCATGGATATGTCTTTGCCGTCAAACATGTCCCTCCGGGAAATTCGCTAGGATAGTAAAATAGAGAGGAGGTTGAGGAGATTGGAGCAAAGGATCGAAAAAGGTCCCGAATTCCTTACTCCAAAGAATCAGAAAAAGATGAAAAAGCTGAGAGAGGAATTAAAGAAAATGCGACAAAACACTGGTAACTGAATTTTTATTTCAGACATCCATTACTTGTTAGACAAAGAAAAGATGTTTTAAAGAGAAAAAA
>BLXT01003738.1:833945-846589 GCA_019648995.1 Plakobranchus ocellatus | reverse complement strand
TGGTGTAGCCTGAACCGTGCCGCCCAACACGAGCTTGAGAAGGACTCCAGTGACAAGTTTGTGGCAGAGAATCTGGACACCAACTGCCACGGCCTTAGAAATGCTAGCAGAGGCATCGCCTACCATGACGGTGTTCACCGCATTGATAATACGTAAGTCAAGACTGCTGTAAATGTATATATATATTATAATTATGGGGAGAGCAATCAGCATAAATACAACGTTTATATCCCAATTGAAACGCAGGTGAAGACTGAGAAAGTATATCTAAAACGAGTCCTCTTGATTCGAATTTTAATGAAACTAAAAATGTCTCGCATTTTGTGTATTGGTAGGCTCCCATTTATTTCTCCCTTACTTTAAGTCAAACTAATTTTGAAGCGATAAATACCTTTCAAAAACTGAACCGAATCTTAGAGGTCTTTCCGAGTACGAACTGAGGTATTGCATAGCGTTGCTGTGTCTTTTTTAATCCCTGATTCAATGACTTATGAAATAAATGCGTACCACGGTACTTTGCTATTTAAAAAGAAAAAATATATATATATATGTATATATATATATATATATATATATATATATATATATATATATATATATTTATATTTATATTTATATTTATATATAATACTAAGTACAGCTTAATTGGCTGTAGCATGCTGAGCTGTTGAGGCAATTGGATATTCTAGGTTTCGTGTACAAAATATGTGTTTTGGTAACATTACAGAGTCATGCTACAGACTGGAGTGCTGTATAGAATTTTTTTTTTTTAATGGACAACTTAACGCATTTTCAAAGTTAAAAAATCGATTGATGAATCGAACATTTCTGTATTTTCTCACAGTACAAGAAAAGTGTGTCGTGGTGAATTTAAAATACTAAGATCTATAACTTCTGTTTTTTTTAAATAACTAAATAAACTTTTCTCTTTAATGTTGAACATTCAGTGCCTTTACCCCTCTCTCTACAAACATCATAATTGAAAAGAATATTCTCTCTCTCTTGCCATCACAGCCTGTCTGTCCCCGAGACCTGGGCCAAGTATAGCAACAACAACATCCAACGCTCCCAGTCTGAGCGTGCTGCCTCCAAGAACATGCGCAATGAGATTGAATCTGTAATCAACGCCTGCAACAACGAGATGTGGCAGGAGTGGAACTCTGTGAACGTGGCGCTCAACCAGAGATCCCAGGAGACCACTGATGCTCGCAACAGGATCCAGACACATTTGTCCAAGGTAAGTTGATGTTCAGCGATTGCTCCGGGGCATCGGTGGTACAGTGGATAGTGAATCCGCCCTGAGATCTGCCGGGACGCTTCTGTCGCAGTTCGAGCCCCACCCCCCTCCACCGTGCCCTGGCCTGACGGAGGGCCTCTGAAAGCTTGAGATCACTTTGTTTTGGACTGGCTATATCTATACAAAAAACCAACCAGTGACTCCTCCCTTTCTATAGGTCATTGGGACAATTCTAAGCAGACCCACCTAGATCATTGGATGGCTCCAGTCTCATATTTTGTCTCATGAAGTGGAGAAATACAGGCATTCTTAGGAATCAGATTTGTCATCTTGTGAGAAATACGCTCTGCCATCGTCTGGATATCCATATCTTGCAAAAACCGATATCAGTGTTTAAAGATCATGAAATCATCAAATTGAAATATCCAGTTAATTAACTGTTCTGTGGTACTTGGATGACAGCCTTTTATGATCTTTATAGCCAGTGCAAGTGAGGTTTTATTTGATCCCATGTGAAATCAATACTAGATCTAAAAGATACATGGGAATTTCTGGTAGAGAAATTCAATATCGATGATGATATTGATATATTCTAAGGCAACATTTCAATTTCCTATCAGGTCTTGCAAGAAATCTATGACATGGAGAAGAACATTGAGCTTCTGAAGAAGGCTATCCAGGACAAGGAGCAGCCTATGCAGGTGGCCCAGACCAGACTGGATACTCGCCTCAGACGACCTAATGTTGAGTTGTGCAGAGATCCAGTACAGCACAGGTTAGTCCTTAGCTTTTTCCACATTGAATAATATGATGATAATGTCATTGAGCTTCATCAAAAGTAACTGAATTCTTTCAAATCAACAACCTACGAGACCCTAAGGAAGTGACTGACCTTAGAGTTAGATAGTTGTTAATAGCTATTAAAGACTATGAGGCCAGCAGATTCACTGACGAAATTGAGGACAAACTTCATAAGTTCTTTGTAAGGAAAAACAGAAATCGTGAACTCAAAATCATTCGAAGACTCCTTTTGACATTCCTAAGCCGTGTATAAGCAATCAAAATAATATCAATGCAATTTCCAAATTTGACTGCTTTCCACAGAAAGAAAAAACTGTGAGGGAGAAAGAAATTTCGTTCTTTGCTGATACTGGGCCATTAAAATATTCTACTTTGGCACTGATAAAAATGAGGAAATTGAAATAATATTGTTTCTAGATCTGGATAGGATGACAAAATTTCCGACCCAGATTTTGAAATTACTTCTATTTCTTTTACATCCCATTAATCTCTCGCAAGAGTCACGAAGCAGTTTTCTTTTTTCCTACAGCATCAGAAATTTTTTTGCAAGAGCAGAACTTTCCCAAACACTAAAACTTGCTTTTGATTTGATTTGTTTTACTACAGTTAAATAAGTTTTATTAAAACATTTTTTGCACGTTCGTTTGAAATTGATTCCATCAAAGAGTTTTTTCTTCATATCAAAGCAATGATTCTGTGGCTGTGATTAAAGCCTCTGCTCTATCTCTGTCTGACCAGGCTGGTGGAGGAGGTTGGGGAGATCACAAACACTGTGGACAACCTGCAGCACAAGCTGCGTGAGGCTGAGAACGCCCTGCAGGCCCTGCTCCGCACCAAGGCTGCCCTCGAGCAGGACCTCAGCATCAAGAACAACAGTCTGTTCATTGATCGCGAGAAATGCCTTGCCATGAGAAAAACTTTCCCAATGGCACCACGCATAGTATCAGTCTAATGCTAACTACTTCCAGTAACAATTATTGTAACCACACTTGTCTACTGACGTTCAAAATCATTCTAAGAAAACAATCTCATTGTTAAAGTATTTTAACCAATATTAAAACATACGAAGACAAGTTAAACCATCGTCCTGTTAAGATAAAAAAATATCCAGTGTGTAGAAAAAAAAGCATTGATCTTCAACCATAAATTTCGAAATTTAAAAAAAAACAAAAACCAACAACACTCATATTATGTCAAGTTGTTTTTCAGGTATATGAGCCGTAAATACTAATTGAAATAACAATCAATTTTTTTCGACCCAATGGCTGAATGAGACATGCTTCATCATATTCTTGTTTCTACACTCATATTGCCACATGGATCTGAAAGGCTAACTCTTTCATTTCAGTTTTATCATCCTCTCATCTGCCCTATAGATCAGTATTATTTTTTTAACTGTTTAATAGTCCTTTGCTCGAGTGACATTTATCTGAGTGAAAGGAAGGAGTGTAAGTTAGCATAACATGTGAAAACCCTTTTTTTTTTTAATCTTCATGTAAAATAGATTTCCAGTTTCGAAAATTTTAACTGCTTTAGTGGATTTCAAATTAAAAAACAGAACAAAAAGAAAAAAAAAAAAAGTAAAATTAAGCTTTCTAATTTTGCCTTCCTTGGCTCTTCACAAAACTTTTTGTTACAGGTCTTTGTTGTAAATGATATACATAAACAGCATAAACTGTGTAATATCTATAAACAATACAAACTGTGTAATATCCTTTTGTGCAAGTCTCAATAATATATCTTCTTAAAACAATTATTTTTTGTAATCTTGTGCAAGAAAAAACACCCAATTTTTAAGATGAGCCAATATTTTTTACATTTGTAAGAGAATGTACATAATGATTAGAAAAAAGACATTTTTTCTTTCTTGTTTGACTCAATCAGTATTATTGTACATTCATTCTTTCTCCGTAGATTTCTGCAATATCCTTGCTGCCTTTTTTTCACCTCACAAAATCCTCTTTTAATAATGTTTACCCACCTGCAATCTTTGAGTTTCCTTCCCTACTTTTCTTATCACTGTGAGTGTAGTGTGAAATTAGCAATAGTCTTTTACATTACAATATTCTGTTATTAAATTATTGAACAAGAACTTTTGCTTAATCAATGTTTCGTACGAAATTGCTTTTTCCTCTTTATTAAGCAACTAATGTTCACATAAAAAATAACTAATAGCTGTTTTTTTTTTTTTTTGCTTTTGTCATTTTGCTATATACATATCACTATTATTATAGGTGCATGAAGTCCTTTGTTTGAATGCTTTTGATAACATGGAAGCCAAAATGTGATGAGTTTCTTTTTATTTTATTTTCGCCATGAAAAGCTGCACGTTTTATGAAAAGTCATCGTAAATTCACAATTTAATGAAACCTGTGTTTCATCTCACTTCAACTTTGGCTGTGTGCTGAAAAAATAAAAAACTTTTAAGAATGTTCTTCTTCTCTTCTTCATTCTGCTCGCTTTTGATCCAACTATAATAAATATATATACATATTTGAGTCGCTCGTTGCCTGTACATTTTCCCTTAATTTTTAGGGCTGAAGGTTTGTTTTCAAAGTTATTGATTTTTATTTTTTTTTTTTACTGAGCAGAAAAAAAACAAAAAAACTTTTGCCCCAAACTCTGTGATAATATGACATATCAATCTATCCTGCTCAAACTGGTTATACATTTTTTTTATTTTTTTCGCAAAAAATAGTCTGAAACAACAAAAAATGTTATTTTAAAATGGTCTTCTTTATTTTTTTCTAATCAAGCTTTATTTATTTTGTTTTGGCAATGAATTTTAAGAAGAAAAATGATTAATAGGTTTAAACATAAAGTATTTAGAAATTTATGTGATACATTCAATGTTCATAAGACAGTTTGAATTTAAAAAATAAAGTCAATGAAAAGAAAATCTTGTCTTCTTTCTTTGAAAATCCTTTATTTGCTTTTTTTTCTTCTTCTTCAAATCAATAATTGTGAACAACTTAAAAAAAAAAAAGGAACAAAATGTCCAGCAACTGGCAGCATTAAAATTCAGGTGATGTACGATTTTGTTTAATTAAGGACCGATTTCGCTTCTCTCTCAAAACTCCAGCTTTTGCTTTCGCCATCCTGAAATGCAAAACAGTAAATTTAAAAGTTATTGAAATAGAACATACAAGGTAACAATCACATATATTATACAGTGCACTACACATAATTCGACATCTCCCTTACTTCAACACACTTAAAAAGTCCAAAACAATTATGTTTTTATTCTTACTAACAAAACTTTGCCCTACTCAACATGCTGCTTGGCTCATTTCTCTTAATTCGACGATTCCCGACCTGTTTTCAGGTCAAACTAAACCAAAATGCTATTGCCTGGCCGCCTTCCGTAGCAAAACTAATGTTCCCGACAACACAGACTATTCATTGTGACTAAGTTTCTGCTGGGGTATGAGATTTGGGATGGAGAGTGCGAGTTGTGCTGAAGAGGAGGAAAGGTGTGACACTAGGCTGGGCCTAGACCTGCGCTCACTGGTCTAGATTTAATACTACAATATGCAGGCATCACTTGCTAGGTACTGCTCATGTATGTGTGTACTTAGCTGGTGGCGAAGGAGAATATTGTTAGCACTGCTATATCTAATATTTGATACTAAGGCAAAACACCACTGCTTCCTTCCCCCCCCCATTTTTTTTGCTCTATAGCTTGTTTTTCTCACGATTAGACATGTGTGGGGTGGTCCCTGTGATGTCGAATTATCAGGTGTGCACTGTATATATATTTTCTCAGAAACAAGGAACAAAAAAANNAAAAAAAAAAAAAAAAAAAAAAAAGCAACCAAATCTTAGAGTTTAAAAGTATTGTCTCAACATGATGCAAGGTATGAAGGGCAAGTATTTAGATGGTCCAAAATGCAGAATGTGAATTTTTAATGATTAGTTATTTATTGCAGAATGACAGCCACAACTTTCTTTGGGATAGGCAAAATCCCTGTTTAAACAATCATTCTTTTACAAGATGTCACATCTCTCACTCTAACCTCAAATATCCCCTTTGTACTGCTGCAGAGATGGGCATTCTCAGGATTTTTCCTGAATTCCGGATTTTTTTTCCTACTGATTATGTATATATTGTATGTGTGTATATATATACATACAACTACCTCAGGGTTTTCTTGGGGGTGGTTGTGCCCATCTCTGCTGCTGAACATTTCTTTTATTTATTTAAAAATTTCCTTCTTCATAAACCCATGCCATAAATATAGTCCTCTAATTCCAGAGACAGTAACTAGAAACACTACAAAAAAAGTTCTTCTTGTCATAGACTGACTATACGCAACATCTACATGCAAATTTTGGGATGATAAAAGCAAAGACAACCAATATTTTTAACTTTTTGTAAGAAAAAATTAAAACAGAGTAAATGCTGTGTTCTACATTTTTTTTTTGATAAAAAAAAATGTAGAACACAGCATTTACTCTGTTGTAATGTTTTTTGATAAAATAAATATAAGTTGGTGATTGATGCTTACTTGTTGCAAGCTCTAATACATGTATTAGGATTTCCGTCTATGATAAAAAAACACACACATGAAAAAAAAAATAACCTTTTTTGTTTCAGCTGTATCTCTTCATCAGTAGGCTCTGGAGGCAGCTCTGAGGCTTTGTAGATCATGTTTCGGAGCTTATTCAGACAATCAGCTTGGTTTAACATTTGTTTGCGAGTCATATCTGATCGCACCACAAAGAAACCATCTTTGGTGACCCTACCATGTTCCTATTTCAAATGAGAGGAAAAAAGTGAATGTTTATGGTGGCCAAAAGCCTCAATTATATTGGAAACGAGGAGCAAGAATCACACATATAAAAAATTCACCTGAATTACTTAAGTAAAAATTAGATATCATATTTTTTTGGGACACAAAACTTTGCTACTTAAAAGAAAAAACAAAAGGAGAAAAAAGGAATATAATGGTCATTTTCATGAAGATCTTTTGCCTCCTATTTTCATCAGTTACTTGAGGTACAAAACTTGCTGTGATATTTAATTAATGATCTCAAAGCAAAAGTTCCCTTGACAAAAACATTATGCAAAACCAGCTTCCAACATGTGGGTGTTCTTTTCTTTTTTAGAATAAAACATATTACAATTGAGGGAAATCACTAAATACTTTCAACGGTCACAGACACCAGTGATTACTCTGTAACTGCCAACAATTGGCTGATCTTGAGAAGTTTAATGAAACAACAACAATTGGCTGCTCTCCGGCATTTTAATCAAAATGCATGTTCTCACTCCTCAAAAACGAAGTGATATAAAACTTTAACCACTGTTGCCTCCAAACATTTGCTAGACACTAAAATATTCAATTCATTCATGCATCTTGAGAAAGCCACACCTTAAGAAGTGAAACAACTATAGAAATTTTATATGAGAAAAATTAAAATGTTTAATAAAAAGATTTTAAAAATTGATATATTAGCGAATAATGAAATAAAAAACCAAACAGAACAGAACAGAAAACATGAATATCCAAAAATATATAGAGGAGAGATTTAGAGGCAGAGTATATTATGAGGTGAGATTTGAAAACACAGAATTTCTTCAATTCAGTAGGAAGCTTACACTAAGTGCTGAGAGTCAAACAAAAAGAAAAGTCTCTTGAACAAATGAAGTGAATTAGAATTTGAAGGGGAAAACTGATGTTGATCTAGTACAACCTGCTGTAATAATCTTGGCTTGATCCAATCTGGTATCCAACTAGCAGTCTGTAAATGAAATCTCATTTCCACCTTGCTGTTTACTGTAAAACATACAATGCATTTAGAGTGAATTAGTTACAAATATTGTTTATTCATAATGTTTTACTTGATTCAACCTAAAGCATGACAGATATTATTACTGCCACATTCTGGAGCTTTGATGTTTCTTGGCCTATACATTGTCAAGGGTTTCATCAAACAGTAGACTCTTATACACATTCATGTAAATCAGGCATATCTAAGCACACAATCTGATTGCAGGAAAACAAATCACAACAATAAAAAGAAACCACTGTGCTTTGATTTGAACAAAAATCACATTGAAATGAAAGTAACAGCCTGAAAAACATATGTTAATGGCTAGAGGGAAGGGTTACTTATTATTTGTTTTGTACAGTTAATAAGATATAAATATGGCAAGTGTGACTGTGAGGACTAGGAAAGAAGAAAACAAAAAAAGACTTCTTCTTCAGGTGTCATGAGCAGTGTGCAAAATTTGAAAGAGTAGATCCCCCCCCCCCCACACACACACACAAAGTATTTTTTGGTTTATCTATAAATTACTACTGCCTTTCATTGAAGTGATAGAGATGTCTTTTACTTTATGTGCATGTCCTGATAACACAAAACTGACAGACTCTATAGGTTATGATGACTGTCCATGATTATTGCTTTTAAAAAAATTTGAAATAAAAGACAAAAAAAAAAAAAACAGAACTGAAATACTCATTGTACGGAAAAAAGAGAAATGGTTTAAAGTTAAGAAAGAAATGATATGAAAAACAGCTTGAGGTGCCACCGTGTCAATTTTCACAAGCCTTTACCAGGTTCTCAATTTCTTTTTTATGGCTGCTGACACACAAGTTCAAACTTTAAAATATTCTATAAGGGGAAAAAAAAGGCACAAAAAAAAAGACACTTCTGTTTACCTTTATTAACATGCTGTCCACCAGGACCACTGCTTCTTGAGGCAGATATTTCAAGCTGATCTGTAAAAAAATTTGGGAAAACATTAATTGAAGAAAAAATGTTGAAATTAAAGTTTCATCAAAACGTTCATGTATACATTTTAAATATTTGATTTTTCATCAACTATGGTAATAATTGCATCTCTAGACTACACATTTTATGCTTTAAAAATTCTTTAGATGCACAGAACAGTTAATAATTGATAATGAAAAAAAAAATCCAGCCTTGCCTGCAATGACTTTAAAAAAGAAAAAAAAGAACTTATGCTTAATTTGCTTCTAAGTTCATATTTCCTCTGTTAATGGTCAGATAAACTCAAAATGCTTCCAATGCAGATCATCTGTTCCTAGACTTAATATTTGGCTATTAAAAAAAGTGCTCTTTTGCCTCCAACAGTGCAAAGTAAAAATTGCAGCCACCTTACATACATTTTCACTGATCTAAGAAACAAAATGGATTATTTCTACTGTAAGTTTGTCCCATTTTTCAAAATTGAAGCTGCATTAAAAAAAATAACGAGCTGTAATGTTTGACTTTTTCCTTCATTCAAAGACAAGATCTGACAAATGCCAATTTATTGAATATGCCCAAACATGAAAACCATCAAAAAGAACAATCCTAATTGAGTACAACATAGCGAATAGCAGTTTTGAGAAATTGGCATTTGAAATTAAGTTTGCTTTGCTTTAAAAGCTTTGAATGATGACAGAAAGTCTAAAATGATGACAAATGTTTCAACATAGACTAACATACTCTTAAGCAGTTTTCACAATTTGAAAGCATTCAAGTTTTTAAGAAGGAAATGTATATATAAAATGTAACTTGGGGCTCACTTAGACTGATTTTGACATAACTTCTAAAAACATGTGTCATTCAAGCCTATAAAATATAACTATTGATTTGTATAACATGAAAAGCAAAAAAATATCCTTTTCAGTAGGAGGTCACATGTTTTAATGTCTTATTGGCCAAGTCACTGAAAAATTTATCATCATCACCCCCGCAGTGCATCAAAATAGATAGCAAGTTGGTGGCAAGGACTAATGACTTTTATCGTTGTCATGAACACTCCTATGATGCTACCATTCTTAAATTAAACAATCTAAATCTAAACCAGCAGTTGGATTAGAATGTTTTACAGAATGGACTGAAAGTTCAAGAGGCTCAGAGAGAGAGAGTTCAAGATATGTGAAGTGAAAACTGTAATTGTAATTTTAAAAGCCAACAGTTAACATGACGTAAAACATCATAATCTACTTATTGTTTGGCAGTCCCAGGAAATGAGTGTTGTTGAGGATGTGCATGATTCACTAAGAGAATGAAAATGACTCATTTTTCTACATGCGGAACCTTCTGTAAACTTTTTGTACAAAAAGCAATATTAATTTTTACTTCTTTGATTTGGGATTTTTAATTTTGAATTTGATTTAGTCATACAGACTGGGAATGTGGAACTGCTAAACAATTTGTTTTCAAAGGTTGGCAAACAACTATTTTGCCTCATAAATTGACAAAAAACATCTAAAACAGCAATACAGCAATGATTATATATTAAATAATTAATGATGAAGAATGGGGTATCAATCATGCCTAGATTATAAGATTGCAATTTTTGTAATCTGAAACTGAAAGACTTTTTTGATAAAAAGGTAATTTATAAAAATAATAGCAAAAGAAATATTAATATTTATAAAACTTACCAACAGGTATAAATCCTTCAAACTTTTCCAAAGTTTGCTCTTCCTGGTGATTAAAAAAAAAAAAGAGTCAGGGAAAACTTATGACATTTTGCTCATGGGTATGAAACCATTTCCAATAACACACACATCTTGCTTTAGACAAATATTTGAAAAAACAAAACAAAAAACCATGAGAACTTGCATACCCTTTATTTGCTTTTTTCTCCACTTATCTAATGCTATACTAATGTATGGATGCGAAGCATGGACAATATCAAAACAGACACAGAAAAATCTTGAGGCAACGGAAATGTGGTTTATAAGAAGAATGCTTAGAACTCCATGGGTAGCAAAGAAATCAAATGAAAAAGTTTTAAAAGAAGCTCACACAAAAAGATCTCTCATGAACAAAATACGTAAACGCCAAGCAACCTTTTTTGGCCATGTGATGAGAGAAGGAAAGATGGAGCACATTGTGACAACAGGTATGATGGAAGGAAAAAGGAGCAGAGGTAGACAACGTGAGAAGATGTTGGACGGACTGACAAAGTGGCTTAACGCAGGAAGGGTGACACAAGCACTGACGGCAACAATGGATCGAGATGTGTGGAAGGACATGGTCGCCAACGCTACAAAGCAGGGCACTTGATGATGATGATGATCTAATGCACTAACAATCACTGAAAAAATTGAAGGCAAATACAGTAGAGGTAAGCAGAGAATTTGAAGTTATAACTAATGGGCAATAGGTACTGGTAGTAACAATAACTTTATAAGGTTTTAACTGAGAATGGGTTTGAGTGGAGGACTATGATCGCCAATGTCTGTTTTACATAGAGCATCTACAAAAGAAGATCTAATGGACACATACATCTGGAAAGCAACTTTTCATTTCATGTCCTTGTTTCCTACATTGTAAATTTGGCAAAAGGGTGGGATATGTTATTTAACTTTCAAAACTTTGTAGCTATTGACAAAACAACATCTCTAAGATACAAATACCATCTGTCCATCACATATATTGCATTGCTAATATTAAGAATTGGGACATGATTTTCAGATTTGTCATATCCAATGATTTTAAAAGACGACATCCAATTATCTTAATTTATTTCATATACTGAATGTCCTTGAAAATGTCCTATAAATGAATTTATATCCACTTATCTTTGTGTATAAAATGATACTTTAAATGAAAATTCCAACAATCTTACATTAATTAAGATTGAAGAACCTTCTTTCCACTAACATCAACATTGATTTTCAATTGATACCAAGCTTCAGTCAAAACTGTTTGAGAAGAGTTCAAGACTTTTCATGGAAATTGACATCTACAACGAAAAACTATAAGACTGCTCCTTCTTTGATAGCTAACATCTCACATTTATATGCAAGCTGCATCGATGAATTTCTCTTTTAGGAGTGAATTTTAATAATAGCCTGTCATTATCAGGTTTCATCTCCAGATTATAGAAAAAAATCTTTTTAGGACTGAATTTTGTGAAGACTTAAATTTTGAAACCTATAAGATATATGTGTATGTATGTGTCTGTGTTGGAGGAGAGAGAGAGAGAGAGAGAAAGAGAGAGAAAGAGAGAGAGAGAGAGAGAGAGAGAGAGAGAGAGAGAGAGAGAGAGAGAGAGAGACAGACAGAGAGAGAGAGAGAGAAAGTTTAGTAAACGGATGGAAACATTTTAAAATTATAAAGAATTAAGTAGTTTTTCTATGGATGATATAGATAGCCATTAATTATTTTAAGTAGACTTTGCTCAACTAAATGAATTACTGATTGAACTCAAAATCAAATTTTTTTTTTGCTTCATATAATAATAACAAAAACAAGACAAAGACATAAATTGACTTACATTTTGAAACTCAGTTTTCTTACGGAGAAAGTCTGGATTACTTGAAGGATATAGCTGGTCAATGCTCACATGGCTTTTGTAACCACAAGCCACCGAGGATGCAGGGTTTTCTCTTTGCATAAGTAATCGCCTGTTACATTGCCTGCTCAAGTTTCTCAAAACTGAATATGTTCGGAACATCTTTTGGTATTTCTTGCTCCTCAGTTTCTCTCTATACAAACTTAATCAAACCATCAAACCCTCCACATCAATATCTGATTTTTGCACCTGTAATAAAAATTTTGGAAAAATTAAACAAATAAAGAGCACTTATTACTAAACAAAAAACACAAAAAGTAACCTCCAGTTCCCCTT
>BLXT01003738.1:811683-822404 GCA_019648995.1 Plakobranchus ocellatus | reverse complement strand
GGGGGGGGGGGGGATTCACAAATGTAAGTTAACTATATTTCAACTTTTAAAATAGTGCTGAGTGATGATTGATGCTTGGGCACTGATTTTTTTTGTTCAGGGTGCAGGCACTGATGAAGCTGCTCTCATTGAAATTCTCTGCACAAGAAACAATTCTCAAATCAAGGCTATGGTTGCTACTTATAAACTGAGTAAGTGTGATTGTGAACATTTGGCAGTTGCAAGAAAGATTGAATGAAGGGAAATGCAGAAGAGGTATACCGAGAATAACTTTTATTGAAAGTCTTACTTGAAGGGCATTAGGTAATGATAACAACAGTAGCCCCCATAAAGTTAACTGAAAACAGTTTTCAGTGGAGGACCATGGTTGCCAATGTGTTTCACACAGAGCACTTAGAGAACAAGAATTCATGGTAGCGTTCAAAAGTTTTCATTTGGCTATTGTAGAAGTAAACAGCAAAAACATGATGTTTTTTTTTTTTTGTTTAGTCTTATCCACTATCTCCATTAAAAAAAATGTAGGCAAAAAAAATCAACCAACAGTCACTATCTTCAAATTAGTCCATTATGAGATTAATTGCCTTTTTTTGTGATGTTTATGCCATGTTATTATATTCCTCTTTTCATCTGTCCCGCTGTGCTATAATGCATAATGGTTTTACAAAGTTGTTAGTATTTTTTACCCATTCACTTCTATGGCTATAAGTAATTCAGCTCCATTATTTACTCTGCCAGTGTATGGCCGCAATCTGGAGAAGGACATCATCAGTGAAACATCCGGGCATTTCAAAAAACTTTTGGTCTCAATGACTGCGGTATGATCTCTTCCTTGTTGCTTCAAGTTTTGAAGTTGCTATACAACAATATTAACACATAAGTTTAAAAAAATGTTGAAAAAATTATTTGCCACTCAATTTGCATACAAAATTGTAAATTTGATAATGTAGAAGACAAGTTCATTCTTGTCTTGAGACCAAACCTAAGAAATTGAATTTCACAGAAAGAATGCAAAAGAAATTTTTCCTTCTTTAAAATGCTTGGAAAAAACCCCCCAAAAAACATGAAAGTTTTTTTTTTCTGGTACAGGTTCGGCATAATTCTATTTTGTTTTCCACTTGAAAATTTCAAAGCAAGATATTTGACATGTTCTTTTATTTAAAAAACATGTAAAATTTTCCTTGTCTTTTGTGGCATTTATCAAAGTCATTTTTCATATAGCATTATCTTATCAAACCTTGCATTCATTAACTGTCTCAACAAGAAATGTGTCCTGTCAACCATAAAATGAAATATTTTGAGGCTGAAATGGTCACAAAAGATTCTTTTGAGAGATTATTTATAGATGTTCAATAGTATCAAAGACTACCATATATCGAATTTTATGTTGGGGTTTTTTTTTTCATTTAAAATAACAGGAATTGTGGCAATTACACCTTCATTTATTGCACTCATTTCTTTTTTAAAACATATTTTTATTAGTTCATACTGCATAAGTACCTTTTTTTCCTCAGGGTGGGAGACAAGAACATCAGGCTGTGGATGTTAATAAAGCCAGACAGGATGCTCAGGTAATTATGTAAAATGTTATAGAAAAATGTTTCCATCTCCTACACTTGAATTGTATCTTCCTCTAGCTCAACCTAGAGCTTTCTGTTTGAAAGAAAAGAGCGAGGAAAATATGTGACAGTCTGAAAAATTTCCGATGCAAATTTCTTGGTACGTTTAAGATTTTAGGATAGGGAAAAGAAATGAATGCGTTAGTCTTAGAGAAAGAGATTATTTTTCTCTTGTAAATGCTATTTCTTGGCATATTATTATTTGAATTTCGATTTAGAAAGAAAACTATCAAAGTCCTCTGAATATCTTCAAATTTGAGAGAGCCAGAGAAAATCAGTCTCTTGTCACTGTGAATGCTTTTCAGGAGACTCTTAAAAAATTTTATCATCCTGACTCGGTTAAAAAAAATACATATAAGTGAAGGCATAAGCTCTTAAAATCTCTCTGTGTGTAAAGCTTTTTGCCTAGAACAAAGGTGCTAAACGAATTTAACTTTTGCAAAGATCTGGAGTAAGAACAAGAAGAGGACATAGGTGATCAGGGGAAAAAAATTGTCTCTTTAATAAGTAAGTTAAATGAGTGTGAACTAGGTGCCTTTTTAAAATCTTATTTTTTAACTGTTTTCAGCGCCTGTACCAAGCTGGTGAGAAACGTTGGGGCACAGATGAGAACACTTTCAACATGATCCTGGCTTCCCAGAGCTATGAGCAGTGCCGTGCTGTGTTCGATGAATATATACGAGTATCTCATCATGACATTGAACAGGCAATCAAGAATGAGATGTCTGGCGATCTTTGCACTGGAATGCTGACCATTGGTTAGTTTAATATATGTATAGTTTTTTTTTTTTATTAATCTTTGGGACTCTCTATATCAAAGAAAAAAACAAAATGGCATTGTCTTTAAAAGAAAATTGATAGAAAATCAATGCCTACTTTCAAAGGAAAACAGTGTTTTGCAGTTTCTCACGAGCTTGACTTGTTATTCTATTGCAAAATTTTTATTTCTATTTTTGCCAGAATTACATACTCATGGAAAGTTAACGCACCAAGTTTGCTATTACTGACTGTGACTTTTTGTTTTTGCCATGAAATTTTTCTGTGCATTTAGTGTGAAAAGACAATGAAAAATTTGTTAAGCAAGCAGAGGAAATCTGCCAGCATAAGGCCTGCTGAAAGTTTTGTATTGTAAACATCATTGCTTTCTCTTTAAGGGATGCAAAGTTT
The DNA here is from genome assembly GCA_019648995.1 of Plakobranchus ocellatus. Lineage (NCBI taxonomy): Eukaryota > Metazoa > Mollusca > Gastropoda > Plakobranchidae > Plakobranchus > Plakobranchus ocellatus. The sequence goes on along the minus strand of BLXT01003738.1, from coordinate 819,621 downwards.
ATTGAAACTCATGGAGATTTTAAAATACCATTAATCCATTTAACCCCTTGACTGCTAGGAGGCTGATATCATCCTCTTTTAAAACCCCAATCGGCTCAAATTAGTCTTATTTTGCAATGGCATGTTGTCTTAATGCTTAAAGGTCAAAGAAAAGAAAAGCCAAACAAATACATAAAAGCATTAAAGAAGCACCGAATACGCAAAAAAGGATATGAATCCACATCACAACATTTCTTCTTTTTTTTCATTAGATATACTCATCAGTTGAGTAAACTGTTTTTATATTGTGTATGAGTTAAATCTGTTTAGCTCTATTTAAGGGACTCAGGCCAACGCTTAATTTTTTCTCTCTTCAATTTTCTGTTTTAAATTCAAATTGTGCAGTTCTTTGAAAAATACGACCAAAACTTTTTTCCTGATGTGATTAGGAGTTTTATAATTTTGAAATGCCCCCCCCCCGCCCCAAAAAAAGGACCCAAATAAAGTTAGAGCAATCAAAATTTATGTATGACTATCACTTTGTTTATTTCCTCCTCAGTGCGAATGATCAGAAATAAGCACGCATACTTCGCTGATAGGCTTTATCATTCTATGAAGGTAAACATTTGTGAGTCATTGTTTTCTTGACACTTTTTGTTCGCCCAGTTTGATCCATCTTGATCTAGTTTAGGTCTGTGTCTGTAGAATCAAAATCTATATCTAGGTCTAGAGGTCTAGATCTAATATTTCAAGCTAGGTGTAGATCATAATTAGATCTCTTGATTGAGAGCATAAATCTAGATACGGATCTAGTTCTACTCTAGATGTAGATCTAAGATGGGGCATGCATAATCTCTGTTTTAATTTGGAAATTTTGAAAAATTCCATTCCTACTCTCTCTGATCTATATGAATCCCTCGTGTTTACTTGTGGAGAATGACATGTATGCGTAGGAGAACGGTGTGCAGAGAGAAATATGGACATCAGAATTTGTGACATAATCTCTATCATTCATTCTTTGTCTGATGGTATTTATTCAGGACATCATATTTTGTGACATAATCTCCATCATTAATTCTGTGTCTGATGGTATTTTTTAGGACATCATATTTTGTGACATAATCTCTATCATTCATTCTTTTTCTGATGGTATTTATTTAGGGCTTGGGTACAGATGACCGCACCCTGATCCGAGTGATAGTGTCCAGGTGTGAGGTGGATATGAAGCAAATAAAGGCCGAGTTCCAGAAGAGATACGGCCAGGGCCTGGAGGCTTTTGTCAGGGTATCTAGTTTTTTTTCTCCATCTTTTGTCTCTTTTATGTGTATGTACCGTTCATCCACTTGTGCTTTTTTCCATTTGATTTTGTTGTTTTCTTTGTTTCTTTATTGATTGATTGATTTTCATTTTTAATTTGTGTGTGTGTGTGTGTGTGTCTGTCAGTCTGTCTTTCTCTCTCCTTCTCTCTCTCTCTTGTTCATGTCACTATTTGTAATGCTGTGTCTTGAATTGTCAATTTTTTACCTGGCTCTTTCTCATGCCATTCCGCTTTTTACAAATTTATTGAGGATTATGCTACAAAAAGGATTTGTCGTAATATATGAGATGATAACACTATTTTGATTTACTATTGCCTTTTTTTTTTTAAAGATGAAAACAGGATATAAAGAACAAGGCTATAAATGCATAACACTGTGAACGTTTTGTGGGCAATATATGCAGCACTTAAAAGTTTCTTCTGAAAATAATTTTGTTGTTGTTTTTTTTCATTCTCTCTTTTTGGCATTAACCAATTTTTTCTTTATGTATGATAGCTATATTTCTTTTGTTTATGCCTCTTTCTCTAGGGTGATGTGTCTGGTGACTACAAAAAACTGATGCTGACCTTGATATCTGGCTACTAAAAGAAACTTTTTCATACAGATTTCCCCACTTCAACAAGGTCTACAAATGACTTTCTGCAGTGGAAAGTACAGATCTATGTTTTTTTTTTTTATTGTATCAGTGTATGCACGTATTGAATGTTTAATCATCATCATACTTTTGAGATTTGTGAACTTAATTTTGCTTCTGATATTTGGTACTCTTCATTTGCTGTGTGGATCTATGCTCTCCTTTAAAAAAAAAATTTTAAAAAAGAGCAATATATATTTGATAGGCTGTAACGTGACAATGTTTCATTTTTACTGCGCCGTTAAATGCATAATTACAACCCTGACTGCAGCAGCATTACTTTTCTTACATACCCAAGCTGATAGTTGAAACTTGAGGAACTTTTATTTTTCTTTCACCATCAGTTCTCTCAACAGGCTTGCATAATTTAATGTCACAGTTTTTTAGAAAAATGTAGCCAATGGCGAAAGTTGTTGAAACAAATTCTTTTCCAGAATGATTAATACAGTGTGTAAGCTTTTAATATTGTATTTGCGTTACTACATAATGATTTCATGATTTTAAATGTGATTATCATTGTTAACTCTCTCTTTTGAAATTACATTAATGGATGAAGTTTTCCAATGAATAATACTATTTATACTTGTCAAAGAACGGAGAAAAAAAAAATCACATAATATTTATGTTATTTTTTTCTAATTTTATATTTAAATAGACAAGACAAGTTTGATTTGCTGGATTTAATGATGCAAGACCTCTATTTATTAGCAGAATTTTTTATTTCTCTTCTACTCATGTTATTTGATTAAGCTCAAATATTAATGACCAATGGAACTCTTTTTTTTTCTTTTTAAACAACAGAATATAAACCTTTTCCTCTTTATGTATACATATAGCCTGCCTTTTTATTCATCGAATACACATCTGTTTTGCATCTAAATTCTAAGTGTCCCCTTTTTGCTGTGGATTATGAATGTGATTTTATTTTGATCAACTTCTTTGTTCTAATTTGTGTTAGTAGCTGCATATTTTGAATTATTACCTGTGTATTTTTACTTCTTTGGTGCCTGGATATTTTTTATACACCAAAACAATAAACATATTTTTATCAATCTATATAATAGTATGATTAATATCAAAGTAGTGTAGGAGTCTAGTTAAAGTTAAATGCAGGCTTTGAATGACATTTCATGTGATAAAAATTGCTGGCCGGTAAATCTGTCTTTGCCAGTATTCTTATAATCCATTCTAACAATCTTTTTTTTTTTATATCGATCCTTTTGTGTTGTAATATAGAGATTACCAATCTAAAATCATGACATAAATGGTCATAACAAAATGTCACTGCAGAAGAAGAGATGGTTTGCTGCGGAGTAAGGTATTGAGATGTAGCTATGATTGTGATCATTTATAGTATTTCCTCTGACAATATCTCCTAACATTCTTTGATATATGCCAATATCTTTATTGAGTGTGTTTCAGGATTGATCTATGGCAGTCTCTAATTTGGCAGGTTTATTTTACAGTGATATTACATTTATTTTTAACTGTAAAAAAGGAAGTGTGCATGCAATTTTTGCAAGCGTGAAGTAATACAAGGCTAGCTACAACCATAGAAAGGAAGCGTTTAAGACTTGGAAGGAAAAAGCTTAGGCTAAAAGATGTGTTGTCTGTTTTCTGTTTCTGTTTGATTGTATGGACATTCTTTTAGTGAAGAAATAACACCAGTGATGCAGTTGATGCCAGTATTACCCGGATTGCATTCTATTAATTTTCTAGATTTGGACTTTATAAGTCTTTGTATGGTGTGACTGACTTGGTAACATGTTACTAGAATGTAATTCACCTTGTACCTTGAAAAAACTGAAATTAATCCTTTAAAAAATGATTTTTTTGTTTGAGCATGGACTGTTTCAGCTTTAGTAGGAATTTAAAAAAAAAAAGAAAAAAAATTTTTTTGTGTGCGTAAACAGTTATTATCTTCTTTCTTATGAACGATATTTAAAAAAAAAAAATGTTTTTTTGGGTGTGGACTTGAATTTATTATGACAAGAGTTCCAGTTAGCTGGAAGACGCTTAAATTTATTGTAATGGTACTATTAGATGTTTTTATATTCTGTTATCGAATGTTTATGCTTATTTTATATTTTTGGCGAAATGATCATTTTTTTCACAGAATGAGAAAGGCGACTGTTTTTTTTTTTAATATTTGTTTTATTATAATTAAAAAAAGAAAAGATAGCAAACTTAGCTTTACTGGCAAGAATAAAAAGTAGAGGAATACAGTGGAAAAAAAAAGTCTCGATTCAACACAAAATGTTACATAATTTGTTAAGTGGTCCAATTACCTGACTGGTCTATTTTTTTTTTGTTTATTGTTGCACATTTTTGGGTTACACTGTGTTACTGTATTATTTAACTTTTATGTTGATCACTATTTATAGTTTATACACTACCTTCACTCACTGGTCTGCAGCATATCAGCATTATTTTGGCAAAAAAAAAAGTTGTCTTCGTTCATTTTTTTTCTTGATACTCTAGTTTGTTTTTATTGAATTGCCTTATTGTCAAGTCCATAAAATATACAGAGTAATATATATTTCTTTATCAACATCATGAGATTGAACTCAAAAGCCTTTTTTATTTATAATTTTTTTTCTATGTTTAGTCTTATTTCAGATCTCGCATCTTTACAGCAGGAAATATTTTATATTGATTTGTAATAATACACAAGAAAAAACAAAGAACTTTACCTTAAATATGTTACAGTGGAGTCTGTTTAAGGTCAAGAGTCCGGGACTGTCAAAGTTAGTTGACTTTAACTAAGCAAGAGTTGACTTTATCCAGTACAAAAAAATAGGAGAAAAAACAAAAGGGACTGCCATAAGGAGTTGACTTTAAGCAAAAGTTTCCCTTAAACGAGTTGACTTTATCCAGACTCCACCATATTTCATTTGTATGTGAAGAAAAAAAAAAAAGATGTTTGAGATAATGTGTGATGTGTTTTTCAATTTCATCTATCACCATTTGTTTTGCGGTTTGTTTGTTTTTTTTTTAATTTTGCACTTGTTTGCTTGAAGTTAGTTCTCATGCGTTCTGTGAAGTTGAAAAACTGAAAAGATTTTGGCTGCCATTCAGACACTTTACAGCTGTGATAGATTGTGTTGACTTTCTCGTTTCCTCAGATTCTGTGCATCAGTTAAGGAGGTTCGGTGTAGTTGAAGAGGGCAATTTACTGTGAAATAATGCACAACTGATCAATTATTTTCTCTTTATTTAGTGCACTTTGTGTCTGTCTTGATTTTTTTTTTTTTTCTCTCTTTTCCTTTCTGCTACACATAACCATATTTTTCTCTGACAGTTTGACACAGATAGCCTACAAATAATGAGAGATAAAAAAAAATATTAGCTGCCAAATATTTATGCCAGTTCTTCTGTAAAATATAAGTATTTCAAACCTATATATTTTTATCCATTTTTCAATAATCCTATTGTTCTAGGCCATATTTTAAACTATATACATTAATAAAAAATAAAAACGTGTGTGTTTTCAGCTCCAGTTTTGCTTTCGTTTTGTTTATATTTGTTTTATAATTTTGAAACAGTCATTATTTTTTATAAACTGTAGCAAGATTTAAAAAAGAGATACTTTTTGTAAGAATTTAATAATAATAATATTGATAATAATAATAATAATAATAATAATAATAATAATAATAATAATAATAATAATAATAGAGTTCATGCATGCTGGAGAAGATCCTCTTCAGTAAAATCTGGATTAAGAGCAAATACTGGTCGAGTCCTCAAACCACAACCCATATCATGATATCTGCTCCCTACTGCAGATTATCACATTTTATACTTTATAGTAACATTGAACGTGACATGTTTAAACACTGCTTGTGCAAGTATCGCATTAGCAAAGTATTGCATAGTTTTACCCTTCCTACACAGCCCTGAGGAAACATTCGTAAAAGATGGAAGCAATGGAGGAACAAGGATCATAAAGTTAGTGTAGGACCAAACATAATTCGTATGGGGATCCAATCTGCTTACACCAGTATCACTATTAATCGTGGACTGGACTGAGGATATCAATGCTCAGTCAATTGATGAATGTATAGCCAGTGCAAATTTCGGAAATAAACTTTGAAATTGTATTGGGAATAGATGAGAGTTTTTTTTTTCTAGATTGGGGATATCAACTCTCAACTGATTAATATGGGGCCAATGCAAATTTCAGAAATAAACTTTGAAATTGTATTGGGAATAGATGAGAGTTTTTTTTTCTAGATTGGGGATATCAACTCTCAACTGATTAATATGGGGCCAATGCAAATTTCGGAAATAAACTTTGAAATTGTATTGGGAAAAGATGATAGTTTTTTTCTAGATTGGGGACATCAACTGTCAATTGATTAATATGTGGCCAGTGAAAATTTCGAAAGTAAACTTGAAACTGTGGTGTAATAGATGATAGATTTGTGTAGACTTAGCGGTATCAACTCTCAATTGATTAATATGTGGCCAGTGAAAATTTCGAAAGTAAACTTGAAACTGTGGTGTATTAGATGATAGATTTGTGTAGACATAGGGGTTTCAACTCTCAGTCAATTGATGAATGTGTAGGCAAAGCAAATTTTGGAAATAAATTTTAAATCTGTAGTGGGAATAAACGATTTGTCTAGAGGGCAATTAACTAACAATTCATTCATATTTTGAACATTTTCACTTATGGATTAAAAGAAAACAACCAAACAATCAGCTGAAATTGACATCCTCGAACACTGCACTTGCAGTGATACAACTGGATAAACATACTGAACCAGAGCAAAGAAACGAGCAATGTCAGATAAAAAGAAGCCTGAGAGAAAATGTCCTTTATTTTATTTGGCTTTTTCTAATAAAAAAAAATGCTCTTGCAACATCCAACCCACAGCAAGTTGTAGTATACTTTGAACCTTTTTTAAGAATAACACCCATTTCACTATAATTACTTTCGAGACATTCACCCAAGATCGTTAGGTCCTCTTTCAATCAATAATTGTCAAATATACATTTTTTAATCTTCTGATGATACTACTTGTATTGATAACAAAACAAAAATCAGAAGAGACTTTTGGATACATTTGCGTATGTCACTACTTTTACGGACTTTTTTTTTTAAATTAAAACTAGATTGTCCATGCATGAAATAAATAAAAACTTCAAAATTAAGAGCAAAAGTACATGTATTTGAATAGGCAAGTGAAGATAACAATTGCGTAATACTGGGATTGGTAAATAGAGAGCACCAAAATCAGATGAAACTCTAAACACAAAATGCTATAGACGAGCTCTCACGTATATAAGATAAAAATAATGTAAAGATTCCTATTTGAAAATGCTGTCATTCAATAACATTTCTCAAGAGATGAAATTGAAAAAAAAATGGTAAAATAATTTAGAATGATATTGGTATAATACATTGACATTAGTTACGGGTATTTGAAAATTTTTTTTTCTAAGGAAATCGTTCCATCTGGTTTTTTTTTTTTTTTTTTTAAAAGAAAAGAACAAAAAACAAACATCCACGTTTGCAAAATTTGCATAAAAATAAATTTTTGGGGTAAAAAAAAAAAAAAGGAGAATATAGCATGAATTTTCAGAGTGTTTTGACTTCTGAGTTAATGACAACAAACCTGTTCTCTCAAGCTTTTGACTTTTATCTTAACGTTTCACTCGGTCAACTAATAAACAGAGCACGGACATTATATTATCTATGCCCTAGAGGATAAATGATCTGGATCAAAGTAACAAACGATAACTGTAGAGAATTTATTCAAATAAAAGTGTTCATACGTAAAATTTGAAAAGCAAAGCTATGCACTATGTACTATTTCAATTTTGAATGAAATTGTGCCTTAAAATTGTTGTTAGGATTTTAAAAAGAATCAGCCGAAATATTATTAAAATGAAAAAAAAAAAGATATTATCATATTCATAACCTTTTTTAGCTTGCCCTATGGAATAAAATTTCAGTGGTAGTGGACCAATGATAAACCAGCAGAACACGTGAGACCA
>BLXT01003738.1:749196-759665 GCA_019648995.1 Plakobranchus ocellatus | reverse complement strand
TGTGAAGAGCAAAAAAAAAAAAATAATAATAATAATCAACGAAAAACACAAAGATTACGAGACTGATATCAACAAGCATTAGTGCATATCGTGAAGAGTAAACATCGTAATCTTTACAGTTTATGGAGCTTTTCTGACATTCACCTTCACATTGTAAATAATGAAATTACAGCGCTGAAAAACCATACAGAGAGCCTATCAGGAAAAAAACATAATTAAGATATACATGGGCTGTTGTATATAAATTCGTCCAGATGAAGGTAAGCATAACAAAGGAAAAAAAAAATATTGAAGAGATGCTTTCGCTGGATGTTATTTTGGAAAACAAGTAGTGTACTGTTGTTTTCCAAATTTTAATATATAATATGTACTCTAACAGCATTTTACAGCATAAAGAAAAATGTTTCTTTATTCATCATATATGCCCAAGTAAGCTTTTTATATTCTTGACTTAGGAATATGAACTTAGCGACATTAGATCGTATTGTGTGTCTCAGATGGAAGTGCCAATCTTTGTAGGAAACGTAAAAGGGCTATTTCAAATGTTATGGTGGTATACACTTTATTATTAAGGCAATAATTTATTAAATTTGAGTGCTTTCGTGCAGAGTTTGAGATCAAAGACTTGGAAATAAAGGATAATCATTTAGGAAACATTCATTGTGAGATTAATGGATAAAACACAATTAAGTTGCAAATATTTTCCGATGCAATATTTTAATCCATGGTTTATAGTTACAACAATCAGCATTGCAATCAAAATGTCACTTTAGCCCTTTTTTTTACTCAAATATCTATTTTCAGTTTGTACTGACTGTTCTATGCGGAAACATGCAAATACTACAAAATTTATTGAAATTGAATTCTTTATATTTAAAGTAAATGTGCAAACAGATGATGGTCTGAGTGGCAGGCTGAAGTATGAAGATAGTCACATAATCGGCCAATTTGGAAATCTTCGTCTTCCTTTCACAGTTTATCATCAAAACCCAACAATTTAACTGTTTCTCTAGATAGGAATTATTTCACCGTCATTGCCCGCAATATGGCCAGCATCTTTAAACATGCACACGGCACATATCAAAATATCGGGGTTTCTCGAGTGGTTTACTGATTATTCTTTTATGTTTTCAATAATGAAACATCGAATCTTACGGATTTTCTTTTGACTGTCTATGACTATAATCCTGGAATCTGTTGATAGGTCTATTTCTTTGAATAAGTTTAATTAAAGTTTGGCATGGCTATTCAATGTATACACAATGATACACAACAAGGATTCATCTAGAGATTAACCGGAGATTAACCCTTAAATCTGTATTATTCACTAGTGGCGTCAATCGGAGCAAGTAAAATAGATCCAAAAAGGAGCCGCCTTTCGTAGATTTGACTTTGTTTTCACAGATACGTCAGATATCACATTTTCCAAAGCGTGAAGACATCGAGAAAATGTTGCGATTGTTTTCTTGTAGCCTTGGAGAAGAATGGAAATCGGGATTCTAATCTTATTGCGGCTCTTTAGTCAGTAAAAGATTCTGGACAATAATTTTACTGTACAATGAATATTGAGTAACTCATCGTAACAATTTTCTTTGATTAGAGGCATCAATGCTGTACATCTGCATCCTACCCATGAGCTCCCGATGAGGAATGAAATGAAATTCAAGAGGAAAAAAGAGTTCAATTCTTCAGTCATTAAGACACTCTATGATCAAGCACCAATAATCCGCACAGCTCACCCAGGCTTTTTACAGCCTCCTTTGGATTAATCATTCAGTATCGTGCGAATTTTAATAAATTAAAACAATGAGTGTACTATAATATAAGAACCTTTATCTTAATGTAACAATCAATATTTCAACAATAAAAGCATCAACATTGTCAGTCACCCGCTTCCATTTTGATCTGGTCATCTCATTTGTATCTGTACTTTGTTTTGCATTATTGTTGCCTTACAGTATTCGGTGTCCTTACCTGTCTCTAAGCACCGTCCACAGCTCTCCTCCCAAGCAAGCTTCCAGCATCATGTACAGGAACTTTCGATCTTTGAAAGTCTTGTATAACCTGACAAAAAGTTTGAAGTACTAATGATACTAACTATAATAATACTGTGATACAAAATTGTGAGTTTAGAGAAATTATATTTAGATAGAGTTTGTGGCTTTAGAAAATTAATATTGAATTCGGACATAAAATAGTGTTTTTAGAGATATAATATCGAGAAATAAGATAGTGTGTTTGGAGATAATTGGATTTGAAATAGTGTGTTTAAATATACAATCACAAGAGGTGAAATAATTAACATGGAAATCCTATCCATTCCATCTATTTTCGTAAGGTTTCGGTTATATCCTGTGTGAGGTCAAAGGACGTCAAGGACAAAACTCTCATTTCTGAAAGTTAAATTCAGTGTTAAATTTAGCATAGAACATTCTCTGGTATGTAATATATAAAAAATTTTTTTAAAATTATAAAAATTCTTTTAGTAGAAGTAAAAAACGTATACAAATACCGCACTCCCAGAAACAGATAAATAAGTTCAAGGATCTAGAAGATGCGGAATCTTTTACCAAAATTCTTTTAAAATGCAAAATTCTATAACGCGACTTTTGGCCAGCTCACGGTGAGACATGACAAAAAAAAATCATGCTTTCTTTGGGATATCAATATGCCATTAATCCTTCAAAATCTCTGCTTTTAATGAGAAAATAAGGAATATTTTTAGGATACGAACAAGTAACGGTGCAATAAAGAAGCATGAACAGTATTCAGATTTAGACTGCAACAAGCTCTATTTTTCTTAGGGTATCCAAAACCATCACTTAAACTTTTGTAAAAAAAAAAAAAAAAAAGAAAGAAAGACACGTTTATAATAATAATTAAGAAACGAGAATTAAAAGACGAATTAAGAAAAGCTTATTAAAAAATTTAAAAAAAACTTAAAATGATCGCATTAAATTTTATTGCTTTCGAGAAATGCCTTCTACCTTCTGTTGTAATTCAATCGGCCATACTTATCAATATATTTTTTTTTTTAGGAATGCGCAACGAAAAGAGTAAAATTTTTTTAACAATAGTGACCGAGATTAAAATGAATGTTCTCTCTACGTATGCACAGAATTTTATATAATGAATCTTTCCGTTCAATTGATACAGTGAAGATCTGACATGCATCTCTATAGCATTGAATGTAATTGAGGTCTGAACAACAAGATTTTAAAGTCAAAGATACGAATTTATAACCCTTTGCCATGCAATCGAGAAAGCTTATTTCTGCAAGAGGAAAATAAAGGAAAGAGGTTATAAAACAGTTTCACAAAAAATTCACGGTAACGCAACTTTCATCAGTTGAAAAGAGATGCACTTTTGCCATGAGTGACATGGCTTGTGCAAGGTGAGGATGCTTATCTTTTTCGTTTTGATCCGAGGCTGGATATCAGCTCATCCCACCCTGTTAATGTCAGCATAGTGGGATCTCATCAAATACCTTATCCAAGAAGGGTAGTCGTATTGAGCTGATAGATATTCAGCAGAAGGAAACTAACTTTTGTCTCTTAGAAAAGCATCAGAGGAAACTAACCCGTGTCTCTCACAAAGTAACTGTGATCGTGCAGTCAATGTGGGAGGCAAGAGTTCAATACTATTCTCCAACTGCTGACCATTTCTATACTAGTGTAGCATGCAGTGGAAAAAAAATTACTTCTACAACCTCACTGAATTGATGCTATGGAACTGATCATTTCGTGAATTTGATAAAATAATGAGGAAACGTTCGGTATTCATTGTTCCTCTCTGTGCCTTTAACAAGAAATTTCAAACATTTGAAAAAAAACCCCACTGTTCAGAGTTTCTGCTATGACGAAGCAATACTCAGACACTTGACTTCATTCCACCTTGATTTCTTACAGTTCGAGTGGGCTTGCCGGGTTTGAAACCCATGTGGACTACAGCACTCGCTGTTACGTCTCGTGTTTCGCTTTAAATTATGGCCGACCTTACTTTGCTGAACGCTTTATTCTATAGAGAAAGAGAGAGAGAGAGAGAGAGGGAGAGAGAGAGACAGAGATACAGAGAGAGAGATAGTTCAGTAACATCGGCATACTCGTATTCATGCTCAGCTGATGAAGTTAGATCTAGAAGCACTGGTCCCCTTAAAGTAAGTAGTGCCATTACATGCGGGAAAATAATGACTGAAACTATTTTCCCGAGTGTTCGGGAAAATGGTCACTTCGTTAAATTATAGATAAACATGCCCTACATTTTGTTTTGCAGTCGTAATAAATGTAAACATTTCATATTATATTTTATTTAATCTCTCTCTCCCTCTCCCCCTCGCCGGTCTTTCTTTGTTTCTTTTTCACTGTTTGAATATCTCTATCACTTCATTTTTTTGACACTATCTATGAAAAAGTGTTTACAAACAATTTTCTCCTAACTGCAAAGTCGTAAGACTGAAACTGTCAGTCAACAGTGCTAGCCTGGTTTTTATGCTTGACTCCTTTGGCGTGCATGACAAAGATCAATTTTCCAATGAAATTTACATGAAATCTTTGCACGGCACTCGCTCTTCCATTCTGAAAGCAAACAATTTATTGATTTTGCCCCTTAGATGGTGAATATTGCATTGATTTAGAGGCTCCGTCATCTTGTTAGAACACAATTGTATTGCTCAATTCTACTTCCTGAAAAGTCATGATGTATTTTCGTGCAGGGCTCCAATAACTAACTGGCCTGTCATATTTCATAATACACCTATTCACTTAAAGCTGGCATAGAAAGCAAACACAGACATAGACGGCAAACCTATTCACTCAAATTCTTCTTTAGTTCTTTCTTGTTTCTACTTTCCTACTCTAATTTTGATTTTCACTTCGTTTTTGTTTCTTTATGGCCAGCATTATAATTATATAAATAAGTATCTACTGTGCACTTTCTGAAAGTGTTTTATTTAAATTGGTTTTTTTCCACTACCAAAATCGTTCTTTAGCCTGTAAGATATGACATGTTTATAATTTTGCAAAATGAAAATTCGTTTTACAAACGAACTATAGCTTGAGTTGATAACCCACTTTAATGTCTGTCTGTTTCTCACATACAATTATTTCAACTTTTGGTTTTTTTTTTTTTTTGGTTTTTTTTTTGCTCGAAAATGCTGCTAATTGCTTGCATTAGAGTTTTTGTCCCACAAATGTTAGAACTTTTAGTAAAGAATGTTAAAAACCTTTATAAAAAAAAGGTTTATTTTGAAAGCTTATTTCTGAATTATAAAGCAGCTGCGTGCCGGGGTGGATTAAAAATGCATTTTCAAATTGTGCTTCACGTTTACGTTATATCTTTTTCTTATTCTTCTTTCTTTTTTTGTTTGTTTGAAATATTATAAGTTTACTTTTGAGAGGGAAAACAAGAGAAGAAAAAAAAATTGTTCTATGTAATAAATTTTGACTTGTCCAGAAGAAAGAGATTGTTTGCTGGTATTTTTACCGTAAACACTATGTTTGAAAAAACAATAGAACGACAAAAGTCTGCTTGGAAGAAGAATGATTATACCCGAACGAGAAATATCAACACTGAATGGCTGACATTTGTGATGTAAATAAACCAACAACAGCCACACAAAGACTTGCGAGCTATGGAGCTTGAAGCTTTATCAGCCAGTGAGCTGAATGTATAGACTAATTTCATCTTAGATCTTTAAGACTCTTTGTCTGACCGAAGTCGAAACTAATCTTTATCGTAAGCTTATGAGCAAATTGTCTAATGTCACCCTAAATCTATAAATCTATCTGGACTACAGCCGAGTCTGATCTTCATCGGAATCAAATGTCAGTCATCAAGCTGAAGTGAAACAATATTGCGGACTATTCAGGGGTTGGCTAAAAAATTCGACTCGTAAATGAGAGATGGTAGGATCGGCAGAGCGTCGGCTACCATGGTGTCCTCCGTTCTCGGCCGACAAACTAACTGCCTCTCGGGAAGCCGAGTCTCTAAAAACTCAGGGAGAGAGAGTACAGAGAGTACAGTCGGCGTGTAAAGTTTATGCAAACCACCTCACAATAATTTTTTGGCGCAAAAAAAAAACAACAAAAAAAAAAAAACCAATCGAGTCCCGACTCCTGCTTCCCCTACGCTGGTTAAGAGAATGATAAAAATTTAACTTACTAAATATTCTGAATGATAGATTTCTCTCCTACGTCAATGATCTCGGTATTTTGACCCCGCCGGACTGAGTTAAATTGCCCGCGAATTAGCAAGGAACTTCCATCGCGGTTTCCAATCCAAAATTAGCGCTCGACCGGACGAGAGCCAAAGAGCTCGAGATCATACTGATCTGAGCGGGGTATATGATACTATTGCGGCGAGTGAATCTATACCTAGCAACAGGTAAATTAGATACTCGAGAAAAGAGAACATAATAGTGTTGAACTGTAAAATATGATAAAGTTACTCTCTGAGCCGCACATCTGGCTCGCTCATCTTTGTGAGAAGTCTGTTTCTATATATTTTTTTCACTGAGAGTATTCTCTTTCACAATTACACTCATTATCTTTCAAGACCCTACCTAGGATCTATCTGAGAAACTGTAGCCTGTCCTGTTCCAAAAGTCTGTCGGCCCCAGATTCTCTCAGCGGTCTCTCCAACTCTGCCTCTTGTCAGTATCACCCTCACGCTTTTTCACAGTTCGCTCTAATTCCTCTGATATTGAATTTCAAATTGTTTTTCACAGTGTGAGATAAAGATATATGATCTGAAAGGTTCAAACAAACAAGTGCGTAGCGCAGACGCGCTGAGTGACTCACCTGACAATGAAGTCAGAGCGAGCTTCTATCATAATCTTCTTCTCGTTCATGATGTGTTCCTGCTGCCTGGTTTCCACTATGTGATGTTTCTTCAGAATCTTCAGCGCGTACGCTCTGTTTTTGTCGTTGTTTACTTGGACCTGGAAAAGATTGAAAGAATAAAGAGGTTTGATTCGCGTATTATTGTGTGTAGTGTATGGAACATGTCCACGACAAGATAATCTCAGGCTTTCAGGCCCTCCCTCAGGTCATGGCGTTAATAACGGGGCTCGAACCCACAACAGAAGGATTCCTGCAGATCTCAAGAAGGGTTCGCTATCCACTGTGCCGCCAACTCCCCATAATAGAGAATTTATGTATAATTTACAATGCTGTCATATCATAAA
Source organism: Plakobranchus ocellatus (assembly GCA_019648995.1). Taxonomy (NCBI): domain Eukaryota; kingdom Metazoa; phylum Mollusca; class Gastropoda; family Plakobranchidae; genus Plakobranchus; species Plakobranchus ocellatus. The sequence continues at coordinate 752,482 of BLXT01003738.1, read as the reverse complement.
GTCTATACACAAACGTCCTCTACATTATAAAACTAAACAGAATGACCATCACAAAAGGACACATTTTGCAGCACAGGCGTTTATAAAGAAGTAGATATACTGCATGCAAAAGAACACCTCCTATATATGCCAAATGCTACAAAACACTGCCGGAAACACCTAGACGTTAAGAAAGAGTTTTGGTGCTGCGTGTCACGAAGCATTTCATCGTTCTGTAAGTCTGTATTTCTAAAACTTCTTCCTCCGCAAACATCTCACTTCCTGGTCACACAACTTTTGTTCGATGCTTTATCTGTCTAAGTGAGCAAAATTATGAATTATTAATATATCTCTGTTTGAAATACTCTTTTTGAGGAAAAATCCGATATTTTCCGCTCATTATAATTTTTTTTTCAGAATGTACAAAGTATTGAATAACGGAATCCAAATTTAATGTGAAAGATCCAAGTAAATAATGGGCAAGATCACCACTCAGGAAGCTCTACAAATGATAGAAAATCTCGGATTCAAAAGATGCTATGGCAATTAAATCATACATAAAGTAAAGAAAAAGAAAACAATTTACGAACTAGAAATTATGTAACAGTACTTACAAAATAAAACAATAACTAATCTACATTAAAACATATCGCCTTTATTACGGCTTCATCACTACGTTAAAACAGTAATAACACTTTAGTAATCGACAAAAAGAACGTACCAGCTCTACCCTGCCGAAGCCTCCAACACCCAGAGTGGCTATCATGGTGAGATCAGTCAGTTTGAGTTTGGCGTACTCGGAGTCCACTCTGGATAGAATGACAACAATTAAAACATGATAGTCGTCTTGAAAAGCTTGTTAATTTAAGAATATTATTTCAGTTCCAGTTGTTACAAATAAACATATCGATTATAAAGAATAAATTACGCAAGTTGTAGAATATGACGTATTTTAAATGTAGCAATAATGCTTGCGTGAAAGAACAAAAAAACCCGAGAGACGTAAATTGTGTGTGATCGCTCTATATCGCGATAGCCAGCTTAGTGAAATAGGTATGATAATAATTATGATAGGAATAATATCATTGTGGCGATAAAAATGACAATTACAAGAAAGACGGCGACAATGAAGATGGTGATAAGATAATACAGATCGAATCGACTTGTGTTAAATCTTCCTCTCAAGAGAAGATAATCTGAGTTGTAAAGATGAAAAAAGATATTTTCAATTTAAGTCTTTAATTGAAAAAATAATATTATTGCATAGCGGGAAAGATAACAATAGACAATAAAAGCAAGAAAGAGAGAGTGATATTGACAAAAAGACGAGGGATTTATGAACAAAAAAAGAAAAAAGGACACATAGAGTCATCATAAAAAGAAGTATTATTTTTCTATACAAAACGAAACAAACTGCACTTTTCGTTTAATAGTGGTAAAACTAACATCCAACGTATGAAAAGTTGCTTTTATGGACAAAATTTATTTTTGTGTAGTTAGATCGTTTAAAGGTCACCGCGCCATTCTCAATAAATTTAGTTCTTCAAACCTGTTTCGCAAAGATTCATCGGATACCCAAAATATTCTTTCCAATTATTGATATAACGTCTTGGTCTTAAGAAGCAAGCAATCGATAGTATCGAGACAAACTAATAGGATAGAATGTAATCTTTAAATTGCACAGAGACAAAAAAAAAAATCACTATAGCTTTGTTTGCAGCAAAATGTACAATCTGATGATATTAACAATCGATCCACAAAACCCAGTGCTTTTAAAATATTTTTTTATTATGATCATCATCGTTATGGTTTCACTGCCCGACGGAATCACAATATGCCGTGCTGATAAAATGGGTATAATTTCAGTAATGAATCTTAGAAAAGTCTTGGACAAAAAAAAAATAGCTGATCGAACGCAATTTAAAATAAAGTTTAGATCATACTGGCCTTTCGTTTACTCCCAAAATAATCAGAATAAATGAAATTATCCATTATCTTACCTTTACAATGTTAATCATATTTAATATTTTTGGGAGGGGGGTGGGGGTGCATTGAAAGAATTAAATACACACACACACACACACACACACACACACATATATATATATATATATATATATATATATATATATATATATATATATATATATATATATATATATATATGGACAGTAATGAACAGTGTGTGTAAAGAAAATAAACCATGTTCTTCCTTATTCTTGGTTATTTTTTTTTTAATGAAAAAAGTTCGAAATGTTTATTTCAAAAAATGATAATCACTATGCATTTACCAATTTTTTTTCTTCCGAATGTTCAATTTGGCAATATTGATTAAAATAACACTGAGTTTCGGACTCGTCCTCTCTAAAGATTGACTTTTGATTGATCAATAGTGTGCGTGCAAATGCTAAACTGGTTTTTATAAATCAATGACTTTAGACAATTATCTAAAGTTCAATCACTTGAGAATTGGGACCAGGGTTGGTGAATCCAGAAAAACTTAAATGAACTATAGAGTTAGATCTTGTTAGCTTTTCAAGAATTGAGGTTTTTCTGCGTAGTTGCATGAGCTTTTTTACACAGTAAAACCTTTGCTAGTATTATTTACGTTTAGCACAGGATAAAATTTACCCTAATTTCAGAAAAGAAATTTAAAGGCTTCGTCGACAATGTAATTAACCACAGGTAAGAACAAGAAAAATATAAACGGTGAAAGAGAAAATATATAAAAGTATTAATAAAAAATATCTTTTGAAGTTTGTTTTTTTTTCCTATTGCCCTAGGAAACTTTCTTTCACTACCCAGAAACCCAACAAAACAAACTTCGTCATTTGATTTCAGCATGGTGGAGAGTGTAGCTGTCAACAGTACAACGTTGCAATTATATCTGGGCGTGTTGATCTATCTGTCTGTGTTTCAATTATTCTGTTTTCACACCTTTTGATCGTGTCTGCCTGGTGTCTGTGTATCATTTAATAATCAGTCTGTCCGTCTAGACCTATCCATTTGTTTCGCACCACATCTATCGCTATTTGTAAGTCTCAGACTCTCTATCTGTCTGTGTATCTGTCCGTCGGTTTATTTGTCTGTCTGTCTGCCTATCTCTGTTACTGTGACTCTCTAGTCTCTGTCTTTCGCTCTTAATTTTTCTTTCTGTGAGTCTTTCTTTGTCTATTTGTTCGTGTGTCTGCTTGGTTCTCTGTGTGTCTATTTATTTATCTCTCTTTCTTCTCTCCTCTGACTTTTACTCTTTCTTCTCTCCTCTGACTTTAACTCTTTCTCTCCACCTTCCCTTCTCCTCTCTCCC
>BLXT01003738.1:732315-746495 GCA_019648995.1 Plakobranchus ocellatus | reverse complement strand
GGTATTTCTTTTTTACCTTCTCATATAATTTTGACTGTACGTAAGATTCTCGAATTAGGATCAGCAGTACCAGCAGCAGCAGCAGCAGCAGTAGTAGTATCAGCAGCAGCAGCAGCAGCAGTAGTACCAGCAGCCTCCGTATCATTTTCATAAACATCGATATTATTATTATTTTTTTTTTTATTTTTTAGAGATTACTTTCTTTCTATTTTACGACACCATCTCTTTTAAAAAAAATATAAAGTACCACCCACGCATAAACTTCAGCTGCTATGGCTTTCCTTTTTCTTCAGCCAGCTAGCTTATAATCATAAACCGAGAACTTAATTTTCTATTGTTACCAAAAATTCGAAACGCAGTAGATAACAAAAACAGAACAAAAAACTATTATCGTCATCTTTTTGCTTCTTAAATCCGATCGCATTTGCTTCGTTCTCGTTCCTTCTGGCTCTCTAACGATGTTGCCAAGCTGCTCTTACGTTAGTTCGGGTTGCTCACTTAGACCGCGGTGAGAAAACAAGGAACTTTATATGAAGTCAAGCCTTTGCGTGACAGTTCCTGGCGTGTATGAGGACGACACGGGCGTCGGGCTGCCTAATTTTATTTGCCACTTCTACGTAATAATGAATTTTTGCTTCTAGACAGCAGGCGTAGAGGGGAAAAAAATCGAACAATATAGAAGTTTGACGTCAAAATGAATTTTTTTTGGAATGATTTCGTCTTGGGTTGTGGGCCAAGATCTCTAGTCTGGAACAATTTTAGAGACATTGTGTATTTGCAAGAGAGAATTTATGTTGGCAGAAATGTTATATGGCGGGCGATTGGTATTGTTTCGAATAATATGATTATATGTAAAGGCATGTACAAAATTTCATTAAAAAAAAACAACCCAAAAAACAGGCTAGACGTTGCTTTAAGTTGGGAAACCAAAAGTTTAGCGAGTTTCCCTGCATGAAGCGAAAAACATCGTAGACTTAGCCCTTATGAAAAAAAAAACTACCTTTTGAAGCTGAATATCTTACAATGCTTTTATCAAATTGATAACATGTCATTTATATGCCTCATACTTTGTGCTAAAGTTTCTCTCAGAGTAAGGAAAGGATGAGTAGGTAAACAATTATTGTAGCGAGTAGCCTCGTCTGTGAAAATGATAAAGAGTGATGATGGTAGGAAACAAATGCTTTAGAATATCATAATGTCATTGCTTCTTCCATATTTACGTCCTTTAAAACTCTTGCAAGTGAGATACGGGAACAATTATAATCTTTAATTTTAATAACAATGTAAATACAAGAGATGCAGAGGATTCTATTTAACTTTTGTGATGATAACAGAAATAGAGCGGGTTTGCCAACTTGAAATTTTTAGCCTTAATAATTTTAAGCTATTATTTCTGTATCCTCACAATGAAAAAAATTAAACTGCAAAAAATATTTCAGCACAAAGGCAAAAACCTGGCTGTCTTTAATCATGAGAAATGGGCGGTGCTAGCCTAAAAGAAACATGCTGTTTTCAGATTCCAAGTCCAATGATCAAAAGCCTGATGGTCAAGAGTTTCAGGACGGGGATAACAAAAACAAAAAAAAAAATAAAGACTTGAGATAGAATTGCAAACCATAAAAGCTTCAATATTGCAAAGATAATACTCAGAATCGATAAAAAATGGAGAAGATACGCAGAATGTGTCGATATAATGCAAATGGTCAAGGTCATACAAACAATGGATTGAAATCATAGCAATACTGTGTCGAGATAACAGAAATAGTGTGCTGTGATAATCGAACGAGTGTGACAAGATCATAGAAGGAGTATGTCAAGATCATAGAGGTAGTATGTGAAGATCATAGAATTAGAATGTCAAGATCATAGAGATAGTATGTGAAGATCATAGAAATAGTGTAAAGACCATAGAAGTAATGTGTGGAGGTCATAGAATTAGTGTGTGGAGATCACAGAAGTAGTATGTCAAGATCATAGAGTAGGATGTGAAGATCACAGAAATAGTGTAAAGATCATAGAACTAATGTGTGGTGGTCATAGAGGTAGTGTGTGGAGATCATAGAATAGTGTGTGGAGACCATAGAAGTAATGTGTAAAGATAATAGAAGTAATGTGTGGAGATCATAGAAGAAGTTTGTGGAGATCATAGAAGAAGTGTGTCGAGATCATAGAAGTAATGTTTGGTGATCCCTATGTGTTAAAATCATAGATGTGGCGACAAAAGATGCAGTGGAAGATGTATGTAAAACTCATAGAAACTGTGTGTCGTGATCACATAGTAATGCATAGACATCAAAGAAAAAGTGTGTAGAGACCACAGAAATAGTGTGTGGACATCACAGAAGTACTTTATCGATGGAAAAACATACCCTGCCTTGTCCTCTTCATCTTCATATATTTGTTTCAGGTCGTCCAATGTGCTTATTAACTGAAGGTAGGACCTGATAAAGATTACAATACAAAGCAAAAAACGTTAAGGTTTTATGATCATGGGGTGAAAAAGATATTTTCTCTTTATCTCAAAGGAATACTTTGGGGCCGCGAGGGCTTCTCCTTTAACTGGTTACTACATGCATTCATACAAAAATTGCCAGTGGATAAATAAGGAGCAGTAATATAGCAAAGCATATTTTATAGGAGAAGACGTTTTGCATTACAGTGGAGAGTCAATGCATTTACAAGAGTTGTACTTTAATAACATTTTAAAATATCAACCAAGATTAAAGGAACACGAGTCTTTGGATTGTAGACTATTGTTCTCATTTCCAGGAGTAATTGTAAACGTAATCAGCCAGCATAATTATAAACCTCTCTTCGTATCCAAGCACAGTTTTCGAGGCTCTCTTAAAAGTAAATCAATTGTTTATCTTTATGCAAACTAATATGATCACAAGGAACAGCGCACGCGTACTCAATCACAAAAACACGTACACACTCACACACACACAGACATGCACAAAAGACAGAAAAAAAAAAACAGGTAGAGTGAAAAATAAAAAAAAGCAAGCATTCTCTCCTTTGAAAGAAACGAAGTTGTCTTCACTTACTCTCTGTCGATGACTAGACAGTCAACACCTGAAGCATCAGCTGATATTATGTTGGCTGTCCGCACATCTTCTCTACAAGATTTTTCAAGGGGAAAGAAAACAAGACCAACAGATTTAACACAAAACAAGAGGCGTGAGCTGTGCCATCTCTCTATTGAAGCACTTTAAATAAACCTTTACAGATGGAAATAGAGCTGAGTGGGAAGATAAAGCAGTTACCAGCTTAAAATTGTTGCCACTCAAAAACATTTCAAAGAATTTCCAGTAAAAACTTGTGATTTCTTAAAACTCTAATAAAGTGCGTTGATTGCCCTGCTATTTGTTGATTCATGATGTAAAAAACAAAACAAAAAGAAAAGCTCAAGACAACAGCAAAATGAAAGTGCATTTTCCTTGTTCCCTTTTCCCAAGAGCGGTAGTTAAATTTTACCCAGCATGCTGCGCTTCAAAATTGATCTCTTTCAATTTGGATGTGAATAATGATGTTAGAGAAATCCCTGCTGCTGCGATCTTTGCTTGGTCTCTCTTACGTTTAATCTGATCGAAAACTCGCAATCAGCAAGATGCTAATGACCATCAAAAAAAACCCCCAAAAAACTCAGGGAAGAAAACGACTCATTAAGCTGCTGAAGCACAAGCAATCACTGAAGCCCAATCAAGGTTCTTGCTCGGCGCAGACATGATTAGGACGGCGCTTCATCATCTTAACTCTGTCTCCTTTGAGTGAGACACTTTCATCATCGTCTGATGTTTAATTATTTCTTGCAAACAAAATTAAAAAATTTTTAAAAATACCAAAACATTGAAGCTAATCAGTTCTAACAGGACCACACAAGAAACTATGAAGTTTTTTTGGTCAGCCCTAATTGCTTTGAAAATTTGGGGCTTCGGGTGCAGAAAAGTGAACAAAGAATATGCCATAAAACTTGTACTGTATGATTAGAAGGAAAAAAAATGTTTAAAAACACACACGCACTCACACTCAGCCAGATGCATGTACATTTGTGCATTTAAATAGCTACGATCCTTTTAATTGCAAGTACAAAGTATTATTCATAAATATAGGGCACTTACACGCAGCCAGGTGCATGTATATTTATGTATTTAAATAGCTACAATCTGTTATTTGCAAGTACAAATTATTATTTATCATTATAATACACGTACACGCAGCCACGTGCATGTAGACTGACGTGTTTAAATCGCTATAAAGTGTTATTTGCAAGTGCACAATTTGGAAGAACTTCATTATTGTAAACATAATAGTTTCATAGCTACCCTTGTAACGCTCGCTCTCCAAAGAAATCTCCTTTCTGTAAGAGCCGTATAACTTGTTCCTCTTGTGTTTTTGAGTTACGTTTGGTCACTTTGACCTGCGAACAAAGGCTGGTTGTTTATAAAGAAAAATCTCGGAAGGAGAGATTTCTGATTAGGCACACAAAACGAAAATCCGATAAAAATGGCGAAATAAAGGCAAAATTATAAGGAACGGTAAATTATTTTCAAAATTTTCCAACAATCATCAACATATACAAAGATTTTCGTTAAAAAATGAAGACATATTCTCAAATTTTCAAAAAAAAAAAATTTGATCGCCTCAGTTATACTCTTGGATAATGGCGGCTGAGTTTTGGTTGATCAGGTCCAAGTTAGCAATTCATTTAGGAATAGAAGGCAAATATTCTCAAACAACCAATGATGTTTCATTTTCACATTATTTAATGGATATATTGTGATATTGCAATTCGGTTTGCAGTCTAACTTTCATAGATTTACTTTTCTTATGTGCACATTTGGAAGCCCCGCCTTTCGGATTGATAACATGCTAGAAATTGAACCTAATACTTATTTGGATGACCTCCGGCTTTCAGTCCCCAAATGAGCTGTGTGCAATTCACAGGACTCGAACCTGCCGCTAGAGGTCAAAATCAATATTTGGGTAAGTTCGCCAAGTTCGGCGCCTTCCTGACTTGCTCTGAAGATCGTGTGTGTTAGGTTGTATAATTTTTCAGATCAGGTCTTGTTTACAGATAAAAGGGTGGACAAAATTATGCTTAGTTCTTACACTTCATTTAGTTAACAATTAACAGAATACCTCCACGATAATTTACGATTTACATTTTGTAGCTGAGAGATAACCATTTAACGTACAATTAAACATGAATGGTACAACTGCTTCAGTAAATAGACCCATTAGAGATGCTTTGCAATACCCTTGAGATAACTTTTCAATGAACACAGCATAATTCGATTTCAAATTGTTCTTAATATTTCGTTCTACATTATAACTCGTTTCCAACATTACGCGCCTTTCCAACATTTACTGCAAACCAAACCAAGTTATTTAGTTCTTTTCTAGTTTGAAAAATGACATATAATAATTTTCCTACTATATTAGCTCTTTCCCTTTTCTTTACTTTATATTTTCTTATATGATTCCTGTGAACTTCTGACCTTTTTGCCACACTGCACCCTTCTTTTTTCAGCTGTTTCCTTTAACATTTACTTTGATTACGTTCCTCTAACAAGTGGAAATATAGATAGGAGCTCTATCAGTGTCTTAGTATTTCATTAAAATGCCACATTCCTCTGCAAAAAGCTAAGGGGGGCAACTGTTGGCCCTGAGGACGTCTGCTGAACTTTAAAACGCACCGCTGCACTCAGACAAGCAGTGACGCTCCGCGTTGCTTAGAAGAAGCAAGATTACTCCGCGATAAAAAAAAGAATAAAGTTAAACTTTTATAAAGTGTTTTCACACACATGTACACAAACATACACACACACACACACATATATACATATATATATATATATATATATATATATATATATATATGAAAAGTACAATGGAAAAACAGGCATAGTCACAAAAAGATACTTTTTTTTAGAAAATTCAATTTTTGACTAAGCATGTCATTCAATGTTTAACTAGTCACACGGTCATCTCTTTGCACTTGTGACTCGGGATGTTTTCTTATATTAGTAATACTTTTTAAAGAGATAGTACATGTTGTGAACTAACACCCCACGGGCATAATGTAAAATTACATAATATGTGACTATGCCTGTTTTTCCCTTGTACTCTTCATATGTAAACATTTATGCCAAAATGGCATTTCATAGCTTAACCAATACCAATCTCAAGTTCGGAATTTTTTTATGATACCAACTTCATTGAAATAACAACAACAACAACAAGAACAACAACAACAACAACAACAACACAACAAAAACAATAATAACAATGACAATAATAACATCATTAACAACAAAATACAGCGATATGAGAGTAGATCTTAGGACGGATTCGCTATTCACTATGCCACCGACGCCCCGTGTCGGTAAAGAACAACGTTCAAGAAATGACTATCATTATCTACTGGATTTTGCTATATCCTCAAAATTGTAAATTTTTTTTTTCTTACGCGTAGTTTGTTTACTATAATATTATTTTCCAATCAAATGAAAGATTGGAAAAGTTGCTTTAAAAAAAAAAATTTCAAATTTTTTTTTTAAATTCCAAAATCGCCCCAACGGAAAAAAAATGGCATTTTCAGATAATCAAATCTATTCCAGCGTGTTTATGTCGTATGTGTAATCAACCCATTCATTTGCGCGCCTCCCTATTCAAATAAAAAGGAAGAAAACGTTCTAAACAATTTAAATTACTGAAATAGAATCAGCCTCATGCATACTTTTACCTTGAAAGAAATAAATGATGGAGGAATTTAAGAAATATGATATTGTAAACAACCTCTCGCCGGCTGTCTGTGGCCCTGACCCTCAAAACCCCCCCCCCCCCCCCCCCAAAAAAAAAAAAAAAAAAAAACCTAAACAAAAACTCCTTTATCTTTTCCTACACTACTAGGCTTTTTTCATTTTAGTTTCTAGAAGATTGGGCAATAGGCTACAAAGTAGAAAGCAAAGCAACATCGCAATATCCCAGATGTAATTAAATCTTCTCTGCCAGAAACGGAAAGCATAGGCCCTACCTGAGTCCTCCTGTGTCCAAGGTAGGAGTTCAAAAAATTAATCATTTAATCTTAGAAGATTTTTTTTGGAGTGAATGTGTTCGTGGTTGAATATGAATCATTTCATACAATCGGAAATGAAAACCTCACTCTTTACATCTTTTCTGCGATTTTCAGATAAATTTCTTTGAACTCCCGATAGAGAGATTAAGACAGACAGACACACAGATGGAGAAACAGACAGCCTGTCATGTAGGGATAAAACAACTCGTATACAGATAGATAGACAGATAGATGGACCCATAGAACGAGATAAACTTAAATAAAAATTAGGCAACAGACATACAGAATCAAATATTATAATTATATCGAGAGAGAGAGAGAGAGAGAGAGAGAGAGAGAGAGAGAGAGAGAAACAGCTAAATAGATAGATAAATAGATAGATAGATAGATAGATAGATAGATAGATAGATAGATAGATAGATCAACAGACAGACAGAAAATAGACAGGTAGGTTGATAGATGATAGATAGCTAGCTACGTGACTAGATATCTAATCAGATAGATTGAAAGAAAAAAATAAGAGCGTCAGAGGAAAGTGAATAATCACGTTGCCTCCTAAAAGCCCAAAAGGATGTGAAATGGCCCCCACGTAGTCCTAAAGAGATTATATATTGTCTGTCTACAACATGGTGATCTCAGGCTTTCGGGTCTTTCGAAAGGTCAGGGCGCTTGTGGAAAGAGCGCGACCCGCGATTTATTGGTCCCTGCAGATCTCAGGGCGGATTCGCTATCCACTGTGCCACCGCAGACCCTTCCTCCCCCTCCCTCACGCCTCCCCCATTTCTCTAAGGAAGGAGAACACCCAATGAGCTGAAAGTCAGGGCAAACAGCAATAAACTAATGTGGCCAAGATCTAGTCATTGCAACAGGTTTACTTTTATTGCCAGATCTGTGATGTCTGTTAGTAGCCTTCCTCTGGCCTCTGTGGTCTCAGATCTCCTAGATCCAGATTGAGATGTAAGCTGCCAAGATTAACGATCTCACCTGTAGCTCCTAGAAACTATCGAAGTCCAAAATGCAGGCAGGTAGGGGGAACTGAAGTAGTGAAATTTCATCTCGAGAAATCAGGCTGAAGCACAGCCGGTGGTTTGGCTAGTTTCTTGCTAATGCTATAGAGGTGGCTAAAAGAACTAAGTCTGGTGCTAAATAAAATGAAACCTTTTGTGTGTAAATACTTGAAATATGAAGGCTAAAGAAGTACAGACAGACGGGAATTTTTTTCTCCAATTGATGAGTAATTGAAAAAAATCTGGATGGTGATAAGCCTGAGCTCGTTTGAGCAGAGGAATGCATAAAATGTTTGGTAGCTCACGTCTGCTTCAGATCCCCGAGAGAGAAGAAAGGGGAGAGGAGGAGGAGGGTGAAGAGAGAGAGATAGAGAGAGAGAGAGAGAGAGGGGGGGGGGGGGAAGGAGGAGAGGGAAGAAGAGAGGAAGAAAGGAGAAAGAGAACAATAGAAACAAAATGGAAAACCCTTTCTCCTTTATATGAATTTCTGTTGCCAAACGAAACATTAAAACAGAAAGAGCAAACATAAATGTAAGATGAGACAGCGCAGGAGAAAAAGTTACAGTAAAATTCCTTACCTTTCCTTTGGCTATGATGTAAAACGTATCCCCCCTTGCTCCTTGTCGGATTATGTATTCCCCGTTGTTATAGTGAGCCTGCGAAAGATATGGGTTTTCTCACGTTAATCTGTGTATTCATCAATCAATATTGGCATAGAAGAGGAAATCATGTCAATACTTCTAAGATCTACCTTACTAAGGGAGAAAAATAAAATATAGTAAGCCATGAAATATTGTTAGAATTATCATTCTGCAATTATTGACGCTTGTATTTTAAAAAAAAAATTAATTTTTCCATTCAATGTTCTAATAATGGCTGTTCTTCTTCAGGTACTTTGACTGGAACAGACATTGGCGATCAAATCTATTCTCAATTAACCTCTTAAAGTTGTTGTTGCTATCCTTGCCTATTGCCCATGACTTAAGACTATCAACAAAAGTTATTCTCTGTCTACCTCTACTGCGTTTGCCTTCAGTTTTCCGGTGATTGCTAAGAGTGTATTTGGCCATAGCTATTCTTTTACTTATTTCACTTGTGCATCTGCGATCTGATGATGGTTATTATATGCGTGATATATTATAAACAGCGTATTGTTGTGGTCGTTTTATTTGAATTTCAATATCTTAAGTACTTGCTAGATTTGTAAAAAATGTAGAGAGTGAAAGAGCTTACTTTATTTTCTGTGTCTAAATCCACGTTTACTTAGCTGATTAGCTAATCTAGAGACGGGTCCGCTCTCTTTGATCGCTATTATATTGATATTAAAATATTTTCCCATTAAAATGAGGGTACTTTTTCGGTTCTTGCGTTGTATCGAAAAGATCTTTTTTTTTCCATTTCAAGTAAATTCAATCAGAGAATTAAATTGTAATAATATGGGATTTTAGGGACTACATCAAAGATTTGTTCTGTCTGGAGCTTTCGGTTTTGGAGTAATAGAAATTAACGAAATATAAATCTGGTAGGGTTCTTGTTTCAAAGAAAAAAGTTATTGTATGTAGCATCAGTAAGAATTGAATACAACTGGTAGATTACAGTTTAACAGCAGCTGTCCTTTTGAAGCTCAGGACGCTTTCTAGTCAAAGGTTTGGCACACAAGGAAACGGAAAACTTTATGAAAAAACAAAAAACCCACTTGTTAATTTGTTTATTCACGCTCTTCATTTTTTGATGAAAACATGATTTCGCGCGATGCAAACATTCAGACTAGATTAATATGAGACATGAGACACAAGTCCATTAAAAAAATAAACAAGAGCGATATGACAAAAACATTGTTATTGTTGTTGTAGTCGTTGTTGTTGTTGTTGTTGTAGCAGTTGTTTTTGTTGCTGCTGCTATTGGTGTTGTTGTTGTTGCTGTTGTGTTGTTGGCGTTGCTTGTTGCTGTCAACGTCCTCGTTCTTCTTCCTTTTTTTTTCCCACACCCCTGCTATAATAATTATCTGTTGCTGTTGCTTTCACTAGAACATTCATCATTTTCACTGATCATAAATCTATGGAACTCAAATTATAAATAGTTTAGTTCTTAATTATAAAAGAGAAATAAATACCTCCTCCAAAACATCAGCTATTTTACTGAGAGTTTCTTCGGGAAGGCCCTTGAACGTCGGAACACTAGAAGAAAAAGAGCGGAAAAATACTTAAAAATACATTGACTGTTCAGTCAGTGTCGGAAAACAATAATAGATGATAGTACTGCCTGATAACAAAGACTGTACTCTGCTGAGTGTTTACACATTGAGGTTTCAAAAACACAAGCAGTACAAAAGGGGCCAGTTTTAACTGGAAATACAGTTTCCAGCAGTTCAATGTAGCTGAAAGGTTATGTGCGATACTGTTTGAAAACAATAATAGTTGAAGTACTGCCTAATAAGGAGGATGTACTGTGACTATTTAAAGATTAAGGTTTCAAGAATACATGCAGTACAAAACGGGCCAGTTTTAACTGCAGCAACAGTTTCCAGCAATACAATATAGCTGAAAGGTTATGTGCGATATTATTTGAAAACAATAATAGTCGAAGTATAAGGAGACTGTACTGTGACTGTTTAAAGATTAAGGTTTCAAAAATACATGCAGTACAAAACGGGCCAGTTTTAATTGCAACAACAGTTTCCAGCAATACAATATAGGTAAAAGGTTATGTGCGATATTATTTGCATGGAAAAAAAATGAAAATCAAGAAAATGTTATCGAGAGAAAAATACAATTTTTAACAATTTGAAATTTCTTCATTTTGTTAATGCATAATGTTCATGTCTAAAAAATTCACGGGCTGGTTTTTTTTTTGGTTTTTTTTTTTTTTTTTTGTCTTCAGTTTACAAGCCTTTATGGTATTCAATTTCTTTGTTATAAACCAAGACACTTTCGCCTCCTCACTCAGAAATTGATGCGAGAGACATGAGATTCGTATTAGGAATGGACAAGCAAATCTGGTATCTCGGGCCTAATGTCGATCTCAGGCCTACCACCTGAGATGACCGTCAGTGAGATGCCCAGCTTCTAAAGAAAATTATTCTGATTTATATCTGCATTAGTTTATTCGCAATTTGGGTTTTTTTTTTTTTTTGGACTCTATGCAAATTTATTCTAAAGTAAAATAAAACCATTTTGCTTATATCAGCTTTCTTCTGCGCAGGATCAAACATACCTTTTTCGTTTTTAATCAAATTACACACAAAAAAAATGTATTAATTTTTTCTTTCTAAGCAAAAAACTTCTTTCGATGATTTTGCCAAAAAAAAAAAAAAAGGCATAAACTCTCTCCTACACGCAGTAAATAGTTCACCTGTTTCTGGTTATTTTTGAACATTTTTTAAGGTGAACAAGTTGAAAAAGCGAAGAGTTTTCTTCTCTTTTGATGCGATATGGCGCATTGCGTTCACAGCCACCTTCATCCCACACAAAAAAGTAGGACTGAAGACATACTGGTCAATGATTGTGTATTAATGATTACATGATTAATGACTGTGATTTAATGATTGTGTATTAATGATTGTGTACCTTCTTAGGAAGTCCATGTGTTCCGTGTGTCTGAGGAGTCCAGTCCTCATCATGATTCCCTGAAAACATTGCCGGTCAATGGCCCATAAGCGGCAGTTGGTCAGTGCTGGACAGGGCGGTAAGAATGCACACAAGGTCAATAAACGAGTAGATACACTGATTGAATAGGGGGGTGTATGACAGGGATAGTCTTTGGTGGTGATTAAGATGGTAACGATCATGATGATGATGACAAGGAAGAAGTAATAATGCACACAGAGTTAATAAACGAGTAGATACACTGATTGATAGGGGGGTGTATGGCAGAGATAGTCTTCTGGTGGTGATTAAGATGGTGATGGTAACGATCATGATGATGATGGCAAGGAAGAGGTAAGAATGTACAGAGAGTAAATACATGATTAATTACACTGATTTACAGGGTGTTTGACAGGGATAATCTTTGTTGTGTTAGATTATATAAATGATTCTTAAGCCAAAAATAATGCTATGTTACTGATGATGATAATTTAATGCTGAATGTGAAGAGGGAGGTGATTAAAATGTTGATGATACTGGCAAGGATGATGATGGTAATAATGATGATGATGATTGATTATAGTGATAACGAACATCATAACGATGATGATGAGGAGAAGGAGGAGGAGAACGAGATAGAACAGGAGGAGGAGGCGGAGCAGGATGAGGAAGAGATGGAAGAGGGGAAGAAGGAAAGAAAGGATTGTGATCTTGCTGATTATGATGGTAACGATCATGATTATGATGACGAGGAAGAGGAGGACGATGAAATCGAGGAGGTGGAGGAGGAGGAAGAAGATTGTGATTATGGGGGTGTTGGTGATGATGATGATCAAAAAAGGAGTGATAACAAGAAAGATGAGGAGTGTAACGATGATAACACTTGATTATAATGATGAAAAGGAAACAGGTGATAGAAATAATCTAGAGAAGAAAACGCGGAAATAATTTTAAAAAATAAAATTAATAATCTTGGTGATAATAAGAATCACTTCTGATTGATTTATGATAATATTATGAGAAAATCGATTATAAGCCATTTGCCTAAGCTTGGTGGGAATGATGAAAAAAAAAAAAAAAAAAAAGAAATTTAGACTTACTAGGCCTGCCATCAGAATTGGCGAAAATTTAGTAAATCTAAATCGAGTTGTAGGCTACTATATATTAACAAAAATAAGCTTTTATGTAATGCACTGTTATCAATAGGGCACTACGTTAGAGACAAAAAGAGACAGCGCAGTAAGAGCTGCCACTTTTGGGTGAAAAATATTCAAAGGACACAATGTCAGTGTTGAAATTTGTATTCGTAATCAAATTAACAAAGGTATCGGGAAGTGCAAAAATATTTTAAATGTTTAAAGACTGTTCAGAATTCTCTGAATTAGTGGTGATACAGAATTAGGGAGAATTTTCTTTCAATAATTAAAAAAAAAAATTATATTTGAATTAACGGAACCAAGATTTTTTGCATTTATTGAAACAGTCCCAAGAAATCACAAGGCTACATTAGAATATTCATTGGTTTTCTTTGTTCCAACTCAATGTTCCCTGCGTGGACAATGTAACTCATGTTCCCTACCTGGACAATGTGAGTGTTTCACTCACCTTTGACTGAGGCTGTGCGGGTACAGTTGTAGAGTATGGCTAGTTCCCCAAACACCTTCCCGGGCCCCATGTGTGTCAACAGCTGGCCGTCCTTCGTGACCTGCACTTTCCCCTCTGCAGAAAACCGAAAAAAACCGAAAATATGATTGCAATAAAATATAATAATTTTATCCTGAAATTTTATGCAAGAGGCTCATAACGTTTTACAGAAATCATAAAACAAGTTATTAAAGATCTTGAAATGTATGAGTGCTGCCAACTCTTCTCGATCACACACAAACACACAAACGCATACACACACATATACACTTTATATATATATATATATATATATATATATATATACACATTATATCTATACACACACATATATGTGTGTGTGTGTGTAAGTGTGTGTATGTGCACATATATATATATATATATATTTTTTTTTTTAATGAAGAGGCGATGTAAGAGTAAAATTATGCATCATGAAATTCCCAAAACTTTTTTTGCTGTTACATCTGGAAGGATTTGACCGATTCAGGGAGAAAAGCTGGAGGTGCCGCGTTTAAAGCACATCATGATACAAAAAGATTATTATCAGTAATTGAATACAGAAATGCTCTAGAGTCTTGAAGGTTCTGAAAAATAATCCCTTCTTTTTATTCTGAGGATATCTCTCTCTCTCTCTCTCTCTCTCTCTCTCTCTCTCTCTCTCTCTCTCTCTCTTTCTTTGTGTCCCCTTTGTCATTTTCAATGCGTATATTTTACTCTAGACAATAATTGGAAGCATCACCAAGTTGGAATTTTTTCGATTATTCACTTTTTTCCCTTCTTCGCGTTTTCCTCCTTTATCTTTATTTCTATTTTACTCTCTCACCAAGTCTACACCCCCCCCCCTCTCTCTCTCTCTCACGCTCT
>BLXT01003738.1:661639-674861 GCA_019648995.1 Plakobranchus ocellatus | reverse complement strand
TTGTATATCTAGATTTAGTTTTTTATATAAGCAGGTAGCTGAAGTAAGTATTTTTTTTTAGAGGGTGTGTGTGTGTGCACGAAAATATCAATGCTCGTATTTTGAGAGTTCATAGTCCATCTTAATTATTCAGATTTCCTAGTAAAACTTTTGGAGATAGCATCTGTCTTTACTCGACAGCAGAAAAAAAATGTCTCGAATCAAGGAAGTGTGGAAATTCACATAAATGATTCACTCACATGTCGATACTAATCAACACCACTTGGCAGTTAAAAAATAAATCGTGTAGCTTCTACTTTAGGGGCGGGGGGAGAGGGCGGGACAGAAAAAATGGAAAGCAAGAATTCGTGAATTTTGCAAGTTCTTCAGAAACAGAGTTTTCACAATTTAAAAGTTTACAAGCACCATATTTTAAAAATGAAAATTGCAGACCCCATATTGAGAAGAAAAATCGCTAAAACCATAAACCCCATCCAATATCTCTTTTACAACCACAATGATATTGGGTAATCCTGGAATCAAATTGCAAGATCGTTAAAAAATAAAAAGCCGAGGGAAAAAACATTAAAAGTGAAAGACAAGAACAAACATCAGGTTATTCTCTCAATTAACGTCAAATTTAAATTGTTTTCTCAGCAAAAAGCTCTAGAAATGCATTAGGGAACGCTTGACTCTTAGCACAATATTTCTATTCTATACAATGTCTGCGTGCTCTTAACGAGAACAAATGCTAAAATGTCGGGGAAAACACACTTGTCTCAATTATGAACGGGTGCTTAATATTTTTTTTTTTTTTATTGGATTTGAAACTCTGCAATGAAAGCCATCACCTGAAAAAGATGTGTTCTGTGTGAAGATAACATTCTTTAGAATCGAATGTAGCGTTTCAGATTGCTCTTTTTTTTTTTTTTTTTTTTTCGTCAATCGTAATATAGTTTAAGGAATGAAAAGGCATAAATGTAGCTCAACTATTGTTAAGGTTATTAATGCCGATCCATTTATATAAATAAGAAAGTTGCCGTTTATCTTTCAAAACGATGAATTACATCGAAATTAATTTACCTGAAAAGATTATTTTTAATTAAATTTTAAGTTGAAGAATCAAGTGAGCAGTTTGTGTACACGAGAAAAAAAACCACCACCTGTTGAAAGATAATTTAGCTTGAGATTGTTTTCGCTCATCTGAACATTAACTCGTACAGTTTAAGACAATCTGATGAGAAACGATCTTATTCAATTCAAAGAACAGATGATATAAAACAATTCATCTAGACAAAAGCGCACGCAGTTTCACGCTGACTTAAATGCAAAACCTTATGCAGTGATCAAATAACATTGCTGTTAGCATTGCAATGGAGCGAATGGAATGATTGAGTTCAAATCGCGTAGGTCAACATTCAAATTTGACAACACTATTTTCATTAAGAAGGCGGGTATTCTGAGAATAAGTATCCACTTCTTGCCATATTTTGTGAATTTTCATGTGAAATATTCCAAGTTTAAAAACGCTGCGTTCTAGATCGAGGAAAAACTCACAAAATAAAACGCGCAGCGTAATTCCCATCACCCAGGAAACTCAAAATACACGATAACTCCGTGTTTCTGTTGGTTTCGCCTGATAAATACCGTACAACAACTAGGTTATCTCAGGCTTCTAGAACCCGTCAGCTGTAGAGCCGGGCAGCAACGCTCTGACTCTTAACCCTCAACGGAAGATTCCTGTAGATCGTAAGGCAACTTGCGTTAACCACAAAACCATATGGTCTTACTTTGAGCAGGGCGCAATAAGAAGAGATGAAACCCCGTGCTGAAACGCTTGAAACCGAGCGCGGATAAACGGCAGGTATGAGGAAGATGATGACTTCCAAAAGCTCTCACACTTAAGTGACCCGCGTTCAATTTAATGCTCGATAAGCTTCAGAGCTCAGGTGTGTCTGGTGGTTCAGATCTTTGGCGAAGGCGTTGGGAGGAGGAAGAGACGCGGTGCACTTGAAGTATGTGAGTGATCTATCGTTTCAACTGCACTATTCTCCTCTCTCGCAATACATAAAGTGCCCAAATAGCGACAACCCCACGTTCTGTCTTGTCCAAACAAGAAGGTGTATCATTCAGTTCTTTTGAGCCGCCTAATAATCCATTATTTCACTCTCTAACTTCCTCAATAGTTCAATCAAAATTGAGATTGCACTTCATGTTCTTTCGCTAAACACCCAAACTCTTAATTTGTATTTTTTTTAAAGTCAGTAATGAGCCAATTCTTCACCATGTCCTTTTGTTTTCCAGATGGTATGGTATGTAGTCTACATTTCTTACAAAAACTTCTCAAATCGTAGCTTAAGCAACAAAGAAAGAAGGGACTTGGATTTGTGCAAATATACATATATATATATATATATATATATATATATATATATATATATATAAGTTTTTGTAAGAAATGTAAACTACTTACCATACCATATGGAAAACAAAAGGACATGGTGAAGAATTATATATATATATATATATATATATATATATATATATATAATTCTGTGTTTGGAACTCTCAGATCAAATTCATTAGCCTGGAATATTGCAGTTCATCATTTCCAGATCTGGTTTCGGTCCATCTCATTTCTCAGTCTACGCTTGCATATGATCATATTTAGACTTGGACTGTTTATAATAGAGATTTATATCTCTTATTTTAATGGAGCTAAGCTCAAACGTATAATGCTTATAAAATTGTTTGTGAGGCGTCAATAAAGTCTACAAGAATATAGATATGTTACTCTACATCATGCCATTTTATGTGAGCATATTTTAAAATCCCGAAGTTGTTTTACGGACTTACAAGCTGACATTTTATAACCCTATTTTTAAACTGGCGAAACAAAATATGCAGGTAGATATTTTAATAACAATAATGATCCCGAACTTTGTACGCCGTAATAATATTCCTGAACTTTGTACGCCGCAAGTCAAAGCTGAAGAGAAAAAACAGCATTAAATGTTTGATGCGCAACTTTTGTTGTCTTGAAAATGTTTTTGAAAGAAATAATAAAAATCAGTAATGGGTTTGGTTAGTCTAAAAATTATCGAGAATAATTAGGCAGTTTTAAATTTGTCGGGTGCTATTTATCCTTAAAGTTGTACTGTGTAGATGCTAGTAAAAATGAAATGAAATTTTACTGTCATCACAGTCAATTTGTTTCGAAATGATTTTTTTTAAAATTACAATTTTACAGAAATTCAAAGCCTGTTTCGTGAGTTGAAAATTGTCTACGTAAATCTTTGAAAACTTTTGTATCGACAAATTTTTGTGGATCTATAACGTTCTCACGTTGTTGACAAATTTTTGTGGATCTATAACGTTCTTACGTTGTAGACAAATTTTTGTGGATTTATGACGTTCTCACGTTGTTGACAAATTTTTGTGTTTCTATAACGTTCTTACATTGTAGACAAATTTTTGTGTATCTATAACGTTCTCACGTTGTTGACAAATTTTTGTGTATCTATAACGTTCTCACGTTGTTGACAAATTTTTGTGGATCTATAACGTTCTCACGTTGTTGACAAATTTTTGTGGAACTATAGTGTTCTCACGTTGTTGACAAATTTTTGTGGATCTATAACGTTCTCACGTTGTTGACAAATTTTTGTGGATCTATAACATTCTCAGGTTGTTGACAAATTTTTGTCTATCTATCACGTTCTCACGTTGTTGACACTGAAGGTCCAAGCCAAGCTCTATTTCACGAAGATGGTGCTCCAGCCAGAATAGTCGTATCCCGAAATCAAAGCTCAGACGCGACGATAGTGCCAAACTTGCCTTTTCAAGATTGTGTTAATCTATTTGTGTTATCAAACTCATACTAGCTGGGGGAGGGGGGAGGGGGGAAGGGGGGCGGGTTGTTGGTGGTGGCAGTGGTAGTGATGGCTTTTTGGGGTTTTTTTTGTTTTTTTTTTGGGGGGGGGGGTTTGCTTTTTTTTTAACTATCCGAAGGTCATCGTTCTTCAAAAGTACATCTTCCCCAACAGATGCCAACACAAGAATTCTGCGACAAGAAAACTACAGTACTGACTGTCAAATGCAATAGAGTTTCAATCGATTTAGGATGATTGTGTGTACAGTATATTAGTTCCAACGGTGAAAACAATTCCAAAAGGGTGCGGCGATTGATCGCATTTAGTTGTTTTTTGTTTGTTTATTTATCGATTTTGCTTATTTGTGGTTCATTTTTATGGTCTAGTTAGATCTAAATTTTGAGCAGCTTATTAACACTTCAAGAAACAATGGTATTTTTCTTAAGCCAATTCAGCCCGTCAGTGTACTATGAAAGAACAAAGTGCTCCCACATAAATCTTCCTTTAAGATTTATTGATGCAAACATTTGCAAAACAAAAGAATTCGCCGAGTTCTGTAAATATCCTCCAATTCAAGTTCACAAAAGAGAAAGTAAGGCCAAAAATAACATTTTATGGTTATTTTTTCAACGAGTGCAAAAAAAATAATCTCATAAATAATTAATGATTATGTTCTCTCTATCTTAATACGTGGAAGCTTTTTAAGTTTGTCTGGATTTTTTCTTCTTCAATTAAAGTTTTACAAAAAGCTAGAAGAATAATGAAACAAGCACTTTTAACGATAGTATTCATTTTTCAAAGGCTTTGTTGCCACAATGAACGAGGGTCTTATTCGGTGTATACCACAGAAAACAATGTGCCAGCCAGGCTTAAGCAATTTCTCGCTATTTTTGAGCTCATTGAAAACACCAAACAAAAATGTTGTTTTTTTTCCCTTCAAAATTTATGCCTATTTTTTTTAATCAAAGAATGTTAATTAAACTTGGCAATTCACTTCTTTTACACGAGGAAAAGACAAAAGACTATTATAATTTCAAATTTTGTTGCAGTTTTTCAAAAAGTGTTTCAATAATACATATCTGGGGAGGCGTGAAACTAATTAACTTTTTTAGAAAGAGAAACTGTATAAAGACGACAACTTAACCTTTTGTTTCTAAGTAATCGTGCTTTCGAAAACTATTTGGAAAAAAATTCAGATTCACTTTCCGTCTATCTAGAATTCTATAATAGCCCCCCCCCCCCAAAAAAAAAGAGTTAATTAGGTTTGTACGTTAACTTTATTTATGACAAGGTTAGGGGAAAGCCAATATATCTCTTAATATTTACCGAATTCATTAAAAAGATAATGATAGTAATTATTATGTGTTTGAATTTTCCAGCGAGAGAAAAAGATGAGTGAGCTGTTAAAATGGGAAACTTTAATCTTAAGCAATGGGGTTTAAAAGCTTTTGGCTCATCTCATATAGATCTTTCAACACATTTTATCGATCTAAATAATTATACTATAAGAGTTATCAATTAGATAATTCTGGTTTGTCTTGCATTATTTTGGTGGCAAAAATTTTGCCTTTATGGGCCACTTTGTGAATGTAGTACAGATGGTAGATATTAGAAAAGGTAATAAAAAAAATATATAAGAAAAGAAATGGTAAAGGAAAGGGTTATTTTTATCTTTAAAGATGTTATGAGCTTAGAACCTCGTTATTGTGCGAAAAAAAAATAACAGAAGGGCAAATGAGAGAAAATATAATTATGCCATTATATATATAAAAGGATCCAAAATATTGATAATTGAAAAATGAAAGTTTTCATGCACAGACATCGCAAGAAAAAAAAAGGAAAGTACACATGCTAGAGTTTAATTTTTCAAAAAAGCGATGAGGATTAGATATAGGGGCATTCAAGCAACATTCAATGCATGTACTTCTCTCTCACCATATGAAATAATTTGAAACAAATAAAGAAACTGATATCAAGTCCAACGAGACCCTTTTTTCAAAAACAAAGTAAGCCTTATGCGGGAGAAGCTGTATTCATTTCTACATGATAGAAAACAATGTAGCCATTTATTCGAATCCCTAGAGTGTGTTTTTGTTGTGCTAAACAATCCTCAAAAACAACATAAAGTTGTTTAGCAATAAAAATTGTATCTCTGAAGTTTATGGTGCTCAGATCATTATGGTCCATACAATGGGCAGGCTGCACTAACATAATACATACACTTGAGGCAGGTCAGTTTTCAACAACAATTATTGCGGCGTTGAATATCGTTGTTTCCCGCAAGGAAGGAAAATGTATCAGAATTCCTTACATACTTCCATTATTGTTTAGTCTATTTCACATCCTATTATGTTTAGAAATTGTTTGTCTATTTACTCGATTGGATCTTTTCGTCTGTTTTATTTTTAGAAAGTCTACTGAATTAAGCACATCTTAATGCTTCTTGGGAAATATTAAATGTAGGGAATTTTAATCGTATAGGAATAACAATGCAGCTGTAGTGATGCATCAATTTAAGACTCAGGGGGTACATACGTTCATCTTAATCGGATGTCTATGTGCTATTGCAACGCGATCCATGGCTAAGCAGATAATGACAGGGAAACTGCACAGACATCTTCCCTGTATGAAGCCCGATCCTACAGACCGAATAGAAACATTCCTCTACTATTGACTATGAGTAGCTCAAACGTAAAGAGAGGAATTTCCCTCACGTAGTAAAATAATTGTGTTAATAATTATGCTCAAATCGTTTAGACTTTTCTAAAACCATGGTAACATTCTTATAATGGAGCTAAGCTCAAACATGTGATGCCTATACAAATTTTTGTGGGGCTTCAATAAAATCCACAAAAATATAGATATGTTACTATATATCATGCCATTTTATGTGGGCATATTTTCAAATACCGAAGTTGTTTTACGAATTTACAAAAAGACATTTTATAACCCTATTTAAACCTTATTAAGCTGGTGAAACAAAATATCTGAGGTAGACATTTTGATGACAATAGAGAAGAAGTTCCGGAACTTTATACGCCGCAAGTCAAAGCTAAAGGGAAAAAACAGAATTAAATGTTTGGTGCGCAACTTTCGATTTCTAGAGAATATTCTTAGGTGAAATAATAAAAATCAGCAATGGATGTGGCTAGTAAGAGTAAAGTTATCGCATGCTAAAATCTCAACATTGACCGTAAAGTTTGCTGTATTATGGATGGCGTAAAATTGAATACTGCCTTGAAGAAATCTTTACATATGTATTAAACACCGTTTGCGGCGGAGTGCCTTTAAAAAAAACCGGAAACTTTGGTTTCAATCAGCATTCCTAATGTGACGCGTTGTTTATAATGATTTTTTTTTTAATTCATGCTATAAACATCTTTATAATCTTGAAGTGCTCTTAAAATTTCCTCTGTACCTACGCACACTTTTCTCATCTTGAAAGGAGAGAATCGGAATGCAGGCGGTTTCCACGTAAAGATGACAAGCTCCAGATCTAAACACTGTTAGAAGTTGCCGGAATGTGCAGCTCACCGCCACACGCAAAAGAATAACATCTGAACGACTTCCTTCCATCAGATGGCGAATGCACAAAAATGAGTGCTCAGGCCAGGTGTGTGTTTCAGAGAATATTTGATTCCAATACTGCGTCGCGCTGGCAGTAAAACCAAAACATTTGGAAAGTCTAGATCCAGGTTTTTTAGTTATGTGATTCAAAATTTTAAAAAAAGGTATCACTATATATGTTTACTTTTATTTCTTATTTTGAGTTTTGTGTGATTAAGGAATTGGCCTAAACAACGGGCTTTGCCTCAGACTAAGAGAAACTTATACGAAAATGTTTTTGTCCTTGATTACAAACTTCATATACTGATACCTAAAAAGAAGGATCTTCACAAAAACTAGTCAATCCGAAAGCAGGAACTTCCTAACATCAGGATAAAGTAACTCTTTTTACAGAATGGGAGAAAGAGGTGACACCTTAGAATGATTTCATATTATTGTGGTCAGGCGTTTAGCATTAACTAACAAATCTGCCATTGTCAAATATGGGGGAGAGGGGGGGGGGGGATTTGTTTTTAAAAAATGTAACCATGGCATAATAATCTTGGTTTTGAACGTAAAATCAAACGCCTTTTTATTTACCATTTTTATTCTTCTTTAATTTTGCCGAAAAACGGTATTTGTTCGATGTTAAGAGAGCCACATCTGTTGGAATTGAGAGAGTTAAAATGAATTTTTGTTATGAATTATGAAAAACTGTTTCCAGCAAATACTCATCGTTTGTGGAAAACAAAAATGTTGTCGAAAATTGAATAAAACAAACACGGATGCATACAGTCCTAGACATTGATAAAAGTTGGTTCAGTCTACAAAATAAAAATTTGATTTTTTTTTAATATAATATGGTCCGGTTTGATTTTTGTAAATAGCCAGTCCACAAAAAGGTAATCTCAGGCTTTAAGGCCCTCCGTCAGGCCAGTGCGCCCGGTGACGGGGCTCGAATCCTCAACAGAAGGGTCCTTGCAGAGCTCAGGGCAGATTCGCCACCGATTCCCCTTAAAAAACATGAGAAAAGAGTCTTTTTTTTGTTCGTGATGTAAAACTGCTTTTGAGGGGTAAAAAATCATTTCCGAAAACCGGCAATATTTTCATTTAAAAATATGATTATTAGCAGTTTAAAGGTCATATCATATGCCTCCCATGAAAAGTGAGGGCGAAATCACATATATATGTTAAAAACGTGAGTAAACGAATGCATAAAATAGTAATCCATATCCATGTCGATACCGAAAATAGAACTTTTAATTATTTTCACTTGAGAAAAAAAATATTCTCTCACTAATAAGCCAGAAATAGCGACCATGTCAAAGTCAGGTAGCGCCAGTTTCAACCCTCTCTCTTCTCATTCTAAGTCTGCCACTTTAATTTTGTGAAAAGTTACCGGTGATGAAAATACATAATTTATTTCTTACCAGGAAACAGTGAAAGCTGGCATATCTGATGAAGGTAAACTGATTTTTTTTCTCACGTCCTGAACATGATAAGCAGATGTTAAGTGATTTGTGTTATAGACTGGGATGTTTTAATACCCAGCTTAGAGTCCTTGACACTAATAACTCTGCTTCCACTCAAATTTAAATTGACATTTTTTTTTTCTTTTGGAAAGTGGATGGAACAAATTTCGAAAAAAAAAAAAAAAGATTTTGACAAGAGTAAAATGATCGCTAGAAAAATAGATGTTTCTTTCTCAAACTAGAGGTTATGCTACGGTTCATGATTTATGGAAACATCATTCAATTATTGTTATAATTATTATTTTTCAACTTTATAAGATAAACTCAGACCAGCTTTGAGTGGTGTAACATGATCATCAATATCGTCTGTTCAGACAAGGCACCTTTGGAAGAATTCATTTTGTCTATGTTTTCATTTCCAGCGGAATTCTTCCAAAGATTATGAATGTGAGATTAATCACACCGGTGATTCTTCCAAAGATTATGATCGTGAGATTAATCACACCGGTGATTCTTCCAAAGATTATGATTGTGAGATTAATCACACCAGTGATTCTTCCAAAGATTATGATCGTGAGATTAATCACATCGATGATTCCTCCAAAGATTATGAATGTGAGATTAATCACACCGGTGATTCTTCCAAAGATTATGAGTGTGAGATTAATCACATCGGTGATTCTTCTAAAGATTATGAGTGTGAGATTAATCACACCAGTGATTCTTCCAGAGATTATGATCATGAGATTAATCACACCGATGATTCTTCCAAAGATTATGAATGTGAGATTAATCACACCGGTGATTCTTCCAAAGATTATGAGCGTGAGATTAATCACATCGGTGATTCTTCTAAAGATTATGAGTGTGACTGATTTTTTTTCAAACTCACTAGCCAAACACATTTGCTGACTTTTATCATTTGGAGAGGAGATGTTCTGTGGAAACCAAAGACATGCAGGGTTTTAATGTCTTTGTTCCCTTTGAGCTCAAACTTTTGTAACCGCAGTGTTATTATTTTTCTGATATGCAATTAATGCTGCGAAGAAAAGGCTGAGCTCGTTGGTGTTTAAAATTCTCTCAAAGAAAGAATCTCAAAAGCGTAAAAGAGTTTGTTGAATCTTGAAATATGCCCACATAAACTGTTCTGGGGATCGTTATCAAATCCATATTTTATATGCCCACGTAAAACTTTATGGGCAACGTTATCAAATTCATGTTTTCGAAGATTTTATTGGTGCCCTACAAAAATTGTATGGGTGATACACTTTCTCCTTTCGCTCTACAGCAGTAAGATTTTTAATCTTTGTAATGTAACATTTGCATGAGAATAGGTAGCTATAAAGTATATTTATCGCGGATTCAAATCCCGTGACTGGCGCCTTATCCTGATAGAGGGCCTGAAAACCTGAGATCACTATGATGTCGCGGATTCGAGTCCTATTATTGGCGTCCTATCCTGATAGAGGGCCTGAAAGCCTGAGATCACTATGCTGTCGCGGATTCGAGTCCCGTTATTGGCGCCCTATCCTAATAGAGGGCCTGAAAGCCTGAGATCACTATGCTGTTACGTAATTAAGCATACAGACACCAAAAATAAATAAATAAATAAATAAATAAAACTAAAAAAACAGTTAAGCGCCAAATCGATGCACAAAATGCTCGTTTAGATGGAATGTTGATGACCATTCGAACACTTCAAACTTTCAGTCTTCTGTGTAAAGTCATGTGCAAGATGCTCTGCTAACGCGCAACAGCATACGGCCTTTATTGAAAGTATTTCGTTAAAGTCCTAACGACGATACTTTTGTTCTGTCAAAACTGGAAAAAGTATAACGTCAAGATTGAGTCAATAAATTCGTGAATATCACAAGATTTTGTGAATGCCTGTCTGATTCACATAAACGGGAAGATTACAAAATACCTTTTCTAAGAAAATATAGACCATTTCCAGCCTAGACATCCAGACAACAGAGAGAGAGAGAGACTAATGTATGACACTGCATGTATCTTATTTTAATGGAGCTAAGCTCAAACGCGTAATGCCAATACAAAATTTTTGTGGGGCGTCAATAAAGTCCACAAAAATATAGATATGTTACTCTAGATCATGTGGGCATATTTTAAATCCCGAAGTTCTTTTACGGATTTACAAAATGACATTTTAGAACCCTATTTAAACCTCATTAAGCATGCGAAGCAAAATATTGTTCGTAGGCATTTTAATCAGCCACAAATCTGATGATGTCACGTTTTTCAGCGCAAACTACACATGAGGCTTCATCAGGGTCGATTTCTACGAGATCATTTCTTTCGTAGATCTTTAGAATGATATAATCTGAATGTGACAAAGTAATTTTATCGATCTAGATTTCTAGACCTAGTCCCGATCTGAATGTGATAGACTGCCCAATAGATCTATGACTCTAATTTGGGTAATTTTTTTTTTAATCCCGATTTTGTTTTATGCATTTACAGAACGACATTTTAAAACCCTGTTTGAACCTAATTAACCGATTCGGTGCATTTAAATTTGGGAATAGGGATACAATTTTTGTTTCTTTAAAGTAGCATTGTGTGTGTGTGTGTGTGTGTGTTTGTTTGTTTGGTTTTTTTTTTTTATTTTATTGAAAGTAGTATATTTTTATTGTATATTTTTTTTAATTTAGAGCAGTTATTTCTTTAAATTTTATCTCTCTCTCTCTCTCTCTCTCTCTCTCTCTCTCTCTCTCTTTCTCCCCCTCTCTTCCCTTCTTTCTTTCTTTCCTCTAAACCACGGTGTTGCGGTTTCCTTACCCGTTTGAAGAACGGGTTATACAGCATTCTCGTATTTATAAAGAACAAAAAAAAAAAAACACCAAACAAAAAACCCCAGTCAAGTACGGAGCTCAGATTTGTGACAGGACTGTAAAAAAAAACTCCCCATTATGTTTTTTAAAATTATTAATTAGTTGGCCACTTCATTAGTCAATCTTTCTATTGCAGTTACTCCCTACCCATCCTGCGGGCTGGATGTACCAAGATACCTGCGGCAGTTTGGGATCATGACGTCATTGTTGAGAGTAGGCAGTGTGTAGTGTGCACCCCCGGCAAGGGGAAGAAGAGGAAGAAAGCTGCTTCTATTTATCCATCCGTAAGGATACATAAGATCGCGTACACAGTGGATGTTTCAAAATGTAATATCGTTCGACTCGGTTTGCCTAACATTAAACACATTGCTTACTCCTGACTGGCTTTTGCGGGTAAACACGGCCTGGCAACGTGTGTCAATAAGGATATGTACCTTGGGATAAAAAATAAATAAATAAATAAAAAGTTGGGGCTACACCCTGCAGAGGATTTTCAAAGCCGAAACGTAGGCGACGTTCAAATAGTTATTGAATTACGAGAGTGCTTCCCAGCGCCCCCCCCCCCTCCCCCCCCCCACACACACACAAACACATACAAGTTTACCAAAAAGAAGAAAAAATTTCCTCTACCTCAATATCATCCACAATGTAATAACAAAAACGGATTATTCCACTACCTGAGCAATGCCTAGTAAACCTTGGCTAACTTTTGTTACAGCAGAAATGCTTTTGATATAAAGAAAAAGGAAGGAAATAAAGTATTTTTTTAAAGTGCAATATAGTATATATATATATGTATATATATATATATATATATATATATATATATATATATATTTATTTCTTTATTCAGTTAGTTTTTGTCTTCAGTCACTGAATCAATTGCTAAACGCTTTAACCAGATCACTGACTTGATTGTCATAGAGTTTCATCTTCATTCACTGAATCAATTGCTGAAAATTCATATTTTAACTGTGTTATTGATTCAATTGTCATACGATTTCGTCTTCATTCACTGAATCAATTAGCTGAAAGCTTTATCTATCATATTCTAACTTGATTGCCATAGGATTGAAGATTCGCCCCCTCTTCCTCTGTACATTCACAGAAGCCTTGAAGAAAAAAACTGATTATTTACGGATGAAGGTGCCCTCAGTGAACCCAAGATTGTATTACTAATTAAGTCCTCAATTGGACGAGTTAAGGGGCACGCGTAACCCTAAAATAACTTTATAGAAATTCGAATGAGGAAACAGGCTGGAATTACCAGGCACTGAAAGGGTTAGACCAAGGTTGGTCAGATAACTCACATCTATTCAATGGCTATATCTCTTGTTTCACATACGGCTCAATTACTGGACAATTAGTTAAGGAGGTTAAAATACAGGGATCTTTTCTCAAGTGCTCACACAACAACTAAGGTCAGCTGCACTAAGGAGAACAAGCGTTCTTTACAAGGGGCCTACCTTTGGAAATAGATAACCTGTCTATCTTTACACGATTT
>BLXT01003738.1:544394-572211 GCA_019648995.1 Plakobranchus ocellatus | reverse complement strand
GGGGGGGGGTGGGGGGAGAGACAAGCATTGCAAAATTACTCTTCATTCAGGACGGAGCTTCACATCTTCTTCTTCTGGTTTCTTTATCCCAAAACATTATTTCTTCTCTAAACTTTTGCTCCTCGGTGTCTTGAAAATGTTGAACATTTGTTATTGCTTTGTTTAAAAAAATATTCTTCTCGACTTGCAGAGGATGCTCAAAATTTGTTGCCTATAGATAAAGCAGTAGAAGGCCTAGTATTGGATTGATGATATAGGAGAGAATTCCCACAAGCCGAAGTTTAACGTCCCCAAGATTCTGGTGGGATCTTGTAGAGAGACAAAGTCACATTGATAAAAGGTAAAAGGTAGACGAGAGTAGAGAGGTTGGCGTGGCCTGACATTTGGTCAGACAAATAAATAGAGAGATAGCAATATCTTAAGCAAGGGAAAAGGGTTCCAATTAGGGGCAGAAAGAAAAAAAAATACAATTTATTATTAAACTTAAGCAGGTGGCGAGGAGAAAATGGAAAGGGGAAAAAAGCAAACAAAATTTTAAATAAACAAACAGCCTAGATATCGGTCATTAATGTGGAAGAGAAGTTCCACTGGTTTCAGTTTAACATCTCCTAAGTTCTGTGAAAACCTTGTATGGCGACTGTTGCTCCCGGCAAGCAAGATGAGAGCTGCGTTCTTCATAAAGAGTAGCCAAAAATTATCAATATCTTCCAAAACTCATTATTACTTTGCAACGAGTTAATCTTATTGCATTAAATTCAGAATTTAAAAACATTTCAAAAATAGAAACTTCTTTGGGATTTTCAATTGCCACCAATAGTTCAGTTTCATTCTGTGCTTCGCTTTACTTTTATGTCTCAATCGTTTCTAAACATCTAACGCGAAATATTAATGTGTTACTCCCCTTTCACTCAACAGCAGAGTACGATGTTCCAACACAACTTTTGTGTCTCCAGCCTTTACACTACAGTCCTAGCAGTCTGGCCATGATATATTGTTCTTCCCAACTTTAGGCATAGATCTAGATTTAGATTTTATAAACAGAAGATAGTCCGAATAAAATCCGAATCTAAAAATTTAGATCTAGACTATTGTTCAACCGCATAAAGATGTGATCAAGAATTTTAAGATTTAATCTTATTAACAAAATTTAATTTCAGATAAAGACCTAGAATTGAAACATAACAGTGAAAGAGCTTATCAAGTCTACGTTTGGTCTTGACTCTTGTAAAAGACAGTAGATCTATCTATAGGCTGGCTCAAACAGGCCTCCTAGACCTAACGTAAAAGGTTAATTTTTTTTTTAAGGCATATAATCTAGATCTAGATCTGAAATGTGATTCTATATCTAACTCCCATTCTTAAGTATACAGATTTTATTGAAAAAAAAAAAGATTTTATACGTATGTAAATTACAGTACAGAATGGCAAGTTGTGTACAAGCCATATGTTTTTATTTATAAAATATTAATTTAAATACTGTCGGAGAATTTTTTATGTAACATTTTAATAATTATAACACTTCTACCCTTTTGTGTATTTGCGGTTCTTGTTTCAAAAAAGTATTTTTGCGACAACACATAATATATCGGTATGTGAAGCAAATTAAAAAAACAAATTTTGGAAAAGTTCATTGGCAGGAGTATCAAATCTCTGAGCTTCCTATCCACAAAGAAGGCACTTCAAAGCTTTGATAGGCCTGCCATCAATATTATCACGAAGACAAGGTAAATTGATTTATGAGGCATGTTCAAAATGATTTAAAAACTTAAATTTTGTTTGTAATGATTTAAAAAAGCTAAATTTTGTTTGAAAAAAAATCAAAATAAAAAATACCTTAAATGACAAATTCTTGTTTACAGGCTGCTGTTTCAATACTCAAAGATGGGTGATAACATTTTAAACAGACTTTTTCGAATGAGTTTTCCTGACTGCACAAGAGAGGCACTCGCATTCTTAACATCATACATATCGCAAGACTGCCCTGCTATACCTGGCTTGAATGCAAACACTGAGCAAGTGATTGTAGAGATATGCCAGGAATTTGTCCTTTTCCAGTCAGTCAGAGGCCCACCAAAGGTAACTAACATCACTTCAATACATCGTATGTTTTTACAGACTTCTTGATGTATTGTTGTATTATAAGAATCATGTTTATATAACTGTACACATGAAGAAGGTAGGTTTAAAAATTCAATTAACATGTGGTGCGATTCAGACAACAGCACTGCAGATGTTATTGTTAATCACAAAACTTTTAGACGTTGATTATTCATGTCCTGCTTAAGCAAAAAAGAAAATAGAAAAGATTTTTCAGTCCATCCAATAAAAAATGTGTACCATCGATAAAATGAGTTCTGATGAGGGCTGATTGGATTTAATTAATCTCAACTGCTGCACCTGGTGGTTTGCCAGCAATGCTTGCAGCTGTTTTTGTGACTGTAAATCACCTCTACCTAAGTGCCAAAAACTAGTATTTTTCTTGCGAGAGAGCTTATTGCCAGCATTTGCCATTATTATTATTCTGCTTCCAGATTTTAACTGGATGTTTACATCGTATAGGGGAAACTGATAACTGATGCAACAATGTGATAAGATCTAAAATGTAAATCCCAACCTACAAATCTGTAATAAAGTTTAACATGCTTGTCAACTAAGTCTATTGGAATAATTTTTAGGTGATGAGATGAAAACAAAAATGTAGTGAGAATAAACATATCTAAATCTGTAAGGTCATATAATTTTCCTTGTAAAATAATCACTATTATCATAAATTTGGCACACAATAATCTCATGAAACTGAGGAGAGCTGCTTTGAGAAACCCACCTATCCTTTAATTAAGTAGATTAAGGATAAACCTTTATTTGCGCTTTAACAATGATCGTTTTCTCTGTTCAAAAACAAATATTTTGATGAAACTTCAGTGTGTATGCTGATTTTCTGTGAGACCCTTTGCCAAAAAGGGGTTTCTAATCATTGTTAATGTTATGTTCAAAAGATTTTCTGCTACCCATACTTGAAAAAAACTGAACTCATCAGTATGTAGATCTTGAGTTTGTGTGATTCTTGTTTCATTTGACAGGAATGTAACTGCTCTCATTTACTAAGACTAGCTTTAAAAGCAATGGAAATTTTGACATCTCATTTTTAGCTCCGATGGTGAGTTTTTTCTTTGATTGTTGTGAACATTAATTGTGTTATCAATTTTTCTTTTTTTTTTTTTCTCATCTGCTTCAGAAATTATCCTCTGTACAAGAACTCAACTTGTTGGACATGATTTGCACTTGTTTCAAAGAAGCACCAGAAAAGAGCAAGTATCGCATATTCAACCTCATGTTTGGAGCGCACTGTAACGGTTCGGGAAACCTTCTCACAAAGCTTGTCTCTCTGGCCCTATCAACACACTGTTCCCCTGTTCTCTTCTGTGTTGCCATATGGATGCAGGTGTGTGAGCATTTATTCTGCTGGAGATTCAAAGCGGGGAAAACATGTTAGCATGAAATAAAAAATCTTTAGTTTGAAACTGATTTGCATTTCATAGTGTGGTTGCTGTCAAGGTATGATTTTATTAAGAGAATGTTCGTTTTCTTTGCCTTTGTTTTGTGAATTATATTTTGCTTCACTGTTGAATGTAAAAGACTTTGATGATTTTTTATTGTAAATGGGGTTTTCATTTATTTGAAGGTTTAGTATTGAAGGCCAGATTTTTTTTATTTTTTTATATCAGTTAATTTTTTGGATCACAATATAACATGTCCCTCTACAAGTTTGAACAGCATCTCTGACTTTATAGAGGTAATTGGTATATAATATAGTCTTATTATTTGATTTTTTTTTTTTTTTGTAAGATAATCTTGCACAATTTTTTTTAAGATGTCCCTCCTGATCCCAAATCAACAACGTATCAGTAAAAGTTAAAATTGTTTTATTTTTCTTGCTTGAATTGCTATACTTCACAAATCATAAATTTTTCACTAATTTGTTCATAAGCAACTATAAGTTTGATCTTAACTTTACATATTTTTGTTTTCAGGAGCGAGACAGTTTGAGCGCTGATGTTAAAGGCCTCACCCACAGGCTAGTTAGTGATTACTGCCTTCTGTATCCAGATCCCTCCAATGTGTTCTCCAAACTGCCATCTGTGTCCCCACTCTTTGCTTGTAACTTCATTACATCAGCGACATCGTTTTACAGTTTTGGTGGTGAGTTATATGGTACTTATGATAGGACAATCTGAAAGATATCCCTAGAATTTTTTGTTTTGTGAATAATTTAACAACGTAAATTAACTTATTAGATATTTTTGGTTACTTTTCTCAGATGCTTGAAGTAATAATTTTTAAAAGACAATTGAAATGGTTTTAATGCAATGATTATAATTTTGTATTCTTTGTTTTTTTTCCAAGATATAGGCGTCAGAGTAGAGAACGCAAGATATTGTGTTTCTGAGTTTAAATTTCAAAGATTCTTTCACTTGCTATAACAGTTTGTAAAAGCAATATCTCACTTTCGCTCTTTTTTTGGCCTTTATCCTCGGGTCCTAGATTTTATATTGTCTGTAGTGCTTCCCCTCAGTGGTGATCATACCCAAGCTATAATTGTATACAAGTTAAAATATCACATCGGCCTTTTCTTTGTCACAACCAACAGAATATGTTGTTTTGGTATTTCATATACTTCTGCGCAAGGGTATTTGTGGGAGGAAGGTATTCATGCATTTCTGACTATTTTCTTAATGCTCAGTCAAGTTTTCTCTCACAGTACTCAAATATTAAAATTAATGGGTAATTTTAAAAAGCTGTCACTAAGATATGAAAGCATGTGTAATGGTTGCTCATTATGAGTAATTTCATGCAAAATATTCACCATCTTGCCTAATTGGCTTGTATTTTGCCATCACCTATTCTTGGTAGCTTAGAATGTTTCCTTTTTATGTACTGAATTTGATTGTCACAAAAATAATCCTGGTTCTGTTTTGTTTTGCAGTTAAACTCCCAATTAATATATTTTTGCTTAAACTGTCATTTCAAGCTACAGTTTTCATCAACAATGTGGTGAAAATATGAAATATAACATGATAATTATTTATTAAACCAATGATTAGTTTACAAAGAAAAATTCCTGTCCTACTCTTTTGTGACTCTGTTTACTATAAGATGTGCTTAATTTCAACAGGAGCAGATAGCTTGCCACCCCTCACCTTGCTGCAACACGTGAGTGAGTGGGTGGATAAGGACAATACAGTGTGCTGTGAATCTTTACGGCAAGCCACCGTCCATCACGCTTACACTACGCCAGTCCCCGGACTGACTGGGTGGTGTGTTAGAGGCCCCCTTGTCTGTTCACAGCTATTAGCTAAGGCTAAAGCATCAGGATCTGCAACAGCCTTTGGCAAAAGCAATGCAGATTCGATCCAGGTAGGCTGCTTATTTTCCTATGAAGTATGATAGGATTTATAGTGTTGTAATGAAATGATGCATTTTTTTTTCCAACAAATAGGCTTAAGCTTAGATCAGTAGATCTTTAGTGGTGAGAGAGAGAGAGAAATTTAATATTTATACATTCATAGAAAGATGTTCATTTCCATAAGCAAATTTAAAATAAATCATTTTAAAATTTGGAATCTTTTAACAATGTAAAAGGAGAATTTAGGCAAATGTTAAAAGATCATGAATTAAAGTGAGCATTTTTTTTTTAATGGTTGAGTTTAGTTGTACTTCATACATTAGGTTTTAGGATCACAGGAATGTACTTTTATAAAACTTTAAAATATCTAAGGTTTGCTAAAAATATAGAACTTTGGCAGAGAGGCAGTTTGCAAGTTGTTTCAACTCACCCTGTAATTTAGAGATTTTTCTGCTGTCCAGGACGAGCTTCTCCGATAGAAGTATTTAATAGGCCTGCTAAATAGACACTTTTAAAAAAAATCCTAAGTAATATCTTTGATTAAAAGAAAAAAAATGATGTACTAAAAGAGGCACTCACAGACAAATAACTAATTGACAACATCAGGAAGATGCGGGCAATTTTTTTGGTCATATAATAAAGGATGGAAAACTAGAGCTTTTGATAACACAGGAAAATTCAATAGCAAAAGAGCTAATGGAAAATTAAGAAGAAAAATCTTAGATAGGCTGTCCACATAGTTGAAAACATCAGAAAGCAATGCCACCATCAGGGCAACAGAAGAGAGGATGAAGTATAGAGTCATAATCATGGATGTTCTTCAGCCTCACACTGGATGATAATGAATATCCTTGCATAGTATGTGTCCTAATTTTTTTATTTTTTTTTTAATTTACGAAAGAAGCTGTATTCTAGTAAGTAAATACCTTTTGAAAAGTAAAAAAAATGTACAATTGGCTCTTGCTTGCATTTGAAATGGTTGCAAGACATGTAATTTCTATTATTTCAACTGATAAATACCCATAAAATTTGTTGTCATTTTTGTAACATAGCCAAGGTCAAAGTTTTTTTTGGTCGTGAACATAATTGCTCATTACTTGAAAACAACTATTGGACCATAAAAGAACTGTTTGGTGCCTTGCAAATGATTTTTTTTTTCTCTCTTTTAGCCTGCCCCTCTACACCCTCCAACTACCAGTTTAAGGATTTTTTTTTTCTTTGTCCGATCTTTATTTTATTTTCTGTGGTCATTACAGTCCCAGGTGCTCTCCTTGTTAGCCTGCCTGGACAAGCTCCATCTTGCTTTGCTGCAGAGCCTCATGTTCTCAGCTTGTGTCAATCTCAGCCCTGGTCTGCTCAGTGCCAGCGATTTGGCTCACATCACCCACACGCTGACCGCTGTCTACCCACCACAGAGGGATGGGAACGATGGCAGCAGAGAGGAGTCTTCTGCTATTGGGGTTGCTCTAGAGAGACTGGCTCAGATTCTGCAGGTGGCTGCAGGAACGCGGACATATATTCCAGACAGGGGTAAATGCCTAGATTGTATTATTTGTTTTAAAGAAAAGCTTTCACTTTCAGTAGATTTGCCTTAAAAATAGGTGACCAGAGATTTGGATGGAAAGGTTGGGTCATGCTAAGCTGAAGAAAGTTAAGTTTTTGAAAGTTTAAAGTGTCTTTTGTGCAACCAACAAAGTACAAGTTAATGATGGTCATGTTTATTTGTTTCATTTTTGTGTCCATGTTCTTTATTATTTTTTCAAAACAGTAGTATCCAGTTAAAGGCACAGCTCAGTTTAATGTTTGGCTCAGCAGTATGACAGATTTTCTGCTATAAACTCTAAACATGGGCTACATTGACTAAACACATACTTTGAAATTGGTGGTGATCACCATTTAAGTGTAAAAGAAACCCATTTACTGAGAGAAATTGACAGGGTGTTGCATCCCTCTTTGTGTAAAAACATATGCTGTAAAGATGAGTGAAGAGGAGAGAGGAGGAGGGGGAATGTTACCTATTGAATAGTTATATCTTATGCCCTATGCATTTTTTCACACAACTTTGTGACTGTTTCCTGTTTTCTATGAATAAAAGAAAGAGTTTACAGCTTTATATTGCATAAAATATCTGTGTGTTTTCACATAAAAATTGCACCCACCCATGCATCATTTTAAACAATTTTTTTAACAGGAAAAATCAAGGAGATGGAATCAATTGCAAGACACAAGTTACCACACAATAGGTGATTATTTTCTTAAGTAACTTTTCTACATTGTCTAACGACCAGTCAAAGTTAGTCAAAGTTGTCTTTTGAACTTCTTTTAATTATTACAAGTCTGAAGATTCTCTCCATAAGTTAGACAAATAATAGATAGTGTCTAGAATTGTTCATTCTGAGCCAACATATGGGGTTTTTAACTTTTTTGGATAAAGCATATAATAGAATGGGAAAAAAATCATTTTTAGCAAAGTTTTATATTCTGTGCCGACCTCATTTGGATTGTTGCAAAACTCATTAAAATCACTTTTTCCCCCATGCTTAAGCTTTGAAGTAAAAGAAAGCGTTCATGAAATATTCAATAATTTTTCTCCAGTATCTTCTGAAAACATTTTGCATTTTGTTCACTTTTTAATTTATATATGTCGCATTCTCTGAAAATCTGTTATAAATTATCTTCTCTTGGGTCGCATATTTTCTCCTCTTTTTCAGTAATACTGCACGGTTGTGTCTTTAGAAATCCCACAAAATTGGGAGGAAATTCTTCCTTTTGTTCTTGGGTTTGTTTTTTTTTTTTGTCCCAATAATAATTCCAGAGGCAAGGCAAAAGATTCGTGACCAGTTTGGCATACAAGCTAACCAAGTTTACAATGACTTTTTTTTTAACCTTCTTTCACTTCAGATTGCTCTCTATGGTTTTGAGGCAGCAGTTGCAATCAAGTTCATCGTACAGTACTCCTAGTTAACACCTACTTAGTCTCACCAAGTGATGGCGTAATTTGAAAGCTTGTGAAGAGAGGGGTCCCTCCTGACATTTCCTAATTGATGGGTGCTATGATTATAATGTAGAGACAATTTGTTTTCTGTTGAACTCAGAGTCAAACATCACCCAAAAATAAAATGTGTTAAATTCACTGTTGTTTTACAGTGTGTTGCAGATAGTAAGCAGAGGGAGATGATTGTGTAAAATTAAAGACAAATACATTTGAATTTTTTTTTTTTTTTTGAATGAACAAGTAATTGAGGATAAAGCAACTTGAGATCTGTGGAAGATTTTTTTGTTTGTTTTTACTTGCACCTAGCAGTGTAGCTTATTGCTAAGTGAAAAGTGGAATACAGTGGCTTTATTCAGGTCTTCTTTGAATTTCTGCCTATTATGGTCCGAAAACTTGACTCGCTTGTCAAAAAATTTAAAGTACTTGTTAGTTTTTAAGATTGTTTGGACAAATGTGGGTTTCAGTGGCTTGGTGGTTAGTGAAGTAAACCTTAAATTTGCAGGGCCTTTTTTCATGAGTTAAATTTGAACCTCCCTACTGGTGCACAGTCTGTTCAGGGGTTAAAAAGTCGGAGACCACCAAATAGTTAACAAGCATTGTAACTCAAATTAGTCCAGTGACAGTAGATAGGCTTTGTCGTGTGTTTTACTTCAGGCATTTTAAGTCTTTATTAGTTTGTAAATTTAAAACAGTGCCAGTTGTCACTTCTTGGTTTTCTGTCAAAAAGACATGCAACAACTTGGAATATAATTTAGAGAACTTATAGCTAGCAATAAACAAATTTGCAAAATTGTTTTCGATATTTTAAATTGAAATTTTAACTGTGAAAATCAAATTTTTTGAAATGTGAAAAGAAACAGTTTTAAGGTCAGACTTTTAAAAAGAATATGTCAACTGATTTTCTAAAATGCAGTGTGAATTATCAAGGGGTAGGGCTTGCTCAAATAAGG
Source organism: Plakobranchus ocellatus (assembly GCA_019648995.1). Classification (NCBI taxonomy): domain Eukaryota; kingdom Metazoa; phylum Mollusca; class Gastropoda; family Plakobranchidae; genus Plakobranchus; species Plakobranchus ocellatus. The sequence goes on along the minus strand of BLXT01003738.1, from coordinate 562,862 downwards.
TACTAGGTTATCTACCAGTACCAGTAGAAAGGTTGCAGGTTCAATCTCCAGCTCTGCTTTTGCTTTATGGCATCATAGAATTCACACATATGTATATATCCATCGTATTTGAAAGCATCATGTTTCAAACATTCTTGAATAATATTATGGTTTACACATTGTTTAAGTATTATTGTAATATTTTGTTTGCTGCAAATAAAACAAATCAACCTTGACCTTGGATCTTCCATATGTGTATATATGTGATGTAAATGATTGAATCATTGTGTATTCAAGACAACAATCACTCAATAAGTTCAATAACTATGTAAGTTACATTTATGCTGATTGTAAGCTGAAGTTCATAACAAAATGAATTGAAAGGCAATAAATGACATTGAAATCTCAGGAATGGTGATTCCACAAAAATCATGGTTTATGGCATCTGCAGGATAATAGGTTTCATGACAGCTTGGAAAAACCAAAATCTATTTTTAAAAGGGCATACAAACAAACATTTATAAAATCCACCTAGAGCTAATTCCAGTCAAACTCTACTGCTTTTCAGTACAAAGAAATTAAATCCACTTCAATACGCCTACTAAAAAAATACTATAAACTTTAAAATGCTTTCTATTTTGAAATCTTATTTCTGAAGATGAGCACCCTATGCTCCCTAGAAAAGTTTGTACTGCCCTAGATCTCCTGCTTGTCCGCCCTTCCTGTGTTTTGCTAGAGGGCTGTAAATAGATTAGCTTTCTTCACTTTATCTATATTTCTATTGGAATTTTTGTATCACCTGCTGCAAGCAATAGATCTGGTCTGTTATGACTCCATGCAAGTAGACCTTTTAAATCAGTAATATAATTATTTTACAGGAACTGTCGTCTGTGATATCAATTTGTGTGGACTGCTGGTCTCAAGACAATGATACAGAGAACAGATAAAAAAATATAATAAAATTCAAAAAACCAACTGGCTGGATATTTTTCACCAATTTTTATTGTCCTCTAAGGTTGTCTAAGTTAGTATGGTCTAAACTTTCTAGCAGCTTTCATATCTTTTATTTTCTTTTTGTCCTCCTCAAATTTTGCCTGCAACTCCAATATGTCTGGCAAAAAAAGAAAATTGGAATCACACAAAAAAATTAACAAAGTCATCTAGAATACTATGATTTGGAAACTTGGTGTTGAATTCATAAGAAATTTATTTACCAAACTAAACAAATGGCCAGAAATGAATTTCTCACTATACAGAGAAAGTGAGTGCATGTGTGTATTTTGGTCTGTTTTTTTGTTTTTTGTTTTTTTTTAGTTTCAGATGAAAATCACTGGACAGATATTAAGATGGGAATTTTCCCTACAATTAACAAACTGGATAAAGTTAAGAAAATATGTGACAAAAAAAAAAAAAAGACTAGCATTTCTTTGGCTAAGATTTTCATAAAAAAATGTTTTGTCACGCTCATTCCACTTTTGCCTAAGTCATTTTTGGTGATTTTTAGAAAATTAAGCAAAACTGTATCACCACACATTCTATGATACTTGGGTAAATGTGGGTTTCATGTAAAAAACATGGATTACAGGAAATGAAACTAATCAATAATTTTTTAAGAAGGTGCAGAAAAGGCTGGAGAGTATTATTATATAAAGTAAAACACAAAAAAAACTGCCCCAAAAATTGATTTAGGCAAATGTGGAATAGGTGTGACAATTTCTCTCTCACACACACACACACTTTGTATTCTATATTATAGTGTGTAAATTGACACATGTATTGAGTTCAAATTAAATAAATCCTGGAACCAATTTAATGATCAAGGCATTCATTAGATTTAGTTTTCAGGCACTAAAACAGCCAATGATAACCAGAAAGGTGGTTATTGACATTGTCTGTCATATGATCAGATTCTAATGTATTTGGTACCATTGGAGACTAAATAGTTTCATAAATCTGTCAACAGTGTGAAAGAGTGACTAAACAGCAGAGCGTATCAGGTCACAAAGAAGGACTTTACATGGAAAAACGGCGTAGTTTGACAATTTCATAATTTTGAGGATCATGTTCAACTCTATCGTGTTCGCTTGTAGGTGCATTTCCTCATCCCCTGTGTAGAGGATTAAAACAACATACTACGTGTAGGCAAATCCACTAAAACAGATCCATTCTAAATACTTACGTTGTCTTTTTGTTTCCCTGAATTGTGACGTGTAGAAGTCTTTCAGTTCCTGTTTATTTGACACAAAAAAAAAATAGAATAAATTTCCACGTATGAATGATTTTGAGCAATTTATTAATCATATACATCAACTTATTTGTGACGCAGAACATAGAGGGAAGATCAAAATATAACAGAGTAAACTATTCATCATCATAAATATCAATGCACTTGTCTTTGATTGATATTCCAGCAAAAAGACAACACATTTCAAAAAGTCATGCAAGTACTTACACAAATTCTCAGCATATATGATAACTTTTTGAAGCTTACTGCCTTTCATGAAAATACAAAAGTAATAAAAAAAGTGATATTGGATATCATCTTTCTTCCTAAGCATTAAGAATTCAATATATCATACTGCTTTCTCTTTATCCGCCATAAATTACTAAAGAGCTTAGAAAATATAAAACTTAAGATTCATAGCATAAGACATATGAACCACATTTCCATAATAATGAAAAATAAAGATTAGTTAGAATTACTTACAGTTTTCTTCTTTTTCATGCGCATTTTTTCTTTAGCTTTCCTCTCGTTCTCCTCCGTTCTTTTGCTTCCTTTGTTCTTGCCATACCGTGTGACTTTTATAAATCCATCTTCATCAGGTACACCTTCCATTTCTTTCTCCCTTTTTACTTCCTGTATATTGAGAAAATACAATATTGAAAACTTGCTGCAACAAATGCCTATGATCAAAATCAGAACAATAGGCAACCTCACTGGTGAACGCTTAAACCATAAATAAATATTTCAACCCCATAAATATAATTAATATGAAGTGTCACTACAAAAGTGTAGTTGCCAGAAATTTGGAATCTCTCATGCTTGCCAGTTTGGCACTGTCTGATTTAGAGGAGCTTGCCTACAGTGCTGCTGCAGCAAAATATAAAACAGTATCGTCCATAGACTTCACACTGACGATAAACGCTCTTTAATTTGTTTAGGCAGAGTGGGAGTGAAAGGATTTGACAATAAATTTACCTGCAAGCACAGTGAGAGTTAAAGAGCACTAACCATTTGAAATAGTTGAAGTAAAAATAATTATGTGTGACCCCATTATCAATACTGTGCACTCATTGACTTTGATTTGTCTGCACACTGAATCATGACATCGGGACACGGTGTTCTCCCCTCGTCTCTCACTGATCCATGGCTTGGGAGGTCAAATTTGGTAGCCATCTTAGCCATCTTCTTGTTTCCCTATTTTCGGTTCTTCTTTGAAGAAAGCTGTTAATGCAAAATTGTTTCTTTCTTCTCTCACAAGACAAGTTTGAGGGTAGATGTGGATTGGATAGTTCAATTAAAAAGAAAAGATCTTATGGCTAAAAGAGTGATTGCTAGTGAAACTGAAACATAAGGTTATGTTAGTTTACCACTAAGACCCATCACGTAACAGGAGGGGATTTATGTGATTTGACCATTGAAAAATTAACAGTGAGTCATGAATCAATTACTCTCTTCCCACAATCTTCAACATCCCAACAATGCAGAACTTAACTTGTATACAATGGACTGTTGCCTAAGCTTTTAAGCTTTGATTAATCTACAAGAATCATAATCCATGTTGGTGCTCAATTACTTGAGAAAAAAAGAATTTAAGTCTTTTTTTTTCTTCTTATCTTGGCACAAAGCCATTATTACATGCAGTTTCTGGTTGTAATAATGATTTGCGATTTCTGTGTCACTTGGACTGGTCTCAAGACATGTTTCATGTCACCACAAAATGAGATATTTTGCAGGAAAATATTGGTTTCATTCTTCTCTGAGATCATCAACTCTAGCTTCCAAACAGTGTCAAAACTTGCAAGACATGTTTGATATTGCCACAAAATAAGACATTTTGCAGGAAAATATTGGTTTCATTCTTCTCTGAGATTATCAACTCTAGCTTCCAAACAGTGTCAAAACTTGCAAGACATGTTTAATGTTGCCACAAAATAAGACATTTTGCAGGGAAATATTGGTTTCATTCTTCTCTGAGATCATCAACTCTAGCTTCCAAACAGTGTCAAAACTTGCAAGACATGTTTAATGTTGCCACAAAATAAGACATTTTGCAGGAAAATATTGGTGTCATGCTCCCCTGTGATCACCAACTACAGCTTTTTCAAGCAGTGTCAAACCTTACAAGACAATTACATTTCTGAACAGCTGTGTGATCTTCACATTTTTGCATAAGGTCACAAATACAGTAAAAATCTATTTTGTTGGGTAATTCAGAACAAGGACTCTATTCCACAGTAAAGAGGACAACTTTTGATACCTCATCTTTCCTCTTGTAATATTCTGCCAGGTAAGCCTCTGCTTGCTCTTCCATAGCCTTTACATCTGGTATAGCTTTGTATTCACTGATGTATGCTAGGGACAGGTGAAAAAAATTGATAATGTGTTAGTAACTAAACCCAATTAGGTTCCAATTCAACTGAGTTGGTATTTTTTTGACAAAACATTTCCTCAGCTTGAATTAAGTTATCTTGAGGAGGTTTGCAGAGGGTTGAGCTGCAGCTGTGAGTCAGAATTTAAAAAGCAATACCATAAAACTTGACTTGAATGGTCCTTGTAGTGTACTGAGAGTGTGTCATTTGTGGAGACCAAGAAAATTTGCATCAAATGGTACTATGTTCTGGGTTTTGTTTTGAAAAAGTCCTGAAAATCGCCAAAAGTTGTCCCCTTACACCTTTAACATCATTTTAAGGGGTATCTTTAGCTTTACGCTTGCCAAAACATGCAAAACAGTATTATAATTATTCAATCTTTATTCCACATTTTAATTGTGTATATTTCCCTCCTTGTGTATTTGAAAATTCATGATTATTTCATTGCTTGCAACTCATCAACCCCTCAAGGGCTTACCTTCTATCAATAATATTTTAAACATCTTCATCAAACTAACTTTAAAACATAGGTTTATAAACAATATGATATTTATAAAACATATGACTGATCTATTTGACAAAAGCCAGGACATATTTTGACAAGATTGAGTCATCCACGCAAAAGGTAAGATGGCTCGTAGTGCGTAAGCTTTTGAGTTTATAATGTCAATAAAATTTCAACAAATATATTTTCACTTACCATATGTCTCAAGCCCAGTTCTATCATGTTGAATGCCTCCAAAATCAATAAGGCATTGAAAGTGCTTTTTTTCTACTTCAAAACAATTTTTTTTTTTAATTTGCAACCTTTACATTTTTTCACAAATTCAACATAGCTCAATGAGCATTTTCCAGTTATGTTAAGTTCACAAAAAGGACTCATACAATGTATCATTATTCTTAAATATGTAGAAAAAGAAGTTTGTGCAAGATTCCTTTAAACAGGCTTCAAGCTCACAAATAGCTTAGGCTTTACTTACCTCGCAAACCTGAAACTAATGGGGCATCTTTGTCTGATAAGAGTCTCTCTGTGTCAAAGGCAAGTTTGCAGGCATTTTTTACTCCCCCTGCTTTTCTGAAGACCACATATGCAACAGTAACATTCTGTTGTATATCAAGAAGAACATATAACATGCTTTGATTTTAATTTGAAGAGATATGAGCCGAACAAGAGAGTCATAAATTAAACAAAATTAAAACACTAAGGAAAAGCAATGAAAAAGCAAAACTGATATGAATTATTTTGATAAAATCAAGTTGAAATTATTTACAAAAAATAAAAAAAATGTCATTTTCTCATAATGAAAACCCTGAGTTTCAGGAAAAAAATTTATCCTGATCATTTGAAGAGTAGAATGAGCTGGCAGCAACTGAATGCATGTACATGTACATAGTATTGAAATGTGTGTTAACATAAAAAACTGGAAGTCGGCATTCCCCAATATTTTTCCCTGTCTCCATTTATTCAGATCACAGTTCCAGTGAATTTTCCTTCACAAGAAAATTCAAAACACTGAATTGTCCACTAACAGATTCCATGTTGTAAGTATTTACATGAAGCACACAATCTTTTTTTTTTACTTACTTTGATTTGCTTGTCTGATGAAAGTATAAGACTGGCTTTCAAAGGCATAGCAGTGGGTTTCGGTTGAAGGTATATTCGCATTATTTCTCCACACTCTTTGAAGAGCTTTCGCACATTATCCTTAAATGGTATGAAAAATATGATGGTCTGGTTTATTTTTGTGACAACATGAATGAAATTTTAAAAATTTTGCTCTTTCAAGTGCAAAAATAACTGATCCTAATTTTCCAATCAGCCATGCAGGGAGTTTTTCAATGATAATATTTCAACATCTTTAATTATGTTGAAAGCCTACAGATACAATTTTAAATTCTGATATTTTGAATTACATTTACTTAGGGATTCCCAAACTTATTTACTATTTTTTCCTGATAAATCACATTTATTAATTATTCAAACATAGTTTGTCTTACAAAGCAGATTGACTCTACATTATTGCTATATAATAATGTCATTAATTTTTTTATTTTGTTTTTGATGGATGTAAAAAATTTGCTTTTAATTCAAGGTTCAATAGCATATCGGTCATTAATTAGTAAGAGATGTCATCTCTCAAAATGAGGCCTTGTCAAAAGCACAGAATTGGGAAATATGAAATTTGTGTTTGCTCGCACTGTGGGGATGCTGATTTTGAAAAGATGGCCTATCATTCAAACAGAATATCATGCCGTCTATTTTAAAACACAAAAGCATTCAAAGAATATGATAGACTTGCCAAGCCTTGCAATTGGTTTTGCATACTACGATGGTAGAACAGACCTACTTTGCTTATTCTCAACCAAAAACGTAATAAGTATATACACGCTAAATAAAAAGTACAATAGATAAATCATGCTCTTTCCCTTATTATTATATTTAACACATAATTTGGTTAGGCCTGAATAATCTTACAGCCACAAGCTGGCAGACTTTTTCTTTGAGGAAAAGGCATATCAAAATCTTTTGCCACGCATTTGTGTGTTTTTTCAATTTATGTATAAGGAATACGCAATCGTGTACAAGTTGGCAAGTTTGCATCTGGATACTTTATAGAAAGTAGTTAATTCTTCTGAGACCAGCTTTAAACCTATCAGAGCTGCATTTGAGTTCCACTAAAAATTATCGATAAATCCCTTACTTGGGTGCAGTAAGGAGGTATGTTGTGGACTTCCAAAGTTCTCCCTTGTGGCCACTCTGTGGTTTGGTGGGGCGAGAAATGTTCCTTCAGGTATAAGTAATGACAGGCTCGACTCCTCTCACTTGCTTTCACCTGCAAGACTATTCAGAGATAATATATATATTAATTAACATATCATAGCTATATTTGCTTGCATGTCTAGCTTTCCAAAAAAGGAGATATTTTATGAAAATCAAAAGACCTGAGTACTGTGAGATTTGTCATCAATTTTTTTTTATATTTTACATATGAATTCTGTAATAAAATTTGAGACATTTCATGGCAATAAAAAATCTTATAAATATTGTGAAATTAGTCAGATCTTTTTTGATGGTCCCTTTCTCTCTCTAAACAAAACTCCTATTTATCATTTCAATGGCAGGCATATCAAATATCTCTAGTGCCTTCTTTGTGAGTAGGGACTTCAGAGGCTTGATACAAGTGCAATCAATTTAATTACATCTGTTTCATCCCAGATGTTATGTATCCACATCTATTCACTTCTTAGATTTTTTTTTGTTTGTTTTTTTTGGCAGGATTAAAGTTGTCCTCGTACTGTTGGTGCTTCATGCACCAACAATATAAGATTACTTAGGCAGTTTAAAAGCGACAAAGAGTAATTAAAGCTGTAACTGTAATACTAATAAATAAAAGTATTTAAATTAAGTCAGATTATAATGACGGCGATTGTTAGCAGATTCCACCAAACTATTCCTATTGTTCTATATTATTTTTTTAAAAAATGAATCTGTGTCAATCTTAATAATGATGCTAAAATTGGATAATTTTCTTCCATTTCGAGACACTGAAATAAGAAAGCGATTTTATTACAAAATCTAAATTTGGATCTTGCAACTAGATATAGAGATATACATGGTCATTAAGATAATGAGCATTGATTAATTAATAAGCATTATATAAATGTAATCTAGAGTTTTACCACAATAAATTAATTGCTAGCGACTATTGTAGATTTATCACACTCTTACCAGAGTATCCTTGAATAACAAGATTAGACCTAGTCTCATTTTTTCTTTCAGGGGCCATATTTTGATTCAATGTTGAAGAGATCTGAAATTGTAGAGAAAACTGTTTAGAACAAAATTTAGATTCTATTATAAAAAAAATTGAGTTCTGTCAATGCTATGGAAACCCTTATAAATAAACATTTCATTTCTTCTTCATTCAAAAAAATCTTTTATTTCTATATTTTTTTGCAATGAACAATTTTAAAATTTAGAGCAAAAATTCACCTTTTAATTCAGGCTTTTGATCAGATTCAGGATCAAACCTGAGTGTTGCACACACACACTTGTAGACCTCCAAAGTTTGGCACCCTGAACGAGAAATTATCACAATAAAGTTTAACTTGTATTTGGCAAGACTCACTTTTATCCATACACGCAAGGAAATCTCTATTGATGCTAGATTGCTCAAAAACTCGTCTATGTCAGAATAGCTGATAAATAATGTGCAAAGGGGAAACAGTTTTGTGGGATAGTGTGTGTCTCTCATTATAAAGTAAAACTCATGGCTGAATCACAGCTCATAAACTAAAGCTTAGTTATTGTGATAAAAAAATATATCTATTTACGTTGTTAATTTTTTTCCCAAAAAATTTAAAAGATATCTTTGTTTAGAAAAAGTTATTAATTTAAGTATGAAAAATTAAGTATTTGTCCTAAATTGTCTACAAGTGACTAAAATTCCTTCTTTCCACTACTAATATTATGGAATATAGAATTATCATAAAATCATATAAAATCAAAGTAAAATTTGCCAGCTTGGGATTCTTTGTTCTGTTGTAAATTGGGCTATTAGGAATTATTTGATCATAGCCTTGATCTAAACTACAACTTCTGTCTAATTCATCAATTATTGTATCCTCATAAAATTCAAACCAAAATCAAACAATACAAATAAGTATTTATAGCATACTTTTTTTAAAAAATTCACTCCAGGCCAATACACATAATTATCAAATACAGTGGAAAATGTTTAAACCGAAATTTTAGGGAGTATGATCTCTATTTTGGTTTAAGCATAGCACATTAAATAAGTAAGATTAATAAAGGAGAATGACCAGCTTAAATCAATCCTTACCCATCATCACACCACAATGTGAATGAACATGCCTATCCACGAAGCTTTGCCTCTTTTTTATCCATCTCTCTATCCCCTTCTATTTCCTTTTCAGTTAAGAGGTTTTTGCGCCCCTTTTAGATGTAGAATATTTAATAAAGCTTTCACAATTTCATCATCGCCTAAGCAAGTTTTCTGGCCCTGAAGTCTCTACTTTTACAGTCACGCATGTTTGCCGGTACTGAAGTTCTCAACAAGAGAGATGGTTTTATTACCAGCTGTGATGCAACAGCATTTGCTTAGCTTAGCGCTGATGGGGCCTAGACATTTAGGGACTGTTTGGCATGGTCCTGCTGCATTTATAACTGAGTGGTGAAAGAGAAGGGATGGGTGGGTGTGTGCAGTAGACCTAGCCAGACATTGGGCCTGGCCATCTGTAGTGTGAGGTACCGGTAACAGTATTGGGTTTGTGTGGAGCAATGCTAGAAAGAAAGGGAAGGGCAAGGTGGGTAAAAAAAAAAAGAAGATTTGTTTTATGTGTTGGTCGGACAATGACTGGGCTTTCCCGGTAGTTTTTATTTTTCGCTGTGGCGATAGTAAGGCAGCCAAGGCCTTCGGTTTACCGCATGTTTAATAAGAAAGAATAAGAGGAAAAATGGAAAGCTCTTCAATTTCTTTTTGGTTCAGCCGTTTTCAGTTTAGGTGTGGTCTACTGTATATCAATGGTAAGGTATGAAACTGTGAAAAAAAATTGTGCTGCTACTATTTGTGAAGGACAGACAAAATAATTTATGTAAAAGTCAAGAAAGCATCGATTTTATTAAATTGATAGACTTGATCCTGGAAACCTTTTAGCCCAAACCATGTTTCATCATTATTACTGGCTCTGTCTCCACCGAAATGGACTGAGGGTTATTTTGAATACAAATCAAAGTTTATGTACATGCCTTTTGATTCAATCCACTTTTTTTTATTATGATTATTATTACTGTCTTTCCGACCAGGTGCATTAGTAATGATTACTAGCCAAGCATATGTGAGAAAAACAAATTTGAATAAATGTGATGTTCAATCAATCTTTCTCATGGAGATAGACATTATTATGAGGAAAAAAAATTACTATGAATAAAATACACATGCATAACACATAGAGCCTACATATGCAGATATGACTGAAATAGGGTATAGAAACAGACGATAATACGATGCTTTAACTTGCTTGTTTGCTCTATATATTTTTAATTCTCTGTTACATAAGAATGGTATTGCTGACAAAATTATGAATGTCCCTTTTTTAGCCTCATATCATGAGCCCTCATGACTTGGTCATTTCATTATGATCTAAAATAGTGATTGAATCATATGGTATGGTGTCACAGGTAATTTAAATCTAGAATTGATTGGATTATTAGACTTTTAAGGAAAGATTTCATACAAGAAGATATCAATCAAAATTTTGGTCCAGACCGGCTCTAAAAAAGGGATTTCCCCATCAAGGAACATTCCCAAGTAATTAAAGATTATAGTGTCTTCAAGCCTTTTAAAAGTTAAAGAAGATAGTCTGATAGATCTACTCTTAAACGAAAGAATTAAAAAAACATTATTTGTAGATTACACTCTTATGTGACTATTTAATGAAATGAAGGCCAATCACAATGTTTGAATGAAAGGAGGATTGTACAAATATTACTCAAGTGGTTCCCCAACGTGAAATCCTTATATTTTTTATATCTAGATTCTTTATGTAATGAATGTAGGCCTCTATAGGCAGTATATTTTATAGGTCTAGATCTAGCTCTGGGATCGGCTTCTAGTATTATTTTTAATCTAGAAGGAGAAGCAAACCTAGAGAACACCAGTAAGCCTATAGATCTAGCTAGATTTCGTACCTTATATTGTAAAATTAGATCTTTCTCTAATACCTAATCCAGTCTTTGGTGATTGCAAACGGTAAGCAAGACCGTATGGCTGAGATATTCCACTCTCAAATGCTTTATAATTAAATTTGCTTTGTTCCATCTGCCTTGTTGGTCAAAAACGAAAACGAAAGTGAGGTTTCGGAAAATCCCAACAAAGCTAAAGTAATCTATTGCAAATTTCGTTGTTTAAATAAGCGTCTAAACCTCCCCAGAAAATGAAAAGAAAACTGAAAGCGAAAGTAACTCTGAATACTTTCGTATTCCCTAAGTTTTAATACTGCTTACAAGCCCTGTATAATACATACAGCAAGTATCATACCATTTTTTTAGGAAACGTGAAAGACTGAGAAAGTCTTATCAGTTGTTTAAGAAACACAGAAGTCTCACAAAATCTCAGTCTATATCCATACATGCATGCTTATAACCAAAACTGGCAAGTGATATGAAACTGCCAATCCACGTGAATTTAATATTTGAAATCGTTAATGTTACAGGGTGTGCGCTAAAGAATCTGTATGAATATATATGGATGATTATTCCGTGCTGGGCACTGGTGGAGGCCGACGGTCCCTATTAGTTATCCACCTAAAGTAAACAGCCATTTCGATTATTTGGAGTCAATGGATGGGCAAACTATTATTATCTCAATATTTGTCGTTTCATATGATAGTGTTCATTAAAAAGACTGGCTCTTTTTTCTACGGAAATTTTAAAAACTTTTTATTCTCATACCATCAGCTATTGCAGCTACTGACAAAATGATGAAGACAATATTTTAGATCTATAGTTAATATTTAGATCTAGATACTGGTAATATTTGTCGCCCACCCACTTATGTCAAATAATCGAAATGGCCGACTACTTCAGGCAGACAAGGTAGGGACCGTAGTGCTCCACCAGTGCCCCTTGCTGCATGATTTTCTGCTGCTATCATTTTTGTTTGATTTATTGAACTAACCTAAATTTATACCCTAGCAAGTTTTTTCATGTGCCAAACAGGTTTTTGCAATTTATTGTTTAATATTGATTTCTATAAATAGACAGCTTCATACAAGTTTTATATTTGCAATATTTATAGTCTTATTATCTATTTCTAGACTACAAGGTAAAGAACTTTTCCCATTCAAAAAGCCAAAAATAAGATTTGAATATATGTTGCATATTAAACACATTGAAGTCAAGCCAGAGAAATGCTTTTTGTGGCCTAATTTAACCTCTCTACTACAAATTGTGGTGTATTATATTATTGTTTAAAGTAAAAAAATATATGTCTACAAGACGCATGAAATATCTATCTTCAAGAAAAGAGCTCGATAAAGTACTTCCCATTTTGGTTGAAGACCTCAGCAAAAGAGATGAAGGAGCAGGTAGAAAACGGGAGACTGTAATGTATAGGCTTCAGGTGGGCCACATGTACTTAGCTCACTCGACCTCAGAGCTACCTTTTAACAAATCAGAAATAGTTTTTTGCTGTGCTTGCGACAGCCTCTACACTGTCCTCTATATTTTAGCTGAAGTCAAGGTCTAGACCTCCAAGTCACCTGGAGTAAATACTATTAATGTAACTGACATGGACAGACTTTTCAAAGACATCAATGCCACTCGCATAGTTGATTACTTTAAGGAACTTGGCGTCTATAGAAACATCTGAGGATTTATGTTGCTTCCTTGTAAGGCTTTTTATATATTCTTACAAATTTTTTTAACTGGTTTTAGCTTTTGCTTTTAATTTGCTGTATAAACAACTTATAAGTAATAACCTATGGGAGAAGATGAATGAATAGAAACTCTGAGATCACCAATCAATGGTGGATTGGGTTTATCAACTTTCAATCAATCTATGTTCAAGAATACCTTTTTTTTTGTCAAAAATTTCAATTTTTGTGGTGAAGCTACATTTTGGACAATCATTTTACTAATTGGAGGAAAAAAAAGCATGCCAATCATTTGAAGCAATTGTTTTGTTATCTATAGGTACCTCATACATCAAAATGAGAGAGAATGAACTCGTGAAGGTGAGAGGTGCAGGGGTGATTCTTGTTCCATATGAAGCTCATCATGTATCAAAGTAAGTTATTCCAACATTTTTATAGATCATCAAAATTATTTGAATTTCAACAATACTACTTTTTACTAGACAAGATTCAGATTTCAGCACATTCAAAGGCAATCCATTCTAAGATTTATGTGCAATATGAATTCATGTATGATCCTGATGATCCATTAAGCTCTACATGTTTGTTTTCCTGTAATTGAAACATTAAAAACTCATTCTATTGGACAGATTGAAAACTTACAATCAGTGTAAACATTAATCACAGTCTGCATTTTGCTGAACTTGAAACTTATTGCAGTGTTTGATCATTTTCTTTTTTTTTTTTAAATTAATATTAATGCCTAAGAGCCCCTGTTTAATTTTTCTGTTGATATGATATCATTTAAAATTTAAAACATTTTTTTATCTCTTTTTTTATTTTATTTTTTAATTATTGAGTAAAAATTACTCTGGTTGCTCCTTATATGCCCAGGACTTTGCTCTGTTTGAAAAAAATGTTTTTTTCTTTGCAGGATATTTGAAAAATCAAATTTGCTCAATTTTTCATTGTAATCACAATGAAGATTTTCCCAGGTTTTGTTTTTAAACTTTTATCATTGCCTTACTTAATTTTCTTTTACTTTGAATTGGAAGTTTTGCTTTTCAAAGGGTAATAATGTCAAATTGTGAAAGAAATATTTAATATGTTCAATTATACTTATTACTGCATTACTGCACATGAGAGATCTTTTAGTTTTATCGCTAAATTTAAATTATGTTTGTAAGGAGTTCGAATATATATTCTATCAAAGATATCACAATTGGATGGAATCTGAGGAATTACGAAAGTTAACTGCGTCAGAGCGACTCTCTCTAGAAAAAGAGTGTGAGCTGCAATGTGACTGGAGGGAAGACCCAGACAGTAAGTCAGAGAAAAGCACAATTTTGTTTCAATTTTCTCCTATTGATCAATAAAGCTACATAGTGGGGTGTCAGTTTACAAAGTTTTTAAAGATATTGCTTCAGGAAATTTGCAGCCATTATTTGAACATATTGTGTTTGACATTTTAGCAAAGTTACCATGTATTGTAACAAAGTTTATAAACAAATCATCTAAAATATTACAGCTTTAACTTGAATTCGTTAAGAATATATTATAAATGTCACAATTATAGCAGTCTTAAAGTACAACTGTGACTACATAAAAAGAATTAAAATTTAATTAATAAAAGCATAAGACTCTCTTAACTAGCCTACTTTGATAGCTCAGCCAGAAGCTTGTTAATAATTTAAAACCTAGTACCACAGTGATAATAAGTTACACAGTAAAGATTTACACATACTTTTTAGAAATGAAATCAGTTGAGTATAACACCAAAAGTCTCTCATTTTAAGAGCTTCATACCTAACAAAGGGTTATAAATCAATTCCTTCTGATGGCATTTTATGTAAATACACTTCACTTTTTGAAAAAAATACACATGCAATGCATGATGATCATCTCTTAAAAGCCTTTACAAAATGAAATTTCAAGTCACATACTTTATTTCTCTCGAGCAAAGAGGAAGGGACTTGATCAATTTGAAAACACAAATTATGCCTTATCAATTGCTTTTCCTTATCCATTCTTAGACATCATATTTTGTATGATCTTTCACAAAGATTATTTGTTCATGCAACTTATTTTCTAATATTTTAATCTTGTACCAGAGTGCACTTTTATTATTTTGGATCGAGACACTTATGATGAAGACACTAATCAAGATGTTGTTGAGAGAGAAATAAGTAAGCCATATTATTAATAATAATAATAATTATACTTTTTATTCATTATCACATCGTATAATTAAAAAGAATATGACTAGTTTTCATATTTTTGTGTGTGTATATGTCAGTGGCATACAATAAACGGCGTTATTCTTGATTCCATCTATGCAGATATGAACTACTTCATATTTACTTACTCTATGGTTTGAAAGTTTTTTGTTGTTTTTTTTTTTTTAGATCCAGAACATTACATTCCAAATCTAAAAAATGAAAAAAAGAATTAAATCTATCTCCTCTTTTACAAAATTATGAATTATTTGCTTCACATTTTTTGTTAACTATCATGCTTGTTTGCTTTTTCAAGCCAAACAATGTACAATTGAGAGTGGAAAATTAAGGTTAAGATTCTTTCATTTCAATACCAATCATAGATATTTTTCAGCTAATTATTTGCAGGTGAATATAAATATAAAAGTGTAAGCAAGGGAAGACTGGTTTGCAGAATATTCTCAGGCTTTCTTTCATACAACAAAAATAGACGAAACATTGTATCAAAACTGACTTAAGTTGTAGAACTTGAAATATTTGTTTTACAACCTCAAATATTTATTACTACAGTTTATCTTTGTTGCCTGTTAATTGCTTCAATTTTAAGCTACCCCTGTACCTGAATCAGGAAATTTTAATTTTCCGGTTTTTATCCAACTGTAAGTAATATGGATTACACTTTGAGAATTTCATTTTATATCAAAGCATAAATTTTGCATACAGTATTGTAGACACATTCTGAGGACATTATCAACTGTGTTCTTATTATCCAAATTCATTTATGGGAATATACGCTGGTCTTTTCTTGAAAGCATTGTTGAAATGTATGGCCTGATTCAGCAGTATCAATAATTTAAAATGTTCAAGATTTGACTTGTTACTCATTTGGACTTGTCTTAAGCCATATTCTATACCAAATAAAAGGGCAAAAGATTGAGAACTCAGTACAATTGACAAAATCTATTTATCGTTACTTTTTTTGTGTGTCTCTATGTGTTTTGGTATGAAATTTTAAAAACATTTCCACTGTTTTTTTAATGAATAGTTCTTGTACTTGAGAGAGCTTGGAAAAGATTTTCAGGAGACAATTTCTAAGAGCATCTAAAGTTTAAAATCCACTGACAAGAAAAAAATGAATGTCATAATCACTCTTGTTTTCTGTTGAACTTTGCCCACAATTATTTAATGGTTTTTACTTTTTCCTCATGCTTGGGCCATATCATTATAAATACATGTAGCATTTTCATCTGTCAGAGGATTTTGCCTTATGAAAATAAAATCATGAAAAAAAGTATCACATGTTAAAAACTTGGATGTTTCAGATGCAATGATTGGAGATGTGAATATATTCTACATTTCTGACTGTCACTCTCGATTGGAAGGTGAAGTGGAAATAATGATAGCAGGTCAGACTTCTTTGCATATGGATAAATTTAATATGGTATCTTGCTTTCACTGTTTGCTTTACTTTTTGGAAAGTATCCATTTTGCTTTGACTACCTTGATTTTTTTCAGAAATGATTTGGAATCGATATTAATATATATATATATAGAATCCATCAATCAATGAACATTACAGAGATATCTTGTAAATTTGAAAATTGTATTTTCATCAATTATATATAGTTATAGCTATTGTCGAGTTTATCTGATATATTTTTTGCTGTATGATCAGGAAAAAAAAAAAAAGGGTTCTGACATTGTTCTTTATTCTGTTAAATCTGATTCTTCTTTTTTTTTTAATTGATTTTTCTTTTCTTGAAGTCCATTCCCCTGTTCTAGATTTTCTGGTATTTTTTTTTTTTTTATTATTTAAACTGTTATTATTTGCATCAATATTTAAATGTATAAAATATATTAAAAGCTAATTTTTCAAGTCTTACTGTCTTTATTAATATGTTAAGACATTTGAAGATGGCTTTTTTTGTTGTTGTTGTTGAATTGAAAGGAATGATTCAGTTACTGACAAAACTGCATCATAAGACTTCCACTCTCTTCAGTGAAAAAAAAAAGAAAATATATATAATTTCAGAGCCATCAGCTAGAGGAAAAGGCTTTGGAAGAGAGGCTCTTTGTTCTATGATGAGATATGGTGAGTTCTACACCTTCTGATGCCAAAAATCTGTTTATAAAATACTTATAAGATTGTCACGTTAGTAGTATATTACTTAGTATCCAGCATAATGCCAAAAACACCTGTTTTGAAAGACTGACAAGCTGTCATAGGGGTCAAAAGCTTGTTTATAAAATACTGACGATAAAATCATACTCAGAATATATGGCAAACTATTTGCCTAATGCCAAAAACCTGTTTTGAAATAGTGATAATATTGTCATTATTTTATTATGTGGTTCATATACTGTTTAAAAAAATTACCAGTTTTGAAATAGATTGTCATACTGGTAGTTCATGGCTAACCATCATGCCTATTATTAAAAATCTGTTTTGAAATAATGACAAGATTGTCATATTGTTAGTATATATGGTTAACTATCATGCCTAATATAAAAAAAAAAATTCCTTTGTAAAACTAATAAGATTGTCATATGTTAGTAAATGGCTAACTCTGCAAAAAAAAAAAATAAAAAAAAACTATTTTGAAGATTGTCACACTGGTAATATTAGTCTTTGAGACCAGTCTGAATGAGTCAGATGTCATATATAAAACTTTTTTGGAAATAAATTTGAAGTTCTTTTTTTCCTTCTATAAACTCCCATATCTTGGTTCAGAATCCATGTCACTCTATTCAGTTTTCATCACTGTAAAGCTTAAAAGCTTAGAGCAAAAACTTTTAGGCTGTTTTATCAGAGAAAACTGTTTTAAGTGTTACAAATATTTATCCTGACTGGTCACAAGACACATGGCTGACTCTCCTGCCTTGTCAGTCTGCCTCTCAAAATGTCATATGTCACATGAATCATGCATTTGGCTGTCAAGCATGGAGACAAAGTTTCAAACATCAGAGGTGTAAAAACACAACAGCTTTGTTTGCATTTAAAAAAAAAAAAAACTCATTCACATTTGAAAGATGAAAAACAAAATTTGAGAAATTCGAGTTCAAGTACAGCATTTCTTAACAATACTGGCCAAGTAATGCATTTTTGAGCAAACAATTGCAGAGCCCTATAACCGTTCCATTGAGTCTACTATCTCCGCTTAAAAGCAGTAGCAGTAGTGATCCTATACATGTAGTAGTGATATGACTGATTAAAGATTTTTTTATTCACTTCATGTATTCCCTCTGTAATGTTTTTATGACCTACAGCTATGTAATATGTGTGTCAGGTCAGGACATTTGTTAA
>BLXT01003738.1:531514-544287 GCA_019648995.1 Plakobranchus ocellatus | reverse complement strand
TTTTTCTTTCAATGTGATATATTAATATAATATATGCATATACTTTGAATAAAACAAAAAAAAGGTGCAAATATTCTTACATATGCGCCTTTGTTCAATATGTATGCTAAATAATAAGCCTACAAAATTTTTATAATTTTTGTTTTTCTTTTGATTTTGTTTCAGCTGTAGAAAACCTTGGAACAAAATCATTCACAAGCAAGATAGGCCTTTCTAACAATCCCAGTTTAAAACTGTTTAAATCACTGGGTTTCAAAGAGGTAGGCAGCTGTGTCTGGGGCTGTGTGATTGTTTTTGCTTCATGTAAACTACATGTTAGCAAGTATGGATATCATGTAATTATGGGTTTGTTGTTGTTGTTGTTTTTTATTTTATTTTATTTCTAAAGTAACATTCACAAACTTAGCCTTCTTTATTTCTGATTTAGAAAAAGCAAAGTTTTTTTTTTCTTTTTGCTAGCTTGAGTTTCTTGGAAAAAGGTCATAGGAAGTTGTGGAAATCATTAGATTGTACATGTTTAAGAGCTTTAGTTTAGGAATGAAATTCTGGAGGCATTAGAGAAGGATTCTTTTCTGTAAATGAAGTTGTTGTTTTCAGTTTTTATGGGTTTTTTTTTTTAATCAAGAAAGAAATAAAATCAGAAATTGGGTGAAAGTTATAGATGGATGATGACCTTTGGTTAACATTTTATTAATGGTAGATATTTTGATGAGCCAAATAGAATTTTTCCATGGAAGAAGTCTTGAGGAGTTTGCTCATAACACTAACAACCATTTTTATGCAGCTCTTATATTCTTCTTGTTACATACTTTCATAATATCCCCTGTTTTTTCAGGTTTCAAAATCGGATGTGTTTGAGGAGGTGACCATGCTTTTAGAAGAGAGCTCCACAGATGTTATTTTTCAATTTACTAAAGATTACACACTTGAGTCTTATTCTAAACCATGACTATAAAAGTTTTTTGCTTTTTTTTTTTCTATATCTAAACATACATGTACAAAAGAAAGCCACTTGAAGCAGGGTAATTTTTTCCTCTGTGCAAGCAATTAAACAGTATTAGATAGGGGATTACCTAACCTCATAGCCTGCTTGGTCCAGGCTATATAGATCCAAATTAGGTTAAATTAACTCAGTGTCTGGATCAAAGTAACTATTAATCCTCATCAGTGGCAAAAATCTACAATTATCATGTGATGGGACTTAGTTTAAAAAGGCACTGGATGAGAGGTTTGTGAAATATAATTTTAATTAATAATGTTTCAAACTATATCCAACCCTACCTTTTCCTGTGAAGTAAAGCAGTAAATAGTCATATTGTAAAACCTAACATTAAATAACATCAGATAAAAATCATTGGAATCATAACTTTCTTAAATAGGTATATAAATGTATCACATGTTTCTCTTTACAGCATGTGACGTGAAGTACAGAATTTTGATTAAAAGACACCTATTATTTTGATTTGGATCTAAATATTGAAATGATACGATACAGACTAGCAGACAAGGAATTATTATGTTGGTGTTTAATTTGGCTTGTTTTCACACATGATCCCTCAAGTCCACGCAGGAGCTTGCAATTACATGTACTATGTAATGATGATAACATACAATTTATACTAAACATACAATTATACCACATCTTCCCCATTAGTTGAAATCATAAGTTTTTCAACTTAACTACATGTATTTTTAATGTTTGACCTGTTTTATTGTAAAGGTATGTTTATAAATTTGATGTTGCAGGATGGACATTATTTGTTGGACTTTTGTTTGCAAGATATTTTATAATTTAGTGAAATCTTTTATAAGTCTACTTTGATATTGATTGATTTACTTTACTCTTAAATGATTACTTGGAAAAAACCAGTATGATTGTTGAATGAACAGAAGACAAATATGGCATGTGCTTAGCAAGATTCATCTTAGACTAAGATAAGAATGTTCAATGCTTTAAAGGCCACATCTTGTAGATGAATTAACAGCTTTGTCCACATCTTATCACGTGGGAATGCCCAGAGGAACTTGGTGTAGACAGCACCTTGGGGCGCACACTGGTAGTTGTCTCAGGGGCATCTTGAGATATAGGACATGCCTCAGGAACAATTTCTGCCTCCTCTGGCTCAACTGGAATTGGTCTTGCAACAAGATGTGTGCAGTTGCAACAAATCATATCCTGCTCTGTACCCATGATAAGAACTGGGGATTGAGATGGCAAAGGCGTTCGGATCAGGGCTTATTCAAATCGTTGATGTACACTGGATCACCAGCATAGAGCTCAAGAGCTGGTTGAGTTGCATGTCTTTGATTGAAGTTCTCAGGTTGGTTGTCTCTGTATCTGTGCTCCTTTTGAAAGAGCAAGGGAAAGGCCATGATTCTTGGGTTGCTGAATTTTCTGAATGGAGGACGATTTTGTATGTAATTCCTGCCCATCATAATTTTGCTTGGTGCACAATCATTATGCTGAGGAGTAGCATGATAGATGAGAATGGCAACGTATGGGTCAGTTGCCTTATGCAGACAATTCTTCACTGCCTGGGCTGCTTGTTCAGCCTCTCCATTAGCTTGTGGTATCTTGAGGGGTTGGTTGTGTGAGTAACTGGATTAAGATCAAGCAAATTGGGGTCTGTTGTCTGAAACGAGTAGACCTGGTATGCTGTGGGTGGCAAAAAAACGACAGCAGCACTTGTTAGGTGGTCACTTAGACAAATTTAAGGCCTCTGTGAGTGATTTTCAACAAATAAAAAGATTTGTTTTGTTGCCATGAAGATCAAAAAGATCCATTGTCATCCTAGACCAAGGGCGCTCAGAAAATGATGACGGTAAAGGAGGTTTTATGCGAGTTGGTCTTAGCTTGGCCCAGACCAAACACTTCTTGACCCTGCCTTCAAACTGTAAAGAAATGCTGTGCCACCATATCAACGTTTGTGCCAAAGCACAGCATTTGGTGACATCAATATGGCTCTCATAAAGTTTATGAAGCATTTCCATGCACATGTTTGTGGGAATGACAATGTGGTCTTTGAAGAAGAGAATGTCATCAACGATGGTGAGATACGGCTGATATACCCAACACTGTTGAAGTAGAAATTTCTGAGGCACAACTGCTGGCCATCCTTTCTGACAAAAGCTGCAAATCTCAATGATTACAGGATCAGCTTCCTGTTGAGCAATGGTTTCTTGGGGCTTGTGTGACGCTGTTGGCAAGCTATTTAGTCTTTGCTGTGCCATAACGGCAGCATCCTCGACAAGTGCAATGTCAATGCCTGATGGAGCATTGACAGGAGCATGAGACAATGCATCAGCTTTTATTTGTTGCTTTCAGTGAAGAGTGAGAAAAATGATTTTAAAAGACTGCAAAATCATACAACAACAGCTAAGATTCCAAAGACTTTTGTTAAGTGCAAATATTTTCCTACTCAAATTGCAATGCCCTTTCATGAAGTGTCTATCCAGAGCAGCATGGAATCTTACATGGCTTTGGAATTTTTTTTTTCTTGGCTTATTTTTCAAATCTTGTGTATGCACATGGGGTAGACTGGTTGGCAAGACTTGTTCCTTATTTTTGCGAGTAGACACAGCTTATCTAATGGGCAATGTGTTGTGCTCTCTCCATCATGATTTACTTTTAAAACCAATATGAAATAGTTCCCCCTTGGTGTGCTGTAACTGTTTCACATGTGTGTGTTTGGAACACAGGGGAAAAAATGGAATGACTGTGCTGCGCTTTGAAAGTCAAGAAAATCATCTTGCTTCACTTGCAAAACAATGGGTTTTCACATACCTTCTGTTCTTAGTGAAGAGGCGCTCAAGAGTAAGGAGAGAGAAAATATCAACTGGCTTCATGGTTCTTTCTATGTTGATATAGACAGCATCCACCTCCTGAATACAAGAGTGGCCGCCCTCTGAAAATGTTTCGATAATAGTGGCAAGGACAGGATGTGTCAACAAGAACCTTTTCAATGTCACTGCCAGGGACATCACACTTTTCTTATTTTGTGGTACACACGAATCAGACCATAGGGTCTTTCTTTTTTTGAGTGTGTGGAAAGCGGTGCATTGCGTCCTACAAAATTTTAGTGATAGCGGAAACGATTTAATTGCCTTTCTGAGAGCTTCTGTCCAGATGCAACAGTGGGCGCTTTTGTCAACTGACAAGTGGGCCTATGCAGTCAAATTGTAACAATTTTTTTATACATCTGATTGTGGAAAGGTTAGTGCATTTTCCATGTCAAAAGAAAATATGACAAGGTATGGCTAGGATGATTCTTTATCTATATTTCTTTCCTGACGACTGGCCTTGATAGAAGCTCTGTTAGAGTCGTACGGTACTCTAACCACCAGAGAGGCTACCTTCTTTTTTCCTCAAACAATGTTTTACGTAGATCACATCTATCTTTCTTTGGCTTTGTTGAATGCAACATTGAATTCTGTTTAAAGGATACCATAATGCATGTGAAATTGAACAGGGTCCCTTCGCTTCTCTTGACACTAAAGAACTTATTATTTTTCATAAAACTTAGCCAGGTTTAGATTACTCTCTAAATAATAGGATGAGCTGCAAGAGTAGATCTAGTGTGACTCAACTCGTGGCAGTTGTTGAATATATTCTTTCTTCAAGAAACAACCATGGATACCTTCTTTCTTGTCATTTGTGGGGCGTCGGTAGCACAGTGGATAGCGAATCCTCCCTGAAATCTGCAGGGACCCTTCTGTTGCAGGTTCAAGCCCAGCCACTGGCGCCTTGACCTAACAGAGGGTCTGAAAATCTGAGATCACCATGTTGTGGACAGGCTATGTACATACAATCAACCAATCTTGTCATTTGCCACAACTCCTTTAGTATGCTTACCCCATTGGGGAGGTTTCAAAACTCCATCTGCATGATCTTTTCTAGCTGTATCAAAGTATTTCACTCTTTGGTGGCTTATGTGAAGAGTTGAGCAAAAATATTCCTTGCAAATTTGCACTTTTTGACATTTTGAATCGGCAATTGTGAAGAAATTGATTTTCATTATTATTGTAAACATTCCCGATTTTAATTTAATTTTTTATCTACTCATCTATCTATCACTATGATTTTCAGAGACATTCACAGTGCTTTTCTCTTACCTCTTCTTGGAAGATTGGTTTGCTTCAATGTACTCCAGGGTTTGGATAGATTTCATTGATGAAGGAAGAGAATAGTTTTGGTTAATTCATGTCTTATCGGTCCTTGGTTGAATCTAACGAATCGTTCATTTAAAATCTTTATTCTTTGCATTATGTCGCATGACAATGTCTGTGAAGATGTGACACACAAGTTTGATAATTTGTGTGCCATGATCCTGAAAAAGGGTGTGCGTATTACATGCATTTTCATACACGGCAAGTTGCATCGATACGACAGCTTTATAAGAAGAGATGGTTGTCATATTGCTCTTTGTGATTAGCCTTCGCAGTACCTTGTCAGCCTCGCAAACGATTTCGTATACATGTATATCATTTGACGTTAGCAGTCCTCCTCTATCTTTCCGGAGTGTTTTCGCGTAGGGCAATTTGCACTGACACGACAGCTGTAGAAGACATGGTTGTCATAGTACTCGTTGCGATTAGCCCCTTTAGTGCCTTATCAGCCTCACAAAGAAGACTATATATATTTATGTGTCATTGGAGTTTAGCAGTCCTCCTCTATCTTCAAGGAGTGTCAGGTCAAGTCAGGACTGCAGATGCTCGTTTACCAATAGCATCTAAAACTGTAAACACAGTGGATCCGTCTACCTCACTTCCAGCTGTAGTCACGTTAACGTGAGGTGAGGTACCAAACACAGTGGCTCAGGACGATGACGGGACGTATGTCCCGTGTGAGGTCAACTAGTGCTTGATCTGCATACGCCATGGCCACCAATATGGAGGCTGTGAAACTCATGTTGTTCTACTGGTTAAAAAGACGTCGTTTTTACTGAAGGAGATATTGGGTTCACCAAATATTTCAGCGAAGAAATACTTTTGGAGAATTTCATCATCTCATCGATGAAGTTCTCAATGATGAAGAGAAATGTGTTTCTTGCAATACATTAGAATGAAACCAGCAACATTTTTTTTCGCTATTGGACAAAATTGGACCCAGAATAGAAAAACGCGAAACAAATTTTCGTAAACCTTTATCATCAAAAGAACGGCACGTGATCACCCTCAGGTAAGCATTTTGTTATTGTCCCTTTTCTCTACTGTTGAAATTTACCGTCACACTTAGTGTAGAGTTTAACAACTGTTTAAATTAAATGAATACACTGGAGCACAAAGTTAGAGCATAAATGGCAATAAGAGAAAAAAAAAAAAGATGAGTTTTAAATAATTATCTGTGAAAAAGAAGTTATGATTCCCGAACGATGTTTTAATATTCGATTAAAACCCTTATATTTACTGATGGGAAAATAAACACTGAATTAATTAAAATAATTTGAATTGAATGATTTCACTCATTAATGGAAACAATAATCAAAGATCATCTGTTACACATTTTAAATTTTCAATCAACACACTCTATGGCAAAGTAATAATTTTATAATGAAAACGGTTTGAATTTAAATATGAGTTAAAATGAAGAAAGAAAAAATCGAAAGAGCATCTGTTTATATATTTTAATGGTCGACCATTGGCTCATGGTCAAATTAGACAATGAAAAACTGAATGACCCTCTCATTAATGATTTGGAAGGAAAAAAAAAAACAAAAACATGTGTGATATATTTCAATAGCTGATCATTAACTGATGAGCAAATGAACAATTTGATACTGATAATACATGTATTTGAATTGAGTGAGTTTTATTTATAAACAAGTTGGGATGAAAGAACCAAAGAGCATCTATCACAGCATGCTGTAAAGAAGAAATAACAAAAGACTTTATAATTAATTGTAGCTATGATATTATGATGAACGCTGCTCATTGGTCTGGCTGCTAGCTTGTCCATAATCATAATCGTAATTGGCGGATGTGGTGCTTCCAGCACTGCTACCAGCATGTTGGTATGGCAGTATAGGGCTTGGTACTACTGTGTGATTGGGGTTGACGAAACGCGTTGAGCTGCTACTAATGCCAGGCTGTTGATATGGCAGTACAGGGCTCTGTGTCCCTGAGCTACGTGCCCCATGATGGGGGGTGGCTGGAGGATGAGCCAACCTTCTGCTGCTACCTTCATCACTTGGATAAGTGAGGTTGCCAGATCGTTTTACATACCGCAACACAAGCATTTGTATTTCCTTTGAAATTCCCATATTTTGTAACGAGGTCTAATGTCTTTATTTTAGGGATGAGACTTTTGAAAAAGAATTCATCCTCATCTTCGGGTTCGCTTCGAGGTGTCGTGCCTGAGATATTTTTAATGGCTGTAAATATCCCCTTATCAATAGTTGAGGCAGGGGCTTTCTCCTGAGGAAATTTCGCCCTTTTTCTCTTTCCTTTATCTCCTGAGGCTGTGGGCCTTGGAGCGTCAACTGTTGGTGCCTCAATGCCATCATCAAGAATCTGGAATTCATCGATTGATTGAGGCATTTGACTTTCATTAGTAGAGTTAATGTTTTCTCCAGTGCTGAGCCAGACTTTGTTGATATGATCTGCCTATGGGTGCGGCAGAAATAGTCTCGCAATCCTGTCCACTTTCTTCTTGCTGCTTGACCTATGAAAACAAATTTAAAAAAAAGAAAAGTGCCATAGAAATAAGTATCAACTTTTACATAGAAAAATCAAAATCCGTAAAGCTGTATAGGTAAATAAAATTTTATTTCAATATCAACTTATAAGCACCAATTGTTACTACATTTTACTTTTCTTTGCTATCAACAGGTCTCTGGCCTCTGGAGAAAACCACATTTCCCTGTCATTTCACTTCAGAGCTGGCGTTTCAACAATACGAAATATAACGACAGAAACCTGCAAAGCAGTTTGGGATGTTTTCCAGTTTGAAGTTCTACCGACACCAGACACTGAGATGTGGTGTAAAGTTGCGTCTGAATTTTACACTTGTACCAGTCACCCCTTTGTCTCGGAGCTATCGATGGAAAACATATCCGCATCAGAAAGCCAAACAAATCAGGATCAAAGTATTTTAACTATAAGGGTTACTTCTCTATTGTTCTGCTTGCCGTAACCGACGCCAATGGTCAATTTGTTCTTGTTGATGTTGGATTTTGTGGCGGCAACAGCGATGGGGGAGTTTTCAATAGTTCAATTTTCAAAAAAAAGACTATAATGATCTTCTAGCCATTCTTAAGAAAGAGCGCATTCCGGGTACAGAAATAGAACTTCAGTTTATATAATTTGTAGCAGGTGACGCTTTTCCCTTGGGTGAACACAATGAAACCCTTTGCACAACGTCAGCTGACAGACACAAAGTCCATTTTTAATGACAGATTGTCTAGAGCAAGGAACTGTATTGAATGTTCATTTGGGAGATTGGCTCAGATGTGGCGAATCTTTCATCATCAAATTGACGAACAACCAATGAATGTCGCCAACATTGTAAAGGCCATCACAATTCTGCACAATTTTGTTATCAAGCACGAGCCACATAGGCTCACAGTAACCATTACGGGCGAAGAGTAGCAGCAATTTGTAGTTCATGGCACAATCAATTCAGGTCGGACAAAGCAACGAAGGATGCTCTCCAAACAAGAGAAATGCTCATGAACTACAATATTTTAACTCCCCGAACAGATCACTTCCATGGCAAAAACAAACAGCAAGTGTTTTATAAATGGTAATGACTGAGGTCCTGCTTAGATCACATTTGTTAAACAAATTACAATTACATTTATAAGAAAACATATTGTCTTGTACGCAAAAAAAAGGAGTTAACAATAAAATTTTATTGAAATGGTAAAATAAAAGGAACCTTGACTTAGTACTGTTTCAACCATTCAAAAAATGCAGAGAGAGAGAGAGAGAGAGAGAGAAATTGCTTAAAAACAAAGCATTTCTTACCATCCAATTGAAGCTTTTCTCTTTTTGCACCTCTTCAATCAATTATGATTAGGACAAAATTAACCTGCGCACGGGAAGATGATGAAAAAACACAGTGATGCCGAGAGAAAAACAGGATCATTTATTACAGACCTCACATTTAAATTTTTTTTCACGCGAGGTAAACGGCTGACGGGAGACAAACGTCATGTATCCACTCTGGCGCCAACTTGTGTTTTGGTATGATAACTTATGACTTTCCGGTACCTCACGGCACGTTAGGTCACAGGGTACAATTGCCGTTAGACGTGAGGTTGATGAATCCACTGTGTTTGCAACATAAGCAAATGAGACATTTGAGTCTGAGTTTTAACATTAGTTTTCTACAAATGAAGTCTGCTATGTAAAACAAGCACATCATTATGAGGTATGCTTGGCTTCACAATCAGGCGGAGAAATCGTTGTATCTCGTATGGCACTTTGGTTGCTTCTGCCAGTGCTGTCTGATCATCTGATGATCGAAATCTCTGCCTCCTTGATTTCTTTACAGCTGGCTTTTCTTGACGGTCGAATGACGTTCTTTCATAAGGTTTGCACTGAGGGCATATTTGAATTGCAAAGTTGTTGGGTTATTGTTTCACCCATCTCGCCTTCTGATTCAACTATAAAACAGTTTCGAGGTTATCTTGGCTCAGTTTGTACGTCAAAACATACTATTACTTAAAAGGGTTGTCTTGGTTGAGAAGACGCCTGGATGAATGAATGGTAGAATTTATGGTAACCAAGAATCCGATGAATGCTGTTTTACGTGGACCGTGGACCGCCAGTGATCTTCTTTTTATTCGAGTCTCGCAGTCCGCGTAGATTCATATGTAGTTTGCAATAGCTTCTAGTTCAGCAACCTTTCCCTCAAGATTTCAATGGTTCAAAGATACTCCGAAAATCCTCCTTTGGGTCTGCTTGAGTTGCAAATATAAAAAAGCTTATCCAATGTGCGAATAAATTTGCTTGTTGTTTCACTGCCTAAAAAGTTAAAATTTTCTTATCCTTTCTCAAGAAGTCTTGGGGCCCGCTGGTGATATGCTCAATGTTTTTGGCAGCAAGTTTCACGCTTTTCTTGTTTTTTGCAAAAATCAATGTGCTGGCTGGAAATTTTATTGGCCAAATGCAGAATATCGGTAAGCTGTGTTTTATAGTTTTGTTTGTTTGCACGTTAGGCCATTTTATAGCTTTACCAGCTTCATCAAAGAGCTGTCCATACTTCCCAATAATTATAGTTTCCTAAATTGTTTAAAGGATGGCAGGTATCAAAAAAAAAAAATTATGCCCTATGGCCTACATATTAATTAAAGGTGGTTGCTGAAACATTGTCCGTAACTTTTCAACATCTAAAACGCAACCTAACAAAGTGGCTGCGTTTTGGTTGGAGAAGCAGCCATCACAAAGTTGCATGCACCGCAAAGCCTCTTTCCATGGATCATCTGGATATCATGGATCATCATCATGAGGAAAACTTGATTTTAGGGAATTCACATCTAGTGAACATCCCAGCAAAGTTGCAGTTTTCTGTTTTTTTGGTTTGAGAAGCAGCCGTCGCAAACAGTTGCATGCACTGCGAAGCCTCTTTCCATAAGGTGTGTTATGGCATCTTTCACTGTTTCGCTCTGCACGTTAGCACAGACGATGTCTACTTGAAAATAAACTATATGCTGCTTCCAATGACTTCGTGGACCTACAGCTATCACGACAAGCGCTTCTGTTGCTAAACGGTCGGAGTGATTTGTTGTAGGAGACCCGTTTTACTTTCCAGTTTTGCTCTCGAAACCAAATTCTTTCTTAATAGCCATGCTGTCGAGCATAATGCATTTATCTCTCATTAGCGCCTGGGAATGTTTTCTTGTTTTTAAATCATCGAGAGCCTCAGTAACCAAGGAAGCCTGGCTCAAAATCGATAGACGAAGACATCTCTTTGAAAAGTCAGGCAGAGTTAAGTGTTTTTGAAGAAATTCATAAGCCTGTGCGCTATAAAAAATGTGAAGTCACAGAAAAGGATCGCATTTCCTCAGAATATCTTCTGCCGTGTGCTGGTACCTGTCCTAGCTGAAGTTCATTATTGAACACCATTCTGCTTTCTTCACTTAAAGTGAAAGTGATCAAATCTAATTTCTTCCCAATCGGTAGGGTTTATAAAATGAAGATTTGAGTATTACATGTAGTTGCAAAGAAACATTAATAACATCAATATCTTTATGATGTGGACTTGGAACAGAAACAAAACAGTAAACAATATGCTTTTGAAAGAGCATTGACAATATTAATGAAAAGCGTTACTTTTTACTCGTTCAAAAAGAGGATTGTCTTGGTCAGGTGATATCTCATGGGGGGCTGAACCTCCACAAAGTGATTGGTTTGGAATTTTGCATGGTGTTTCATCAGCATCCGAACAAACATGGAGACAGCTGCCTGAATTATTTGAACACCATGATCCTCTCCATCTGGTAGATAAGAACTTCCCAAATAAATGTGTTGAAAGACTCAAAACCACTTTGTCCCGTACAGTTGAATACACCGCTGCTTGCACTTTTTTAATTGTGTGCCGGTCCGCGGCTGCAATGGGGTTAGGGTGTGAGAGAACCGGCTGTTTTAGCTCTTTCTCTGCTGCTTTGATGATTTTTTTTAAAAATGTCATTTGACACGACAAGTCCGACTCTGTCTGTCTTTGCGCCGTACAAAAGTTGATTCTGCTGTCTCTTCCAGTTTGGGCGATTCTGAAGCGAGCATTAACAGATGTACTGTTCATGGGGTGCGCTTGATCAAAGCGCAGATCATACGACAAATATACCCGGCAATGTAGTACAGGGCTTTGTTGTGGAAGGCTGAAGGTTGTAAAATAAGTTCAAAATACCCAGTTGTCAATTCGATAGCATCTTTTGACAGTGGTGGGGTTTTACAAATGACCGGTGGATTATCATCTGCCTCCACACAGTTTGAACGGGCAGAGGCAGTGACACCGTTGTGTAGAAGAAGAGCTCTGAGTGACCATTTAAGTTGGAGAATATTTGAGTTATTATTCCAACCCCCTTTTCTGTGTATCCTGCTGAATAGCCTTTCCAGGTGGTCTTGAGAAAACCTTACGGTTAGAACATAATGCAAGCGGTGACTCTTCTCTTTGCAACAGGTTTTTGCATATTGCACATAAAGACATGGCTGTGATGAGAAATCCAACAAATGGTGTCTTCCGTCTTCCACTGACAAGGGGTTGACCAGAAACATTTGTAAGTTCTTTTTTGTTGTCACGAATTCGTCAAATTTCTGAATGTTCTGGCAGAGATTAAACTGGTCAATTCGTGACATTGGTCCTTTGGCAAAAGGAGTTTAGGAGTTGCACAAGTCAAACAGCGTGTCAATTTTTCGGATGAAGTCCTTTCTTTGTTGCTGCACTTCCTTGGAATTAAGGGTGACCTTCATCCTAGCATAGAAAGTCAATGGCATCAGGCACTGAATTACTCAGTGTTTGAGCAGCAAGGCGAACATTCATTTTTGACTTAATATAATCTATAATGTTTTCTGGAGATTTTATTTGCCAGGTGAACATCATCTGTGAGTTGCAAATTATGCAATTCCTGAATGTATTTCCATTTCATTTCTTGGTCTCTATATTTTAAGATTTTTAAATCCCCAATGCGGTTTCTTAAATTTTTTTAACACATATGTGGTAGGCAACAAACAAGAAACAAAGTTTCTTTGCATGGATCATCTGGATATCATGGATCATCATCATGAGGAAAACTTGATTTTAGGGAATTCACATCTAGTGAACATCCCAGCAA
>BLXT01003738.1:484696-497873 GCA_019648995.1 Plakobranchus ocellatus | reverse complement strand
TTCTCGTCACCACTCCTTTGCTTCACAAAGAATTTTGAGAATCTCAGTTTCAGAATTTCATTTACTATGCAATTTGACATGACTGATTTGCGCCCCTTACATTCCTGAAAGTGAAAAATAGTGTTTATGATAATTGTTCTTTTTTTTTAACCTCATCAGACCGGATTCCCGGTTAACTGGGATCCTCTTCAATAGATCTCTGCTGGATTCCTGGTAGACCGGGATTCAGTAACCATTCGATGGCACAGTGGCTTGTGAGTCTGCCCTGAGATGTGCAGGGACCCTCTGTTGCGGGTTCGAGCCCCACCATCAGCGCCCCAGCCTGATGGAGGGCCTTAAAGCCTGAGATCCACTTGTTGTGGACTGGCTATATACAAAAAACCCAGTAACCCATTCACAGAACCTGACTGAGACTCTAAAATTATTCGACCGATTAGGTTTCTCTTGTCATCATATGAGGTCAAATTGTTTAAAAATGGCTGCCACCATCAGTTGAGTTGTTCATGTTCTGTGAACTTTTAACAAATTTTCGACATGAAGAGAGCACTAAAGTGACCAGGAACGTTATCAGGGAAACACCCACAACAAAAATTATTTTCTGCAAATATGTTTTTGAACAAATCATTGGTTCTGAGGGAGTTAAACAAGAATTTGACAAAGATCACCCTTATAATGAAAGTGGCAGCGATGACAATGAGTTCGAGGAGCCAATAGACAGATCTGGTTCTAAATCTATAGATGAATATAGCTTGCAGATAAAGAATGATGGTGAAAGAATTAGATTTCGAAAAGAAAATTTAGACAGAAGATGATCAGAGACATTCACTGAGCCTAGATATAGATCTAGATTCATTAGACTCTTTTTCTGTAAATGCTATCCTCATCATTCTTCTGATAAATATATCTGTACCCTACCCTGAATTCAGCCATTTTGCTCAGGAGTTCAGATGGGAGAGGATAACAGCCAGAAGGGGCTCAGGTTTGAAAGGGTTAAATCACTGAGCACTAGGCTAAATTGTGCTGTTAATACCATGCCACTGGCCTATTTTGAGATATTTTGAAAATGTGTCAAAGTATAAAAAATACAGCTAGCTTTATGAAATTTAGTATTGCGATAGTTTTATATTAGTATTATAACCTGTAAAATTTTGATGTTATTCTATAAAAAAGTGTTTTTTTCCATACATTTTTCAATATAGGTTGCATTTTCACTTTCAAACTTATTTTTTCAGCCCTCTACATTCAAAAACCTTGCGCACAAAACATAGAATCTATATCTAGATCTTAGATTCTGAAAGTGAATAGGCCTAGATGCACGCCAGTGATGGATTAAGTTAAACAGAATCTAGTTCGATACAGAATGTAAGATGATGTGGCTAGAGTTAGACCTAAAAAAATTACTATATAGAAATTCGATCTTAGTTCATTTCTCACTCAAATAAGCCATTATGTTCGCGCTCAAAACTTTTTGAGGCAAGGAAAATAATACACAGTAGTTTACTTTCTCTCTCAAACAGTTTGGCAAAAGGAAATAAATACGATTGGAACAGTAATGGTCAGAAAAACGAAGACCGTGTATACACGGTTTTCGTACTTGGTCGAATACGACAACCGAATACCGAGGATACAAGGTACTCGTTCTCAGTGAGTTAAACATGGTTATAAACTGATGAAAAAGATAAATAGGAGAAAGCATTTATCTTATAAAGTTATGAAAAAGATCTTGACACTGGATTGAAGGGGGAGTTCACGGCCATGTTCTTTTTTTCAGCTTTTTATATAATTCCATATTTTAAATAATGAACATAAATACTCTGACTGTCTTCTTGCGTTTAATTGTTGTTTCTGGCTATTTACCTGAGGGCCTCCCCTGTGATATCAGGGTCATGGTCTCCTTCGGCTTTTTTTATTGTGGCTGCAACTGGGGTTGTCATCTTAACATACATAGGCTGACCTGGCAAAGAAACGTGAACATAATTTGTTAACATTAGCATTATTCTGGCTTCAACTCACACTCCTAGGAGATTTAAAAAATTTAAGAAATTGGAATTAAGTTGAGGTTAAGATGACACCTTTTAAAAACACGACTACTTGTTTTTAAACTTGACATTGTTTTATTTTCAATGCGAAAATTATCTAGATCTCGTAAAAAGTATTTTATTGAAAAGGATTTCAGTTGATATCAATTAATACGACCAAGAAATGCTCACTTAATAATAATGAAAGATCTCGCCTAAAAACACTTGCTACTCACCATCCAGTTCTCGGCTATGATATTTCTGCACAGCGCTGATGGCGTCTTTTTTGCTCACATACACAACCTCTGCTGAGCCGGATTTCAGAAGCTTGGCTTTTTTTAAGGGACCAACAGCACCAAAGAGTTCCTTAAAAAGCAAAAAGAAAATTCATTTTGTACAGGAGAATATGTATGAGGCACTATCCACTTTTACAAACAGTTGTTGGAGAAATTTAATGTCAAAGGCAAGTGTATTGAATTGTCATATGTATAAATTATAAACACACTACTGAACTTGCAACAGAAAGACCCTGCACATTTCAGGTCACACAGAAAGCCAGTCACTACATTTTACAGGTCTATTAATAGAACTGATTATGTGTTTCATATGTATATGATAACTTTCTATTAAATACTACTGAAAACTCAGAACTGCGAACAAATTTAACAAAACTGAACAGTTACAAATGGCTAGTACTCACAATTATATCGTCCTGTGTGACACCAGTGAACAAGTTTGTGACTACCACTCTAAATCCTTGTAATGGACTTATGAAGTCTGCACCATCATCCTGGAAGGAACAGAGAGAAAAAAAATATGGTTTCTGCTTTAAAAAAAGCCAACAAAAAATTTTAATCTAGAATCAGTATACGTAAACATAATGCCAATCATATATTGTCCCACGATGTCTTAACTACAAATTCCTAAAGGTTTGATGCCAAAAAAATAATTCATCACTTTTTTTTCCAATCATTTTTACTGCTATTATATTTTTCAGTACGTGGACTGAGGACCATGGACTAGGTGTTTTTCTCTCACAGCTATGCTATGTTAAGTGTGCAGAGCAAAGATTACTACTGACTTGACATAATACCAAAATGATAAAGAGGAAAGTAGAAAAAGTAAACTGAGGCTTCTTGAGATATGGATTTGTTATTACCTCCTCAGTTATTGTTCCCTCTTCAAGAGGTGCAGCCAATTTGGCTTTTTTGATAGAAGATCCAAAGTGCTGGGGATCACCAGGCCTGAGGTCAATTCCAGGACCACCACCCTTCCCCAGCCGCAGGGGACCAGACATTTCTAAGGCTGGTGGAGGTGCAGGTATTGTAGGTTGCCTCCTCTTGACACCAGCCTGCACTGGCTGAGCTGCAGGTTCAAATACTGCTTTAGATCCTCTAGCCATTCTCGTTCCCTGGGACAAAGTTGCAGACCCCGGCGGCGCTCTTGAGAGCTGGTGCTGTTTTTGAACAGAAGCTGAGTAAGACACTGGACGCATGCCTGCGGCCTCTATGGGTGCCACATTTGACACATGCACCCTGGGAATTTCTGGAACCGCTACTGAAGCGGAATTGTATTCGGGGTTATCCAAATCTCTGTAAGCTCTGCGCCCTGCTGACAGTGTTGGGACTGAGCTGGAGTATGTGGGATAGGCCTGGGGTGAATCGTAGTATGGTTGCCTCTCATGTTCACCTTCATAATATTGATGTGAAATAGGCTCCCCTGGCTGCTTATAGCGATCATTGCGTATTTGAATGATTGGCACAAAGTCTTTGCGTACCTGAGCACGACCTGATTGTTCATCTCCAAATGGCTGGCAAGAAAGATTTAGAAATTAAAGTAAGCCTTTTCTCCCCTATTGCAAACCTATTTATGATGTTTGACAAACAGAGAAAATCTCAAGAAAAAAAAATAAAAACCCATAAAATATGCCTGTCATCATTAAAAATCCAACAACCGTTTCGTTTTTCAGTACTGATGCACAAAAATAGCAGATAATTTTTTCTAAAAGTTTTGTAACAGAAGAAATTGTATTTAAATAGCATGAAATTTCTTTTTTGGAATGTCAGGGGAAGAAGAGGGAGGGTTGAATGTTCATTGCTTATTGCGCTCTTGCTAAGCAGCTGACTAGCAAAAATCTTGTTAAAAATTCAAACATTTATGTAAATGTATTTCCTATGAATAACAATCAATGCCAACATACTCTGGTCCTCTTCGTCACTTGAATTGAGTTGTTATTCAAAGAGACTTGAGTGTTCGGCACTGGTCGTGTGACTTGAAGGCCACTGCTTGTCAGTTGAATCTGGGGCTTCCCTTTTGCATTTGGATTAGAAAGCTGTTAGAAGGAAAAATAAAAATGAAATGCATTTTTTTCCCTTTCCAAAAACCCAAAACTTGGCTTGAAAAGTAAAAAATAAGCCATGAGGTTGAAATTCCGCTAGGGAAGAGTATCTTATTTAATAATAGTTGGCTGTTTAACAAAATATCATATATATGGTTATGAAAATCAAGAAAAAGTTTTTGCAAAGTTTATTGAATACTTTAACTTGTTGCTCAATAGGACAAATAAGAACCTGAGGAGGTAAGTAATTTTTAACTTTAACTCATGCATACACATTTAGATAATTTTTTTTCAACATAGGCCTATTCTTTTTAGAATTTCACAAAATCCACTGTTTTTTTCCAACACAAACTGCATAGCATCCACTAAAATGCCAATGATAGTGACAGAAAAATTATTTGTTCATAGCCACCAAAGGAGAAAAATATAAATCATGTGAGAGGTTTGTGTAAAATAAAAAAAAAAACATTTCTAGTTTGATAGCAAAATATTTTTAATTTTATAACACTTACAGTTCTTGTCAAGGCCAAATCAGCTGAAGGAATCCCATGGGTCTGCTGAAAATACAAGAAAATCAATAGAGCATGGATCATGCATAGCTCTTTTGATTTCTCATTCAAGGTAATAAAGAGCTTTTTGACAGCCACTTTTTCTCAGCTCAAAAGTAAAATTTATTCATCACATACATTTGGAACAATTTTGTGAGAAACAGCTTACAAATCATCCATTTCTGAGGCATAACATTTGGGGATACTGGAATTAAATCAAATGTTAGGAGCAAAAAGTCAATCTTACAATAACAGCTTTAAACAGAGGAAAATAATTAGGTTTTTGTAATATGTGATTATTATAAGACTTTTGCTTCATAATATTACATTTCTATTCCTTTTATAAAAACAAACCCACTCTGAATGATCAGGCAAAAAAGCTTTTGAAAGAAAATGTTGAAGTGAACTCAAAATGATCGGTGAATCAAACACCAATTTTCTTTGCAAAGAGAAGAAATATTGATTAAACTTACTGTTGTAAAGCCATTGCCCCTATTTGGACCTCCAACTGTCTTTTTATGGCGTTGAATCAAAGATCGAGCATCAAATGTTCCCTTTTGGACTTGCTTTGATACAATTCTGTTTCGAGCATCCCCTTTTCCACTTTTTTTGTTCACAATAATTTTGTCGCGGGCATCCTTTATAGCAACTTTTGCAGCAAGTTTCTGTCGAGCATCGAATTTTTGTCCTTTCCATTGACCTTTGCCATTTTTGGCAAATGGTGTCTGTTTGAAATTACCTTTTTGTTGTGGCTTTCGATCTGGATTGCTTAGAATAAAATAATCATGAAAAAATTGTTACCATGATAATTATTTCATATTATTGAAAATGCTAATTTTTGCTTTCATTTTCTTTATTTTTGCTAATAATGTCTTTGGAAATATTTCATTAATTTGATTTTTTTCCTGCCAATTTGTCTTCGTCTAATTCTTTTCCCCTTCTCTCCAGTCTCAATTGCATAGAAAATAACACTTAACTATGATATAGCCTTTTAAAGAAAAAAAAAAAAAAAACGTGGCTCATGCTCTTCAGCACATCCATCAAAAAAAGTATATTGAATAGGAATAAGGTATGAGTGTATGAAGTATTGTTAAAGTAATATCACTTTTCATGTTTTAAGATCTAAACTCCTATCTTTGATGAATTCTAGTAATTTTCGCTCATACTTAAAATCTATGGTTGCTGCTGTCAAGGAAGCACCAGGTCTATTTTTACATGGCCAAATGTCTCGTTTTGTTGAGATGCTCCACAAAATAGTGGTGTAGGTAAAAAAAAAAAAATTTGTTTATAAAATTATGTAATAAAATGCTTTTGTATCGAACTTTCGGGACTTGAAGGTAAAAAACTGGGATATAATATGGGTGGGCGCACAGGAAAACCCGTCGGATGTCGCAAATGCTTATTTTGAGCTAGAGCCATTAAAAGTCGATTACCTCGTTCATGGCCAAAATTGAGATTTTGGTTTCAATGAAATCTCCAATTTTTCGTCTTTATACTCCACCAAGTGTTATTTATTTCTTTAATCTGTAACCTATTCTATTATACATGTTTTGTAAGGCATCTTGATCAGGTTTGTGACAACAAAAGCCAAAAAAAAAAAAGCAGACCAATTTCTAAAACTTGATGCCTGATTCATATAATATATATATCACCATTGCTAGATCTACATTACAGGAAACCTACGAGTATTATACACCAAACTAAACAGCAGTTTCTTGGCTGTTAGATTGCCCATTAATATAAATTAACCTGATTGAATGCGCAGCCGTTTTATTGAGATAACCTTTTAGATCTACTGATTAAAAAAACGCCTCAATCCTATGATCAGTTAAGCGAGCGAGTTACGTTTCATGTCCGACAAAGCTCTTCAAAACATTGATATTTTTATATAATTGAGTTTTACCTTGAAAGCATTAATTTTAAGTTCATTGCAATTAAAAATAATGTTTACAAAGGTCGGTCCTTTACCTTTCAATCAAAACTTGACCAATCCACATTTGCAGCCTCAATGAATGACTCGAAAATTGCAAAATTTTTAAACCTAAACCAAGCCGATTCATTGGCCTATGATGATGTCAATTTTATTTTATGAAAAACAGGACACAGATGATGAACAAAGCAAAAGTAATGAATAGATAACTCTGTCTTGATATAAATCTATAGACAACTGCCAGTGTATCCCGTTTTCTTCCATTCTGTCTATCCTTCTCTATCTCCTTTTCTCTCTCTGGCCTAGGTTTAGATCTTGTTTACCTCTGTTATCGTTTGTTATTAATGCCTGGAAGCTAGATCTAACTTGAACCTATAGTTTTGTAGATCTAGAGATCGAAGTTAAATGTGACAGATTTATTCTAGAACTGGACAATGTCGCTGTCGAGGTGTAACACTCAGTGATGAGCAATGACATAAGATGGGCCCAAAATGTTAAATTCCTTATTTAAATATTCATTTTCACCAAAACATATTGTTACGATTCTCATTTGTGGGTTAGAATGAACAATGATGAGGTGTATGTGTGCCATGTGACTGTAAAACCAATTTGATCATCTATTCTATCAGCTGAAAACTACAAAAAAAACATACATGCAAAACTTTAGAAGCCATTTTCTCAAAACTATGTTTCCTCAACTGGGCGACTTTAAAATATCATAATTTTGTAACTAAATAAGATAGAGCCTTCAAATAAAGAGCAAAATGCTCAGGAATGTTTGGAGAATCCAAAATTGTGCCTTCCTCAATTTTTTAACTTGCGACATCCGACAGGTTTTCCTGTGCGCCCACACATTTAACTAATTAAATACAATTGTGACATGATACAGACAGCAAGCTCTAGATCTATTTTTATATCGGTGTCACATCAAAAGGAAAAGTGGTATTTGCATAATGCCCAATTCGAGATTCAAGTATTTTCCCAAAATATTTCTAGTGAATTAAGAGGGTTGGTTGAAAGTAGAACTACGTTTTTGTTGTGTTGTTGTTAATGAAGATGAAAGAACTTAAATGCAACAAACATTACCAAACTTGTCTCCTAAAAGCTGGGAGACTATTTTCTATAAATGGGTCAATGTCAATCTGAGAAAACCTATCAGAACTATTCATGTAGCTATCTCACAAAAAGAGTCGAGTCGTTGGTCGCAATCACTGAGATCAACTGAAGGTATTAAAGTACAGAAGTAAAAATTACCAATTCTTTGTGAACAGGAAGTCTGTAGAAAAAGTAGTTTTCACTTCCCTAAATAACGATTTTCATTTAAAGCCAATCATGCAAAAGCAACAGGACTCATTTTGTGGGACTGCTGCAGGATTAATGTACTAGGCATTTGCAGTCAAGATATATAGGTGTTTCAATGCCGTTTCCCTTCAAAATTTCAAAACTTTAGTTTTAGGTAAGAGGGTTTGCCACTTGTTATATGTATGAAAGATTTTCTGCCACCTACAATTGAAAACATTGAACTCATCAATAAATTTTGATCGTGTCAGCATAATGGCATTAGAAGAATGCTAAATGTTTAGAAAATAAGTTTTGGGTGCATCCTTGCAGTGTAAGTTAACCAAACAACTTTCGAACATAAACTATGATGACAAAATCACTGGAAAAGTCAGCAAATTAAGCTCATATTCACCACAAGAGAAGAGAGATACAGACCATTTTTTTTAACATGGATCTACTCCTGCAATCCAACTTTGCATGAATTATACCTCACTGATATTGAATTAGACTTTTCCATTTTGAAACGGGAGATTCTTTTTTTCAAATCACAATGAAAAATATGTGACACAATATATGGGTCCACCTTTTGGCAATTGCTCATAACAAAATCCAGATTTCATAATGCACACAAATGGATACCTGGTACAGGTATCCATTAAATTACTATCTATAAACTTCGTTGTCAAATCACTGATAACAGTAAGCTTTTTTTTTTGCTGCTGGAGTATGAAGTGAGTTGATTCAAACAAATAAGAAATTGGGTCAAAGTGCTAAAAGCCAAGTGCTGAGAAAGTTAAAGCCTGAAAGCAAAATAAAAAAAAAAAAATCATAGTGAAGTTTTTCTCAGGTTAGCCTGAAAGGGAAAACTCTTAAACAAGTAATGGAGGAGTTAATGTTTTGATTGATCAGTTTGTGGTCACATTACTGCAATTTTTCAAATATATATGCCCACATTTTGTCAAACGTTTTCCAGTTTCGTTTAAATGATATCTTCTTTAAGATTAGCCTTCAAAGCACTACCCTCTTTAGTAACTTTGAGGTGGTTCCCTTGTGCAGAAATCCTACCATAGGAACAACATCATTAAAATAATCAATTGTCCATACATAGCAGAACTTTGGATGGGAATTTTCTTTGGACCTACATATCATTTGAACAATGCTTTGTTAATATACATTTTTAAATCATTTCTTAAGAACCCTTATTTATGAGAAGGCTCATGGTAAAGCAGAACAAAAAAGAAATCTTTAATGTTTCCATTTCAGCACACATAAAAAAAACTTGAAATATGAAAAAAATTGAAATGAATGCAAGGAAAGAAAAGTGAACATTCACTTACAATTGATGGTGGTTTCTAAGTCAATTGTAGACCATTTTTAAAATTTACCAAAAATTATTTAAACAATAACAGATAATTTCTATCAAAATTAAAGACATCTTTTAAATTTTAATGGGAAAAAAATGAACCTCTCAGTTAGGCCTATATGGCCTAGGCATGACTGCAATGAGTTAGATTTATAGACTCTATTCAGCAAAGATAAGCAATGACTCTTGAAATAAAACACAGTTGATATTTATAAGAAAATGTACCCCGATTTTGAAATTAACAGTTTAATGGTTAAACTGTGGTATCGATGGCAGGCGCATCAAACATCTGAAGTCTCTACACACACCGAGGCTTACAGTTACAGCGTTTACACCTGCCATCGATAGGGCAAGCTGGTAAGCAGTCTAGATTTCATCTCTTTCTAGTGTGCATGTTCAAAAATCTTGCCATTGACTATATTATGAGAATCAAAGTCTTCTGATGTCTGGAAGTCAGATCTTTTCATCTGAAGATATCCAGTAAATCTAGGCTACGTCTACTGTCCGACCCTTGTTGTACTGTCTGATTCTCATTTGAGAATGGGGCTCTTGAATTGGCAGGAGTTCGGGACTCTTTCTTTTGTGGGCCTATGTAGCTCAATTTAGATTAAAATCCAATCTTGGCAAAATCCCAATAGATTCTTTGCTCTAAACTTGAGCTTTTCAAAAAAAAATTCAACTTACCTCACACGGACTTTGACGTTATTTTTTCTGATGAATTCGTCAAGTGATATGTCAGCCATTATTTCACTTTCAGTTCTACGAAACTTTCCAAAGTGAAGTAAGCCAAGGAAGTAGCTCTAATGTTGATCTGTCAGTAGCTGACTGGCAGCGGCAGTGCAAGCCAACAGTGTCATAAGATCCACTGGAACGCGGGCACAACCATAAAGGTAGGGCCTATTGTCGACTCTATTTTTAGTGGCAGCGAGTGGGCAAGAACATTTCCTCTCTTCTCCACGCTTAATCTCTTTCTCTCACGATGATTATTTTCCTCTCGATCTCAATTATTATTTAGAAGTTTTCCCTTTCCCTTTCTCTTTCTTTACTTAACCCTTTTTTAACAGAACTGATCGAGATGAAGTGGAGAAATCTAATCTATTCATAACCCCCTAGCAATAACAGAATTACTCTACGCAGATGACACGTTTCTAATATTTTGGACATCAGCTGAAGGATTTAATAATCTCTTGCAATCTGTCAAAACAAAAAAAAAAAACACAAAAAAACCGCACATAGCCAAGATAAAGAACTGCTTCTTCACGCCAAGAAAAAAGAAGTGATGACACAGACAAAAGCCCTCATCTAACATCTCTGTAGTGGGCGAAAGACTAGACAGTGTCAGTGAATATATTTATCTCATAGCAAATATTGAAGTGAGTATACCCCGAATATTAAACGTAGACTTGCGATAGCCAATTTAAAACTAAACTCAATGATGTACCTATGGAAAAGCTAATCAATGTTACTAAAAATTAAGATATCAATAACTTGCATATTTCCGAGGCAATTTATGGATGCGAAGCCTGGACTTTTACAAAGACAAATGAAAAGAAAAATAAAGCCTTTGAAATTAAATGTTATCGAAAAATACTAAAAAAATATATATATATATTCCATGGAATGCAAAAAGAATCAACGAAAGCGTCCGGGAAGACCTAGATTTTTTTTTTTAATCATCATCAAAAAGCAAAATTTGAAATATTTTGGCTATGTAGTAAGGCATAACAACATCGAAAAACTTTGTAAAGAGGTTGCAGCATGGGAAAAAGAACAGCCAGAAGATGATGGCACCAGATATCTCAGACCAGTTGAAAGTTTCAACACGACAGGCGAGCCTTATGGCGCAGGACGCAGTCAATTTCTGTGCAGCGGTATTTTAATCATCATCAAAAAGCAAAATTTGAAATATTTTGGCCATGTAGTAAGGCATAACAACATCGAAAAACTTTGTAAAGAGGTTGCAGCATGGGAAAAAGAGAACAGCCAGAAGATGATGGCACCAGATATCTCAGACCAGTTGAAAGTTTCAACACGACAGGCGAGCCTTATGGCGCAGGACGCAGTCAATTTCTGTGCAGCGGTGTGGTAGGAAACAAGTCGGTAAAGGATTCGACATAGAGAGTGGGTGAGTAAAGCACACAGGAAGGGCGGTCAATCCAGAGATCTAAGATGGTACAAATCGTTCTAAGTACCACGACGTGCTTATCTC
This sequence comes from Plakobranchus ocellatus, assembly GCA_019648995.1. Lineage (NCBI taxonomy): Eukaryota > Metazoa > Mollusca > Gastropoda > Plakobranchidae > Plakobranchus > Plakobranchus ocellatus. The sequence continues at coordinate 486,186 of BLXT01003738.1, read as the reverse complement.
CAGAAATTCGATTTTAAAAAAACGTTTCATACTTAAAAGACATTTTTAAAGTAGGAAATAGTTTATGGATGCAGGCTTATTTAAGTAGATTTAGTTCCTTTGTGTAGAAGATCGGCAGGATTTGACTGGGATAAAATATAGATCGGTTTTTATAAATGTTTGTTTGTCCACCCTTATTAAAATAGATTTTGGTTCTTTCTTTCTGAACCTATCTGTTTATCAAACTTTACCTGCTTTCTTATCTACTCTCTGATAGATTGTTATTTTTCCCGGTTTGTTTTGCAATGCCACAATCCCCTATATTTCTATATCTTTATCTGTATTCTTTAACTTTTTTGAAACATTCGGCGAACCTCTACAGGTTGACACTAAAGTTAATGTTGTTTCATGGAAAGGTTTTATTTGACAAGCGTCATACACAAACGACTACGTAAATGTCGTCTTTTCCTTTCCGCCAGTACAACAGAACTGCTATCTTTTGTTAGCATTCTTTTAAGTCCAGTTAAGAGTAGTCTTATCTATCACCTTCATTGAATATTGTTTCTTTGGCTTTTTATATTTTTTTTTTTTTTCAAATTTGGTCGGGTTTACTAGGAACGCCAACTTAGAGGAAATGAAACTGTTTGTCATGGTGGCTACAGGCAAAGAATGATTGAAAGCTTGGGAAATGGTGGGAAAAGCTGGAAACTTTTACACGCTTTTTTTTTTTTTGTTTCGTTTTGTTTTTCGTTTTGATAGAACAGGTCAGAATGGTGCTGAAGGGTGACTAAGATATGACAAAAGTGATGTTCTAAAAAGAACAGAATGTTAGGATGAAATGCTGAAACTGTTGCAAGACGTGAAAAAATTTGTTTTCTAAAAGCTATCTGTACATAGTTGGAGAGAAAGTGCAGAAATTTCTTTTTATCAACCACACATCTATGTTAGTGATGGGACCCGAGATGGTGATTAATAAGCAGTCCATTTAAAGTTGACAAGCTTTCAATATTTTTTAAAGAAATAAAGACAACAAAAAATTGTGGATAAGTTTTATTAGAATTTTGCTCTGTCTGCCTCCACGTTAACGTAGGGTAGCTCCTGCAAACATTATATGGAGCCACTCTGCCTGAGATTTGTTGATATCCACAAACTTTACCCGTTGAAATGCTGATCTCCTCGAAAAAAAACTTTAAAAAAAAAAAATTGGAGTCTACTGTAATTCACCCTGAGATACTCTAGGCTAATTATAGAAACATTTTTTTCAGAGTGCAGGGATCTGTTGTACATGTATTGCTTAATTTGATGCTGTGCAACAGTATTATCGAAAATGGAACTAGCCGGGCTGACACGCAACCGCAGATCTGACCTAAAACTAATCTAATCTCACATTATGGAAAAAAAAAAACAACAACTTTGTTCAGAAAAAGTAATCGATAGTAACGAATTTATCTGTGCCATTGAAATTCCAAAACTTTATTTAGCCGTCTAGTCTGGGTTTTTTGTTTTTATCT
>BLXT01003738.1:426133-445608 GCA_019648995.1 Plakobranchus ocellatus | reverse complement strand
TTGGACAGCTTTTGAAAAGTGCTAAAATTTTATGCTCTTAAGGTTAATGATGTAGTAAGAAACTAATCTAGATTATATTATTAAGATCCTTTTCCAAAAGATTTTCATATTAATTAGAACTTTTAAAGATATTCAATCATTTTACACAAGTCTAGGACTTTCTCATTTCCAGTCTTTAGACCATTGAAAAAAGATTATCTTTATATTTGTTTTCTCTATACTGCAAAAATAAAAAGCTTTGTTTAGCTTGTAGTCACAGGGAGAAAATAAAAAAAACAACCAAAAACTACTGCATTCGTGATACAAACAGGTCATGGAGACATAAGGTGTTTATGGTCATGAGTTTACATAAAGGAAAAACCCTGCCGCCAACTTAAACTGGGACAAATAATAGTAATCTTTACCCAGAGACTTTATTGGTTGCAATTTTTATAGATTTTTATATGTCCAATAAATAGTTAATCGTTCTCATTGCTTCTCAGCCAGATGATTATATGTTATGTTTCTTCTCAGTGCTGGACAGAAACATATGTACGTTGGTCACCTCAAGGTACCTACCTGGCTACTTTTCATCAAAAGGGTATTGCCTTGTGGGGTGGACCCAAGTTTTCTCGGATTATGAAATTTGGTCACCAAGGTGTTCAGCTTATAGATTTTTCTCCCTGTGAAAGGTATTGATTGGTTTTTTTTTTTTTTTCTTTTCTTTCGTTTTCTTTTTTTGAATTCTTACAATTTTATTCAAGTTCACCTTGCTTGAAAAAAAAAAAGTCGATCTGGTTCAAACATTTAATCCTCAACACAAAGTAACTCATTTGACAGCAATTGGCTCACAGGTTTATCGCTTAAACAGCTGACCAGGGCTAGATATGTAAAAAAAAAATGACCTTTTGCACTTATCAAAAGGTTAATCCTATTTGTGCATTTTAACATCAGTAATGGTTGTAAGTCCAAAAATAAAGGTAAACTTTGAAATTGTTTGCAATTTTTCAAAACTTAAGAATTTTAAACCAGCCTTGTTTGTTTAACTTTAAACAGGCATACTTTTGCTTGAAAATGACCCTGAGCATACATTTTTCATCATATGAAAAGGCCTTTCCGCTAGTATCAAAATCTCATCGTGAGAACTGTCTACAAAAGACTCATTTTGTATAATCAGCTCATATATATTCATTTTGCCAAAGAGCAGTCAGCAATGGCCAGAAGGGCATACGGCTTCTGAGGTGAATAATTGTGACATAAAAAAAAAGGTAAATAAAACAATAGTATTAATGTCTTTTTAGTTGAATGTCATTTTTGTTAATAATCTACACATTTTCTTTTCCATTTGACTTGTCAGGTACTTGGTCACTTTTAGCCCATTGCAAGACAGCCATGATGACCCCCAGGCAATTATTATCTGGGATATTCGCTCTGGCATAAAAAAGAGAGGCTTCCACTGTGAAAGCCGCAGCACCTGGCCAATTTTCAAGTAAGTTTTCACAAACAATGAAATTTCTACATTTTTCAAACTTTGTCCACTCCTCTCTTTTTGCAGTGTCATTTCATAGATTGGTTGAAGTATATCCTTAGAAAAAAAAATGAACATTTTCAAATACTCTGAGTAACCTGGTTAGTTTTCTCTTTATATAAAAAAAAAGCCAACCTTATTTTAAATTCTTCTACCATAACTCATCAGAATAAATTATGGTGTCTTTCACTGAAAGTAAATTTTCTAGAATCTAGTTTTTCAAGAAAAAGAAACTTAGTAAACAGTTGTGTGTGCCAAAAAATTATCTTCTATTGTCTTTCAACTAATGATTTTTTCATTTCTTATATTTTGTATCATTTATAGGTGGAATCATAATGGTGACTTCTTTGCAAGAATAGGAGAGGATACTATAAGCATATATGAAACCCCGGTAAATACTTCAGTTTAAAAAAAAAATTTTATTGGATGTTTTTAATACTCAAGTAAAACCATTACTTTGAAATGCAGTTACCTTTATTTAGTTCACCAAGTATTGGATACACTGCAAATTTTACACTGCTGTTGCAAAGTATTTTTTTTCCCCTGATTTTATTTTATTTTCTTTCCCCAACTATATTTATTATGTGTAATATTTAAGTGTGTCAAGAGATGGTCACCAAAATATTGCAACAAAGGCATTGTTTCTGAAATATTGCTATTGTAACCCCCCAAACACCTGAGTTGTGCAAACAAAAGCTGTTATTGAAATATCGGATTGCCATTCTTTGATAGAGAGACAAGTTGTAGGTTTAAAATGAATGGAAAATGAGACTATAAAATCCAAACCACAGGGAAAAAACAAATAATAGAAAAATTTTGTGATAGTTCTACTAGGATGGATTAGAGGGAAAGATGAATAATATATACTAAATTCTGATGCTGCAAAAGAATTATTAAACATCTATATAAAAATATTCTAGTTCTTGTTAATTTACTATTAGAAAAAGTATGGTTGATAATATAGAATTGCTGGTTTTATTTTTGTAAACCTCTACAGGCGTTTCTTCTTTTTTTTTTTCTTATGCTATCATTCCTTTCTTTCGTTCAGCAAATTATTTTTAAGGCTTCCTTTCAGACGTTTTCTTCCCCTCCCTTTTCTTTCTTTCTTTTTTTGTTTTTTTAAATTTATTTGGATTATTACATTGACTATTGAGTTAACTTGCATTTTAAAATAAGTATTTATTGTATATTATTAGCAGGCGACACCAGAAAAGGAAATTAATTGATCATTAAAGAATTTTTTTTAATGCTTTCATAACTATTACATTTACTTCAAAAATATTGAATCTACAAAGTGTTGTGATCTATAGTTATTTTCATCATCAGCCCTTGAGAAAAATTTTCCAATAAGATTTTTACTTTTTGTTTAAAAACTTTTTTTTTTTTAAACTTTAATTCTATATCTTTTTTTTTTCCAGTCATTCGGGCTGAAAGACAAGAAGAGTTTAAAAATCACAGCTGTGAGGTAAGTTGTATATTTGGCTTTATTTTTTAAACCTTTTAATACTGATATGGGCATATGATGTACCTCAATCAACACCATCTTTCGACTGATGATTTTGATGTATTATTTTTGTTCTGATGCCTGTGTTGATCTATATTGAAATTAGTGCTGAGGACAATTTTTTTTTTTTAAAGCAGATTTGTTTTGTACTTCATTACAAAGAGTAGCCACTGTTTCTTGTCTCTTATTTTCATCTCTTCCCTCAGAGTATAATGTAATGGTATAAGAAGGGGTAGACATTGCCAAAAAAATTTACTTTTATGAATATTTTTTGGTTTTTACTACAATGGAGATCAGGGATGTCACACAATTTGCGGAAGTCCCAAAAAAATGTATCCGTGCAGCAATCAAATAAAACAAATCATACCCCTGTTGAAGAGGAAGAAAGAAATAAGAAACTCAAGTGGATCAACAGCAGGCACATCTTTTTACCCAGATTGCATGGTACTTGCGCAAACATAATTGCGCTTTTGAGGGCAAATTGTCGTAGCTCCATTATTCTACACAATTATGCTGATGACTTAGTTTCAAAATGTTGGCGCCCCATACCTGTAGTTCTGAGTTTATAGTAGGAAAAAACATCCCTAAAGGTCACAAAGGTATTTATAAGGATCAAGCTATAAATTTTTAGCACTGATTAAGGAGGCCAGGCATCTAAGCAATAGTTTAGAAAGGAATTTTATGGCCAGCCCTATCAGATTTTTTAGCATGTTGGTTTAAAACAAGTCTCAGAATTAATCATACAATACCCCTTGAGGTAACTCATGAGTTGCGCAGATTGCTTTTTGTGAGCTATAGTTTTCTTTCACTAAATTCCCATGTATCAGTTAAAGTACGATAGTGAGAGGTGCGGAAGAATGGTCAAACAATTTTTTTCTTCTACTCATCTTCATACATTTAATTGCTCATGCTGCTGTCAAGCTTATCTGAAACTATTTCTCAATCTGATTGCTTTTGTCTTTGTGTGTTTGACGAGAGATGCTAAGGCTCTTACTCTTTTTTCTCTTCCATTTTATTTTTAATTCAAAACAATGTATTCCCAAATTCATGTATGCTGAGGACTTACAAAATGTGAATCCATGAATTTGGCCTAAAACCCCTGTACTGTGATCTTTCGTTTGGAGAATATGCTCCTTGGATTTAGGCTTTAAATATATTATTTAATATATTCCAGAGATTTCTCGTGGTCCCCCACGGACAATATCATCGCATACTGGGTACCAGAACAGGACAACACTCCGGCTCGAGTGACATTGGTTGAAATTCCCAGCAGAAAGGAACTTTGTGTGCGTAACTTGTTCAATGTTGCTGACTGCAAGATGCATTGGCAAAAGAATGGTGACCATCTATGCGTGAAGGTGGATAGATACAAAGCAAAGAAAGTGGAAAACAAGGATCAAATCAAATACAGTGTGAGTAGAAAACCCAGCCCTTTTTTCTGAGTAGAGTTAATATTGCATGTTTTGAATAATCTTTATTTTCTTCGAGTGTTTTCAGACGTTCCAAATATTTTTTATAAATGGTTCTAGAATATAAATACATTGTTAGCGTATGAGCAAAATTAGGCAGATGTGATTGTAAGAGAAATATTCTATTTTTGTGCAGCTAAAGCTTTAAACGCTTTATGGTGTCATAATACTGCATGAGAGTAAATCTAAAAGTCACTATTTGTAACATGATGCTAATCATATCATTTATCTTAATCTTCCAGCTTACAAACTCTTGAAGGTTTGATGCAAAAATATTTCATCACTTTTTTAAAACCATTTTTTTTAACTGATATTATTGGGCTGAGAGTCATGCATCATGAGGTGTTTCTCTTCTATACAACCTTTTTTTTGTCACAGAAATATGTTGAAGGAGAATAGATCATGTTATCATCGTGGAACTTATTGCAACAACTGCATTTAAAAAAAAAATTATTCCTATTGTATCATTTTTAGATGCCAAGAGTCTAGAAAAATTACAGAATTTTGATCTTGCAAAAGTGTATGAACCCTGAATATGGTAGAAATTAAAGCAAGGAAATAATTAAGTTACATTCCTGATTTTCCAATATTTGGAGGAAAAAGAACTTGCCTGATTAAGAATCAGCTCTGTATTCAGTGCTTTTTTTTTTTTTTTATTTATGACCTGCTTTTCACTCTGAAGTTTTTAATCTTTATAAAGAAACCATGAATTCAATACCAATATAAAGTCTGTCCGTTTAATATCCACCTTGAAAGTTATTTGGGCATATGAGCACGATTAAAATCCCTTTCTGTATTCACCTTGATGTGATAAATTGTATGAATGATGAAAATCTGACACCTCTACCGATCTATTAGAATGAGTGACAGATCTATTCTGACATACATGGCTATAATTTTTATGAGGATACAATGACATATATTGCTATGATTGTAATGAGGATACTGAATCGTTTTTTGTAGTGGTCGTTTTATTTCAAAGTAAGAAAAAATGTATGTCAGCCTTTGAGGCAGTGCAACAAGAAAAGAAAAAAGACAATTTAAGCTCTGTGAACATGATTATTATTAGGTAAAGTGTATATTCCATGCAATATTCGTAGCTGCTGGCCAATACCTATTTCAACAATTTCATTTCTGAAGTGTGAAAAAGAAATGGACATATGGTGTAAAATGAAAGCTGATTTAGCAGCTGCTTTTATCAAATGAATGACCAGTGTTATTTAAAAATTCCTGCATCAAAAGCACTCTTTTCTTCATTAACTTTTGAGCATCAGATTGTCTTTCATTAGTTTTACAAAAAAAAATAAGTACAAATGAACAATCATTTTGCAAGATGAAATGCAGTCTGGATGTTGTTTGCAAGTAAATATCCTCAGAAATAACGAAAAGCATTGTAGAGTATAAAAAATGTTAATCTTAACTACTCAATTTTTTTTATAAAGTTGGCAACTCTGGGAGGTGCACCAGCGCATGATGGGACAAAACAGAATATGCATATATAATAAAACTTAGTGCTTGTTCAGGCCTTTCCCTGGTAGCCGAGTCCAAAAGAGCTAAAAAGCGTGAGATTACGTAAAAGTGGACATGCTATATTGCTCAAATGTTGAAAGATCTTTTTCTATTTAATTGTTCTGAACCTCGAGTGGCTAAGTGGAATTTTCTTACATGACTTTTTATTTACAATCAACAGGGTATATACTTCAATTTTGAACTGTTCCGCATTCGTGAAAAACAGATACCGGTTGACAAAGTAGAGGAAAAAGGTAAAGTCCCTCTGCCTTTCCAAAAAGAACTTTATTCCACATTAAAAAAAAAATTCTTTAATCATATTTTTGTTTGTTTAAGATATCTTTTTATCTGCTTGATTCAAGTGAGTTTGATGAGAAATATATCCATGGCATTTACTAATGTGAATGATGACAACTAGACACCTCTTATCTGAAAACAGTTGAAGAACATCAAATTTGTTGTCTGACACGATTCAGTTTTGATTTCTATAAGGTCCATGTATATTTTTATGTGTGTTTAATTTGTCATTAGATTTCTCTTAACGTATTCTGTTTTTTGTTGTAATATTATAGAACAGGTGTTAGCTTTTGCTTGGGAGCCTGTTGGCAACAAGTTTGCATACATCCATGGAGAAGCGCCAAGGATCAGTGTAACTTTTTACAAAATCCATCCCAATGGGGGCAAGGTAGAATTGTTCAGTAAGTTTGGTTTTTTTTTCAAATTTTGTATGTATATACATTTCAACTTAGACTACATTTAAATAATTTAAAATTACACAACTTTTTCCATAGCATATAAGAATACAAAAGTTCCATGCTTTCACCTCAAAGTAAAAGAAATAACAGCAGCATAAATTATTTCGTTTACTTGAAGTAAGGAAATTCTGTCGCCATTTGATGCTCCGGGATTGCTTATTTAAGACCTATAACCATTAATAATGAGGATAAATGAATATGGCGCATGTTAAAACAAAAACAAACATTAGTAAGTTTTTACTTGTTTTTCTGGCTATAGACGTCTTCAAAAAGATTGCTGTATCTTCTTTTTCTTTTTAAAACATTTTTTTTTTCACATTTTCTCTTGAGATATGTCTTTTAAATGAAGGGGAAAATTACCTGTCTTATTTCTCTTCCTCTCATAAATCCTTTTGCCACAAAATTTGCTTGCTTCGATTTACATTTGGGAAGAATGCTATCATGAGATTAAAAAACCAATGCACATTTGGTTTGTCTACATATTTCTTTTACATCAGCATGGCCTGCTTTATGGTTTGATTTTATCTATCTAGAAAGCAATGCATTTGCCTGTTGCTTAAATTTTTGTCTATCTGTTTTTTTTATTTTTAAGAGTCATTGAATTTCTTCAATATGTATAGGATTTTAAAGAAGGCAGGCCTTTTTTTCTTCAAACATTGCAAATTATATATTGTTTTGGTTTGTCTTACAGAGACACTGGAAAAGAAAGCTGCAAATCATCTCTTCTGGAGCCCAAATGGGCAATTCATTGTTCTAGCTGGCTTACGAAGGTATGTCAATGTGTCTGGTTTAAAGTTAACACTTGTGATAATTTCACATCTTTCCTTTTTTCACATTGGTTATTTCTGGATTGCACTTGGCACGCACTTTTTAAGGATTTTGCTCTTAATGCTTTACAGATACCTTGTGCAGTTCTGTCTGTTAGAGGGCCATACAAGGACACCATTTTTAAATAAACCTAGAGATGTTATTGTGTTTTTGGATATTTAGTTCACATTTGTACTTACAAAGGTAGCCAACAAATTTTCGTCTTTTCTCCAGGAAGCATTTGGTCCGTTGCATAGATCATGTGGGTTTTTTGTTTTCTTTCCCTCTATTCAGCATGAATGGTGTGTTGGAGTTTGTGGATACTCAGGACATGACAATCATGAATCAGACAGAGCACTTCATGGCCACAGATGTTGAATGGGATCCAACAGGCAGATATGTTGTTTCAGCAGTCAGTTGGTGGGGACATAAGGTACTACAGGAATGCCCTCGTATATTTAACTTAATATTTCCCTATCAAAGTAACACAATGTATAAAGGATGAGAATCTGACACCTCTACCGATTATTTAGAATGAGTGACAGATCTACTCTGACATACATTGCGGCAAAGGTGCTCATTCATGTCTATTATGCACATTATAGGGAAAAAAGTGCCATGTTTACATTCAAAGTATCTGGTTATCTAATATCATTAAAGTATCTAGAATAGTATTCGAACGTAATTAAAGGCACTTTTCATAACTAAAGTTTATTTATTTCTTCACATGAAGTGTCGGTGCTTTATTTATTATCAGTTTGTACTTGATGTAGCCATGTCCATGTGAAGTTACATGGGGCATTGGCGGCATAATCTCTTATTGATTTTTTGATTTGTAACAATATTCCTGATAAAGGTTGATCACACCAGCTGCCGAGGTCACAGTAAGATACGGGTTTAACAAACCTGACATCAACTTGTAATGAATATAGCCAATGATCAGGTTACAATAAAGCGAATTTTATGCCTTGTGATTTCAGGTGGACAATGGCTATTGGTTGTGGAACTTTCAAGGTGTTCCTCAACACAGGCAGCCTCTGGAAAAGTTTTGTCAGCTGCAGTGGAGACCAAGGCCACCATCATTGTTGGACGAGTCGAAAATCAAAGTGAGATTTATTATTAAAGAATGCTTACTTTATATTGAAAAAAAAAAATGAAATAAATATCTGTACATTATTTAGATAGTTTTTCATCTTTAGCAGATTGATAGGGAATATCTTAGATTTCTTATTTACATTATGTGTGGATATGTTTTGCTTTTTTAAATAATCATATTTTCTTTTGCGGGTTCACTTAAAATCCTTAGTTTTCCTAAGAATAACTTACACTCAAGGTCTTTATCAAAACAAAAGCTGAAATCATGTAATTTGTTTCAAGGGTCAGTGGGAGGCAACAGTTGAAAATTCGTCCTTAACTAAGGGGCACGGGCATAAGTAATAAGTAATGACACAGAAGAAGAAAATAAGACCAAAGAGTTTATCTGTGGGTTTCATTTTTTTTTTTTAAAGAAAATTTCTTCATTACAAAATACCTTTGTTTGTATTCTCAGGAAATCAGAAAGAACTTCAAAACATGGGCTCAAAAGTTTGAGATGGAAGATAGCACAAGAAAGCAGACCGCTTCCAAGGTTTGAATTTTTTTTTTTTTTAATCAGTGGTTTGAAAATGAAGATGTTTTTTTGATGGATCCTAATAACAGCATCACTTTCCAAAGCTCTCTGAAATATATGTATATATAAGTTTTTTAATTATACCACTGTATCAATGTCAGACTGACACATTCCCAGTGGTTTAGAAGTTAATAAATGATATCAATAAGTAGAGAGGGATTGAAATATAAATTGCATGAGAATGAGGTGGGTTTTTTTTTTTCCTCCGTTAAAATTTTAATGATTAGTGAAGTGCATGATCTTTATATTGACAAAGCAGGGTATTACACAAGAAAGATCAGAGTTGTCATTTGATTTGTTTTCCCTAGGATCTCATGGACAAGAGGCGCATGCTGATGGAAGATTTTCAGGAGTACCGCGCCAGGAAAGAGCAAGAATTTGCAGAGCAGAAGAAAACTCGCCTGGACCTGCGCTCAGGTTTGTATTGGCACAATTATTAGTGCCATGTCTGAAACATTAGAAAACACATGGCATATTTTATAACATAAAATTAAAAAGCAATATGAGTTAAAAACTCTTTTAAAGAAACCTTTTTTCTTAAAAGTATTGTGTGTACAAGTTTACATCAATATGTATATATATTAAGGCCTGTTTTCTTTTTTCTGTTTCGTCTTAAAGGCCATTCTTACATTGACATGCTTTCCCCAGCATTTCTTTCACATTGACCTGCCTGGAACCAAGTTTAAGGATGCTCTTATATGCTTTTTGTGTTTCACTCTCCAAATCATTCAACTTAGAGCAAGAAAATTTTTTTTTTATAGTACATACACCTTTGAATTGCAAACGAGGCACCATACTCATGACAGTAGTAGTAAAAGAGAGATGGGCGTGCAGCAGCCATTTTTTTCGTAAATTAGTGCCCTAACTTCATTAGTTTGTAAATTTTTTTTTCCTGCTTCCTTCATTATTTATTTGAAAGCATCTTCTGAGTTGTGAAATTTTTTATGTAATTGTTTTGTGAATTTTCTAAAGACTACAAGGAGCAATGATGTGAACATAATCAATCACCATCTTTCGACTGATGAATTTTGATGCAATTTGTTTTATCTGAAGCTCCCTCTTATTATTTTTATAGCTTTTTTTTTCCTTTACAATTAAAAAAAAAATTTCTATTATTCTTTGAGATGTATCTTTTCACACTGCCATGCCTTTTTTCTCTCTCTCCCATCCTTGCCCAGGTATTGATACTGACGAGCTGCACAACCAAGAAGATAACTTCACCGAGGAAACTATTGAATTTCTGGTCAAAGTTGAAGAAAAAATTGTGGAAGAGTAATCCACATAAGCTGCCGCTACTCTATACAAAGTCTGTGTATGTTGTATGAGCATACACAGACAGATAACTTCCGACGTGCTGCCCAGTCTTATCAAAACATTGATATATAGGGAAACGCCTCACGTACATTTTTTGAAGAGACATCTTTGAATTCTATCGTTTCTAAATTTTACATATTTTAAAGACTAATTATTGACATTGTCTCTACTCTTTTCTTTTTTTTTTTTTGGTGATTTGTAATTTTGATCATGTTTGGTATGTCGTTCTCTTTTAGAAATGTGTATAGTTTGTCAAATTCATTGAATTGTGATCCTATTATTAGAATGGTTTTGGGAAAGTTATTTATGTCTGACAGGAAGGTGATTTTGTATCCGCTGTTGAGCTGGTATGAGAGGTTAAACGTAATGCACTGTTACATCTCTTTGCCCCTGTTTATAATATTTGGTCTGTTTTCAGGTTATTTTCCCGTACCCTATCGATTAAGTTATTTTATTTTAGATCATGAAGGCTTTTTATCCATATATTTAACCAATAAAATAAGTCACGAGCATGCATTTCAGTGTTTTTGTTCACGTTTTTTTTTCATGACAATTAAATTTGCAATATCATATTTATTTTCTTCTGGACAAAAACTCTCCATCTGAAGACATTGTGGTGCATTTTTTTTTTATTATTCAGAGGCATAAATCCTATAATTGTCAGGTTTTAAAAAAAAATCCCTTTTACTATTCCTGAGGTAGTATGATTGCTGAGTTTGTTAAGGGTTGTTTCGATCCGTTCAATGTATTTTTTGTTGTTTTCAAAATGAAAAAAAAAATCCTCTTTTCTATATTTTGTCTTCATTGACAAGTGCAAATTTAGCAGTAATGGTGCTTTTAGATTTTTAGAGAATGCTTATAGTACTTTAGTAAATGACTAATCAATAGTAACTCAATCATTGAGGTGAAATAAGTCTTATGCGTACCGTATTCTCTGTGTAAGACAAAACATGCTACCAGTCAATGATAGACGCATGTAATATTGTAATGTGTACAAACTCTTGGGGTTTTTTTATGTAGCTTAATTCAGCTGAAAGAGTGAGTTCAGAGTTACAATGGAATGTGTAACACAGTTTGACTAGAAAATCATTGTTTCTAATTTTTTAGTGTTGCATCACAAATCCTCAAAGTATACATCACTGTCTAGATTTATCTCCAGTCAGATGTTCAATGTAAAAATAAGCATTTAAAAGGGAAAAATAAAAGCCTTGTCACATGCAAAATAAGTAGGATCCATTTTGCGTTAGATAATCAAAAAAGAGAGTATAGGTGAATTTAAGTGACTGAAGTAACAAAAGTTTGCTTAACACTAGATAGTCACAAGGACTGTCAAATTCAATGAAAAGCTAGGTTGGCATTGCCCTTGAGATTGTAATATACCCAAATCATATTACTTGTGTTGGTTCTTCAACACTTAATTTTTTTCTTAAATGTCCTGAGGGGGGAATAAAAATAATATTGCCCTGTCAGCATCAGGTTATCTATTTCATTGTTCTCTATAGTGAAGGAACAGTAGCTCAAAGTGTTTCAGGACTTGTAAGATCCAGAGTAAATATTTGGCTCTGCCAGTGTCTGGTTTTCGTGTTGTCTACTGCTGTTGGAAATAGAGTTATACTTTTTGGAATTCTAGTCTCCTGCTCATTTGCAGCTGAAAATGGTGCAGTAGCTAAACTAAATGTAGTACATGTACATGTAAAAACAAGGGATTTAGCTGTACACAGAAAAGGTCAAGGATATGATTATGAATTATTTGGCTTATGTTAGATCTTCATGTGGCTGCAGTAAGGACAGATAAATTGGTACAAGTAGCACTGAACTGATACAGGGATAGATGCATTAATTACCTTTTTTTGGTACTTATTTTTCCAGCCTCTACCACCAGCCAAGAAAAAAAATGCAATTTAAATCACAAAGATTATAATTTATTATTGCCAGCAGTTTTTCTGTGACACATCAGTTTCAGAAATTATAAATTGATATCTATATATAATTATACTTTATAGACAAGAGTTTACAAATAAATAAAGCCGTCAAATTGCAATGCTGGTTTCATCGAATCTCTCTCTCTCTCTCTCTCTCTCTGTCCCTATATCTGCAGCAAGTGACTATTGTGTTCTCAAATACGTGTAACGAAAAAAAAATGAAATGTATAATCAGTGTTGGTCCCTGTATATACTGCATTTTTTTTTTCACAAATTACAATAAGTAAGGTCTCACTCTCAATGGAAACATACCTTAAAAATAAAATAGCCAAGTAAAATCACCTTCTGCATTGTTTACTCATGGGTCCACACAGTAGTATTTTCAAAGTTGCTACAAAATGACGGTTACAACTACACAAGGCTTTTTAATTTATCCAGTATGGATTGGCTGTTTGAGGAAAAATTGTTCTCGTCCCCTTTTCACGCAGATAAGATCTGACTGAAGGAAGACCTAGTTTATGCAATTTAGACCTGAGTGAATTTTACATGTGCAATGTCATATATAGCTCGGAAGTTATTTTTTACAGAGCGGCAGAACTGAATGTGACACTGACAGCAGACCGCAAAAGTGGAAGCTTGCAATGCATAGACACCACCACAATCCTCTGCTCCAGTAGCTCATAAAATGCCAAACTCACAGGATGAGTTTCAAACCTAAAGAATTAAAATGTACATGGGATCAAAATGCATGACGAATCCTGTCCGTATCAAACGGCAAACTAGATAGAGGTGTCTCTTCATAAAAAATTGCCATTAAAGATGTGTCATATTACCAAGGGTGAGTCACTCGATGTAACCATGGCCAACTACCTTACCCAGTACATGTTCATAATTATGTAATCAATTTGAGTTTCTGTTTTAGTGTTTAGTGCAGGAAGACGAAAAGTGTGTACAAAAGAAAAAAAATATAAGGAAAATGGGCAACATGCGGCAGTTCTATTTACATGTATATACTAACTAGTGTACTAACATGAAGTAACATACTAACAATTTGAAGTTTGGGCAGACAATTATATCATCGATAACCGCAAAATGTTATATTTTCAAAGCCAGGCTAGTCCTTCAGCGCCGTCGAGCTTAAGATACTTTACTTGGGATTAACATTAACAATTTTTAGCAATACATTTACATTGTACATGCATTTCGCTTGATACAGATATATGTACAGCGTATCTCCAAACGGCAAAGCCACCAGGTGCAGAGTAAAATTTAGCAGAGAAAGGGTACAAATTATTAATCAAATACGGAGATACAAACTGGACAACATCTCCAAGTGGAGCCGTAATTCTCAATTACACTCTAACAAGAAAAACATAAAATGAACTCTTTCCAGAATTAAAAGAACTCTTAACAACACAAATAAACAAAACTGGTCGACGGTGACCATGCACAAATTCATGTAGCACCAATAGTGCACGGTGACCACATCATAAAAGCAATTGAACTAGATTTACAACATGCAGAAGAATTTCCAGACTTCGTAACAGCAATAGCTCCACAAATTGACGTAGAAGGGATCATCAGATATGCCATCAGCATTGCGAAAATCGCCCTGGCAACAGACATGACAGACACAAGATCTGAAAAACCTTACTTCAGCAAAACAGAAATTGAAACAGTCTGCGACTTCATCAGAGAAACTTACATCTTTGATTTTTATGACATTCATTTCCACAATTTTTATGAAGAAATAGGAACCTCACTCAACAAAATAGCACAACACATTTTCCTCAAATTCTTAGACGGGGATTCACTCAACACTCAATGTTGTCCACAGTTTGTCACTTGCCCTGACATGTTCTAATCTTCCCGTGTAGATGTGGTTTCTTCCGTTCCAGCAGTTATGATTTCTGTACTTGTCCACCAAAAGCTTGTGGTTTTGTCTTGCTTGTCTAGATATTCCAAATAGTTTAATGTGAGAATAGCTTTTGAAATCTATGTAGAAGCTGAGTGTGTCCTCCAGATGAACACCCTCGAGGTTGGCGAAGCTTGTGAAAAATCTTCTCCACGCTGGTATGTAGCATCCCTAGCCCTCGCCAAAACATTTTCTGATCTGGTATCGTCTTGTCCACAGAGCTTGTTTTTTTCCTGTAAATATTAAAAGCATTAAGAATTACAATACAACATAGAGTGATTACTTGAAGAAATATTAGTATTGGTTCTGGTATTTTGTTTAGATTAGGGAATAACATGATTGCTTGTTCTGTTATTGTGTTATTCATGTTTAGATTTCTGTAGTTTCTTCTTCTGCCTCTTTTTGATGAGTTTTTGATGTTGATGGTTCTGGAGAACTGTCAATGGTGTATATTGTGTCAAAGTCTAATTTGCGTTTGGCTTTTGAGAAGTCTACTTTGCATAGTTCCAAGGTTTCAGGTCTTGTCCTTTTATAGGCTTTGGTCTGTTTGCGCTTGATATGATTGGCCAATGACAGATCTATTTTTTCTGCTTGCTCAGTGTCACTTATGTCTGATGTAAGATCTCCATTATATACGATGGGTTCTCCTTTGTACATCAGTTTTTCTTCTGTTTGCTGTACTATTTTGGTATAGGGTGCCACGTCACCATGAAAATCTTTTTCCGATGTGATGTCATCGATTACAAAATATGCCAGCGGGTTGAGCTTTTTTGTGCAGTTCATTTCAAACACGTTTGTTTTTTTTAACTTGTCAAAGATGAAGAGTCGGTTCTTGATTGCTTCTCTTTCAACATTGTTGTTGATGTTTGAAAGAACGCTTACGTTACTGTTGAAAAGTAACATGCCAAGCTTGATAACTGCCATGTCCTTGTGTTTTACGTTAACATGACAGGCTGAGCCGCACAGCAGGGTCTTGTAATTAATTATTTATGTTAGCCATGGTTATGGCACCTTCCTCGCAGATTCCAATTTTTTTTGCCTACGAGTCCTTGAAATGGAAATGTATCCTGCGTTGATACCTCACCTGTATACTGATTCAAGCATTCAAACACCACTTTTGTCAATAGGGTCTTTCCGGGGTTGCTCTCGCCTGTGATTGCAATTCCTCTTTTCCTTGGGAATCTTTCTTTTATGACGGAACGCCATACTGTGAACCAAACAACAGGATTTATGTTGTTGGCCTCCAGAAATCCTATTATCATCTGTGCTGTATGTAGAGGTGTATGGTATTCTTCCAGGTTTATCTCTACTACTTCTTGCAGCAGCTCTAATACTGTCATGTTGTCCACTTGTTGACTTGCTAATGTTTCAGCAATATTGAAGGATGTGTTTGCACCTGTTGTGTGATGCATTGAGATGAGCTTGTCTCTTGTTGGCTTGTCTTGTACTAGTGATACCAACTCTGAGAGTGTTTTTGCTTGTGGAAATTTCTTTAACAGAGCTGTTAGTACTTGTTGTCTATCAATCATACTCTGCATGAGCGGTATTTTGCCCAAGTTGACATGTGTTTGTTTTTCTTCTGTAGCTGTTCTGTTTTCTTTTTGTTTTCTTTTTTCAACTGGTGTTGCTTGCAAAGCAGCGAAGCCGATATCATCTTCTTCAATTTCTCCCACTAGCTCTTCCACATTGTCAATCTCTAAGTCCTCTGTTATATCATTCCAGTAGCCCAATAACCATTGATCATTTGATCCAAGGAATGTTTTCTCTCCATCAAATTTTGGATAGTAGAGTAGTCCTGCTAGTGATCTGATGTTCTAGTACGAGACGTTTGAATTTTTACCTCCTTTGTTTCCGTATTTGGATGTTTGCTTTAGTTGTCTGTACATAGGATGTGCTGATAGCTTCTTGTCACTCTTGGTTAAATCCAGAACCACATGGAAATGGTTGTTATGTCTGCCTTGACAATATTTTTGTCCTTTTCTGTCTTGTGTGGTGTCGTGGTAGACCATCAGAGATGGAAAGGTTGTTAGCAGCAATTTGGTCTTGTTTATTTCAGACCAGTCTTTTGGAGTTTTCCAGCTTGTTATTGTGGTGTTTGTTATGTCTTCAACTGTAAGTTCTGTCTTGATTTGAAAGCAGTTTTTCGCATCCATAACTGGTTTGCCATCTTCATCTGCTTGTGCCTTTTGCGGTGTTAAATGCGGAATCTTTAAGTCAAACTCTAAGCCTTCTATCACCAAAGATTTATATTTCCTTACTCTGTAGTTGTCCATGTCTGCACCGTATGAGAGCCAGGAGCGAAATGATTACATGAATGCTGTTGTATGGTCTGTAGCTACCCAGTTGAATCTATCTCCTGGGTATCCATCGGTGTCCTTGTTTATTTGGCTTCTTAGCCTTCTTGTATTGTCTAATAATGTTGATGGACCACTGTGCCACATTGTGTCTAGCAGAACTTGTGATTCTGTGTTTCTGAACCAAGGTCCGTTTATTCCCACTCTCGTATAAGCGGGATCTGGACTTGGATAGATCCATTCTATTTCACAGAAGTATTCTATCTGCATATTGACAAGATAGTGATATAGATTGTATGCATTGCTTGTTCTTTCCATTTCAGGAATGACTCTTATCAATACCAAAGGCATTCTGTTGTTTAGATAGTTCATTTGCATTTTTCCACTGTGTGTGATCCATGATTTGTTCACTGCATTATATGGTACATTTCCTGGTAGGATGTTTGCCGGTCCTACCATGCGCCTGTATTGGTGCAGGTTAGATGTTGTACTTGTTTTTTCTTGTTGTTGTTTGTCTTGAGATATCCAATTTGTTAGATATTCTCTGAAGTAGAAGTTTGGACCATTTTCCATATTACTTTGAGTTTTGAATGTGTTCCAAATTGGTAATTTGTTGCTTCTGGCAACTTCTTGATAGTCTACTGTGCCTGATGCTATTTGCATATTAGTCCTGCTGTAGTCTGTTCTGTAATTATGGTGAAACAGAACTGGTTGTGGATCAGCATTTTCCCAGGTGAATCCAAATTCACCTTGTTCTGCGCACACTTTTATGTATCCTTCATGTTGTTCCATGTCATATATTTGATTTGGTGTGCGAGCTTGGTCTTTTGTTCTGAACCCTTGTAGCATATGCAGTGCTTTGTTTGTTGGCACCATAATGTCTCTTGTTGGTTGCACCTTTAACACACAATCACCTGGATTTGGCCCATCGCACCCCTGAGTGTTCCAGAATAGATCATTTGTCACCCATGCATTAGAGTCGTCATGGGTGATGGAATTCCATGGTCTCCAAGTGTGTCTACGAACATTTCTATCTCGATGTGTGTCGGTGCCTCATGCTGAGAGTAGCTTGGATCTGCCTTGTCGTTTGGCCTAGTAAGAACTGACATGTTGTGAATTTTAAATCCACATTTTTTCAACCTGTATCCCATGGCTTTGAAGTTGATATCTTGAGGATACATTGAGGTATCTTGATAAAAGTATGGTATTACACTCATACCATGATTGACCTGGAAATGTGTTTCCAAGTCAGACACAGCCTTGTCTGTTACCAGGATAACTCTCTATGTATGATCTGAATACCTTACTGTAGTATTGTGGAAGTTTTGTTGTTTTGCCTGCTGTTGTGTATCTTTTTGATGCACGTGGAAACCCAGTATGTTTGTAGTTTCCTGCTTCTTGTCCTGCCATATTGATACCTGCCATTCCTCTGTTTATACCTTCTTCCTCCATCATATCATCCCCATCGTCATCCATTCTTTTTAAATGTGGATGGTCTTGTTTTGCCCCTTTTGGCATTTGTGTTATATTCTGCATGTTTCTGATCCTCTTGATTCTTGACTCGCTAATTCTGTTGATGTTTGTGGTGAGCTAGGAGTGCTTACGTCGTCAAGAAAGCCTTCTGCAAATGTGAATCCTTCTTGTTCTGTTGCTTTTTTTTTTTCCTCAGGTTCTTTTTCTTGTCATTTTCTTTTTTTGGCTGTTGATTTTTCAACTGGTGTTTCGCCTTCCTCGCTTTCTTCAAATCTTTTTACTGCTTGTTCAGCTTCGTAGATTGAATCTGGTATTGGTGAGTCGATTGTAGCTGTGTTAGTTTGACGAAGTGTGTTTGTCCATCTGTGTCTCAATCCGTCGTGATTTGTTCCAAATTTTAAGTTCCACAGTCTTTTTAATCTTCCATATACAGCTGTTACGTGTTTACGCTTTCTGCCCATTCTCCATCTTATCTTGTGTTTGCGTATTTTTTTCCCCTATTACCTTCTTCTTCACCGCTTTTCCTACTCTTTTTACTCCTTTTTTCGTGGCTGTTTGTACTACTGCTTTTCCCAATGTTTTGATAGCATCAATACCAGCTTCTTCAACACCTAAATCAGCTGCTTCATCTGCTACTTCACTGACTACTGGTATGGCTGCTTCCCAGGCTACTGTTGCTGCTAATTCTTCAACTCCTAATATTATGCCGTTTAGTAAAGGTGCTATTAAGAATGCCATACTTAAATGTGCATTTCTTTATAACTGAGTCTTTATATACCTGAAAATTCTTTGCATCACTAATGAGAAATCAGTTGTGCGGTATATCCTGTTTACTTGTTGAAATACGTGACTAGATGAATAGCCGGTTACGCTTTGTGATTATGAATAGGCGTTTTCATAATAGGCGGTTTTATTTGATTTCCCCTTCTTTTTCCACCCACCCTAGTAGGTTCGCCCGAAATCTGGGTGCCTAGATGGTGCGCTAGCGGCCCCGAAGGGATGGCCGCCCGATGCATGCATATTACGAGAGAATCCTTAGGCTAAGGATCTACAGCGTCCGCACTTTCGCTTCATCACGCTTCATCACAAATTACGTACGTTAGCGTAGCGTGTAGTCCGTGTCCACAGCGTCCGCACTTCCGCTTCATCACGCTTCATCACAAATTACGTACGTTAGCATAGCGTGTAGCCCGTGTCCACAGCGTCCGCACTTCCGCTTCATCACGCTTCATCACAAATTACGTGCGTTAGCGTAGCGTGTAGCCCGTGTCCACAGCGTCCTCACACATTATTATTTTTTTTTTTTTTGCGCGCTCTTTTCTCTCTCCATAACCCCC
>BLXT01003738.1:347880-361954 GCA_019648995.1 Plakobranchus ocellatus | reverse complement strand
ACAATCCCTCCAAGAGAAGTACCGGTATATTAGTGAAACTAACTTTACACTTGTATATATCATATATATCATAATTGTACTTGAAAACTAAGCCTGTATTTTTTTTTTCTCAATGATTTGTTTTCCTTTCATTCCCAGCCTTTAGTGAAGTTCAAAAGTCATCTGTATTTTGAGGATAAGGACAACGTGAGCGAGTCGGAAAAGGCGCTGAAGCAGGCCAAGGGTAGTAAGGTGAGAATGCGAGTACACCACACTTCCACTGTGAACGGAACACTCTAATTCTAGCTCTTCAGACAAGGCATGCAGATTGGTGGGCGAAGGGTAAAACAAATAGAGCAGAGTCTGGATAAAATCAACTCTCTTAAGGGAAATTCTTGCATTAAAGTCAACTC
The DNA here is from genome assembly GCA_019648995.1 of Plakobranchus ocellatus. Lineage (NCBI taxonomy): Eukaryota > Metazoa > Mollusca > Gastropoda > Plakobranchidae > Plakobranchus > Plakobranchus ocellatus. Next base: position 361,562 of record BLXT01003738.1, on the reverse strand, counting down.
ATATGGCAGTCCCTTTTGTTTTTTCTTCTATTCCTTTGTCATGGATAAATTAAACCCTTGCTTAAAGTCAACAAATTTTACGATCCCCGACAGGTTGACTTTAAGCAGATTCCACAGTATATAGCAGAATGCAACATTGTATTAGGGCGGTGTTTTTAAAAAAATATTATAATTTAAATCTAGTGGCAAATCACTCAGAAGCGACGTAAAACACTCCATGTACATGTAGTTTAAATGGTATGAGTGCTCTGTATTGTTACTAGTACAAGTATAATGCCTGATTGACCATAGCCATAAGTGAAAAGAAAAGTAAAACAAAACGAAAAAGAGAAAAAGATCAAAGAAACGACAGCAGAGGACAAATTAATTGGTAATACACCTTCCAGTCCAAATTTTATTACTGTAATTATTTTACTTGAAACTGCTATGGTGAATGAAATTTCAATATTTTATAATCATTTTTTTTTTTTCTTTTTAAATACCCTGATGATTTTCAATTACTGCAAAGGAAACGCAAAAATACTAAACATTTGATTTAAAAACTTGTTAAATAAAGTGAACCGTTCTGTAGATTGAGAACATACTAGACTGAAAATTCAACCACAATAAAGTCAGAACAATTCAAAAGAAAAAAAAATCCAAGTTAACCAGTGATATTTGTACACAATTATGTGGATTTTATTTTAAGGAACTAATGCATCAAAACATAAGATCCTCATTTATAGGCTACTTTCATAAAGAATTGTGACGTTTCTATCTGGCTCTCAAATGATATAGCCATAGCTGTTCAGTTGTATTCATATAAAAAATACATCAGGCCTCCATGGCATGACTGTACAAAAACAATCTTGAAGTTCGATAAACAATCCAGGAATTTTGAGTCAGTGGTTTGATTTGTTTTATAACAAATAATCTCTGACTTGTCTTTTCTCTCACAGATAATGATGTTCAAGAATGGCGTGAGCGCAGGAGTGGCGTTCTCCGACTTGTTTGAAGGCACCTACTTCCCAGCTATCTCACTCTACAAAAACACAACAGTAGGTTTGAAAGGAGAAAAAAAAATAAAAGCAAATTAGAGAGTATAAATTAAAAGGCTGAGATGAATTCCTTGTACTGTACATTGAGATTCTTATGTAAACAACACTCAATCAGAAAGCAGTCAATGCTCAATTGACCAATCAAGACCTTTTTTATGAATAATTTATTCAGCTTATTACATGTAGTTAGATCAAGATGCTGCGAAAAATCTCCAAAACTGTGTGCCAGTATATTTGTATGATGGAGAAGAAATGGCGACTAGGAGGAGTTTTAATTTTTCAAAGTAGGCCTAATTGTCGGGATAAATTTTCACTGTTTGGTGATTAATGTTTCTCATTTTGTTGTCAGGTCACAGCCAATTTTGGGCCCAAGTTTCATTTTCCACCCAAGCAGATCGACTTTAAGCCAGTAAGTAAAAAGTTCCAAACAATTAGATTGACCTTTTTTTTTTATTTCACATTTTCTTATTTTAGACAAAGAGACAGACATTTGGGAAGAACAGACTTAAAAAAAGTGTATGAATAATTTTTGTGCCTTGGTCCTGAGAAGAGGAAGATCTCCTCTCCCCTCCCCCCCCAAAGAAAGAAAGAAAAATTGTAAATGCTGACTGTCCCAACCAAGCAGCTGTGCTTCTTGAGATTTTAAATCTAGACCTGTAAGGCAAGTGACAATGGATTCTTTTAAATTTTAAACTCCATACAAAAGGACTTGAAAATAACTCCAGATCTTTCAGAGTTTGAAGAAAGGTTCACTCATGTGAAGGAGTAGCACATTTGTGATAATAAATATTAAAAAAAAACACCCTAAAAAATTGCAGAGCCAAATTTAATGCAATTTACAAATACTTTACCACCGCACATTCATAAACTGGCAATTCAATCTTCCATTGTAAGCTGTATTTCTGGCCGTAACTCGTCGCAGATCTGTCCTTCATCTCAAGCAAATCCTTTTTGCCCAAACCAACCTTTAACATAATTTGTTCTTTGTCAAACTTCTAAAAAAATATAAATAATAATGTAGAGATAAAGCTGCAGGCCAAAGTATACAAAATTTGAGTAAAGTAGAATGTTATCCACAAGTATGTTATATTTTGTATGCTCATGTTTTGGTTGATTTGCTTTTGCTTATTTTAAAAAGGAAAGTTAATGGGTTCAATAAATAAATTTGCTTTGAATCTTACAGAATTAAAATTATTCTGTATGTAAAGAAGAAGTAGAAAAAAAAATTCTTTGAATGCTATATCGCGAATAAATTATAATGAAAGTTCCCAAATTCTTTATGCATCACAAACTTAAAATGTAATTCAAACAATTTTTTTTATTTTATCCTTAAGCAATTAACATTTACCAGCCATATGTGTATATTGTTAAGAGGTTCTTAAGAATAGGTTTTTGTGCATAAAGTTCTTTACACAAGGCAATATTTTAGGCTTTAAGGCCTCAATCAGGCAAGGGTGTTGGTAGCAAGCTTTAACTTGCAACAAAAAGATCCTTGCACATCTCATTGCAAGATCGCTACCCACTGTACCATCAATGCTCCAGAGAAGGAGAGAGAGAGAGAGAGACAGACAGCATTTTCTTCCATGATCGTTTATTTTCTTTCTCAATTTTTGTTTAAAAAAAAAAATTATAATAATACTTTACTTTCAGGGATTTGTTTAAGTTTACCTTATTAGTAAAGATTGCAAATGCATTTACTTTTATTTTAATCGTTCAATTTTGTATATTTTTCTGTAACTTTTTATTGCAGATGTCTGCTGCAGCTGAGCAAGCCCACATAGAGTATGCACTAGCAGATATAGTCTACCATGTAGAAAATGAAGACAATATCCCAGACTTCTTATAGATATTTTACAAAAGTTGGAGACGTGTTTTCGTTTACTTTCTATTGACAATTTTATATCATCTTCTTAATCTTTAGAATAAATTTTTCATTCCCTTTTGAGAAAATGCTCTTAAAATGATTCTTTGTGTGTGTGTTAAATGAAAACATCATGTTTCCATGGCATTGTAAAAATGTACATTTGTGAATCTGTGGCAAATTTTGAAATTAAAACAAAAAGAAGGAAGAAAGAAAGAGATACAATTGTAATGCAAAATAGAGTAAAATTGTGTAGGTTGTTTGAGTATTTTGAGTATTAACAAAGTTTGAGGAATACATTGATTAAGTATTTTGTAAGAAAGATGAATCTTTGTCGTCTTTTTGTGAATACAAGTATTATTTCTCTCTCTCTTTTTTTTTTTTTTTTAAACTTTCATGGCTATAAATTTGGTGCTAGCAGTCTAGTATTTACACGTCTTGCATTAGAACATTTTTGTTTACTTGTCCCATTATTTCACCAACTCAGACTTAATAAAATCAAACAATGACTGACTTTTGAGCCTCATGTTTACTTCTACAGCAGTTTTATTACCAGTAATAAATCGATGAATTTTATCCCTTTGTGAAGCATTTATTATATCTCTGTGTGCTTTGTTCATCAGTCAATGTGAGACTTTAAAAAAAAAGTGGTGCTTGCAAGTTTTAAAAGGGAAGATCATTTTTAGTGTAACATTTATCAAGTGTAAAATACACCTTTTGTTCCATGCTCTTGCAATACATGTATCCTTTTTTCAGTTGACAGAGTATATGTGCAATTTTATAAAGCAATACAGAGGTATATTATGTTACGGAGTTGCTGGAGACACATAATTTGAACCCCATGTAATAAATGTGAAGATTGTGAAGCATCAAAAATCTTAATTGCTGGCAAAGGATGTATTCGATACAAAAGCAAAACAAAAATAAAATTCTCAGGTTTTCAAAGAAAACCTTAAGCGCCCTATTGATAATTTCATCATGAATACTAGTTTACTAGCTACGCATAAAAACAAATATGATGGTGAATATTTTCATTTTGTAGACTGTAAAACTTTGTATGGGTTTCTATTAATTTTCTTAGCATAAAGAAATGGCCACTGAAGGAGGATTTCATTCAGAATTTTTTTTTTTACAGAATACTTTGGGTCATTACTAGGATTTTGTCAAGACCACTTTTGAGAAAGCTAGGAACATAGAAATTTAGAGTGATGTACCAGTGTAAAAGGGTCATTACAAATTGCAATAATTGATTAAGTTCAGTAAATTTCACAGAGTATGTATCAAAGGATCAGTATATATTTATTAATACAACTAGTTATATTTTTACAGGACATATCTAGTCAACTATTGTTGACAAACAAAACAAAAATCACACAGTTGTTGCGTATTTGGGTATTCATAAAAACTTTTATTTGTTTAAAAAAAGAAAATCAAAATAACAAAGTTTGATAAGATAAAATGAAAAAAAACAAAAAAAGCAGAAGAAGACAACAAAGAATTGTTTTAAAATTTATTGTTCAACCAAAGGGGCTTCCAAAAAAAACTTCTGTGCAAAGTTGAAATCTCTAACCCAAGAAATAATATGCAACATGTAACAAATAATGACAGTAGAAACATGTTATGCAGTAGGAATCTAGATATTCACAGAGCCCCCATGCTGTAATTATATTAAAAAAAAATTTCAAAAGTACGGTAACTGAAATGTTTTTCAGGTAGAATAATGAAATTCATGTAATTATGATAACATCTAAAAAATTCATAGATGTCCCTGTGGTCAATTGACAGAATGGTATTCAATTTAGTAAATTTTCTCTGTAATTAACATTTTAGATGCCTGATCTAAAATAAAAATTAGACAATACAATATAGGCCTACAAAGCTACCTGCGTACCTAATTTTCAATGTAAAAGTTGAGTTCAGTATCACCATAAGTCCTAAACAAACAAACAAAAACAAATATTTCAATCGTCTAAGTCTTTACTTTTTCTGGTCATGTCACAATTTTCATATGATAAACTTCATCCTTTGTTAAACTCGCTGAACGATGAAGCAACAGGTATTTTTAAGATATCGTGTAAAACCCAAAATATTTCATTCATAACAACACTGGGTATCTTCAATCAGGTACCCATTTATCTTTTGAATGCAGAGATGCTGGATAATCAAAACATGGTGAAACATAAACAGTATGGAAATATAATTTGCCGCAATCTTTTGTTCAGACAACCAAAGAGAAAAGTTGGAGACTAATCTGGCTTTCCGTGTCACTTCTTTTTAGTTGGAATCTGAGTTAGGACTTGCATCTCTTTGGTCATTTTTGGTCTTTCATGACGACCTCTGTCCCCCACTTCTATGTTGCCACTCTTTCTTGAATCGCCTTCAGAAACAAAAGAAATGTTCAAATGGTGCCCTAGAGAGAGAGAGAGAGAGACAGACAGCATTTTCTTCCATGATCGTTTATTTTCTTTCTCAATTTTTGTTTAAAAAAAAAAAAAAAATAATACTTTACTTTCAGGGATTTGTTCAAAAGTTTACCTTATTAGTAAAGATTGCAAATGCATTTACTTTTATTTTAATCGTTCAATTTTGTATATTTTTCTGTAACTTTTTATCACAGATGTCTGCTGCAGCTGAGCAAGCCCACATAGAGTATGCACTAGCAGATATAGTCTACCATGTAGAAAATGAAGACAATATCCCAGACTTCTTATAGATATTTTACAAAAGTTGGAGATGTGTTTTCGTTTACTTTCTATTAACAATTTTACATCATCTTCTTAATCTTTAGAATAAATTTTTCATTCCCTTTTGAGAAAATGCTCTTAAAATGATTCTTTGTGTGTGTGTTAAATGAAAGCATCATCGTGTTGGCATGGCATTGTAAAATGTACATTTGTGAATCTGTGGCAAATTTTGAAATTAAAACAAAAAGAAGGAAGAAAGAAAGAGATACAATTGTAATGCAAAATAGAGTAAAATTGTGTAGGTTGTTTGAGTACTTTGAGGATAAACAAAGTTTGAGAAATACATTGATTAAGTATTTTGTAAGAAAGATGAATCTTTGTTGTCTTTTTGTGAATGAAAGTGTTATTTCTCTTTTTTTTTTGAAAACCAAAGACACGTGAATGTTATTTTCATGGCTATAAATTTGGTCATAGCAGTCTAGTATTTACACGTCTTGCATTGGAACATTTTTGTTTACTTGTCCTATTATTTCACCACCTCAGACCTACAAAATCAAACGACTGACTGACTTTTGAGCCCCATGTTTACTTCTACAGCGGTTTTTTTACCAGTAATAAATCAATGAATTTTACCCTTTGTGAAGAATTTATTATATCTCTGTGTACTTTGTTCATTAGTCAATGTGAGTCTTTGAAAAAAAGGTGTTGCTTGCAAGTTTGTAAAGGGAAGATCATTTTTAGTGTAATAATTATCAAATGTAAAATACACCTTTTGCTCTATGCTCTTTCAATATCCTTTTTTCAGTCGACAGTGTACATGTGTAATTATATACAGGAATACAGATGTATATTATGTTAACGAGTTGCTGGAGACACAGAATTTGAACCCTATGTAATTGTGAAGATTGTGAAGCATTAAAAATCTTAATTGCTGGCAAAGGATGCATTCGATACAAAAGCAAAACAAAAGAAAATCCTCAGGTTTTTAAAGAAAAACTTTAGCACCCTATTGATGATTTCATCATGAATGCAAGTTTACTAGCTAAGCACAAAAAACTAATACGATGGTGAATATTTTCATCTTGTGGAGTGTAAAATTTTGTGTGGGTTTCTATAGACTTTCTGAGCAAAATGACCACTGAAGGAGGATTTCATTCAGAAATTTTTTTTTTACAGAATACTTGGGGTCATTACTAGGATTTTGTCAAGACCACTTTTGAGAAAGCTAGGAACATAGCCCCTCAGAAATTTAGAGTGATGTGCCAATGTAAAAGGGTCATTACAAGTTGCAATAATTGCTTAACTTCAGTAAATTTCACAGAGTATGTATCAAAGGATCAGTATATCATTTATTAATACAACTAGTTATATTTTTACAGGACACTTCTAGTCTACAATTGTTGACAAATTAAACAAAAATCACACAGTTGTTGCGTATTTGGGTATTCATAAAAACTTTTATTTGTTTAAAAAAAGAAAATCAAGATAACAAAGTTTGATAAAATAAAATAAAATTTTTAAAAAAGCAGAAGAAGAGAACAAATAATTGTTATAAAATTTTTTGTTCAACCATAAGGTCTTCCAAAAAAACTTCTGTGCAAAGTTGAAATCTCTAACCCAAGAAATAATATGCAACATGTAACAAATAATGACAGTAGAAACATGTTATGCAGTAGGAATCTAGATATTCACAGGACCCCCATGCTGTAATTTTATTTTAACAAATTTCAAACATATGGTAACTGAAATGTTTTTCAGGTAGAATAACAACATTCATGTAATTGTGATAACATCTAAAAAAAAATCATAGATGTCCCTGCAGTCGATTCACAGAAAAGAATTTTTTTTTACAGATATTCAGTTCAGTAAATTTTCTCTGTAATTAACATCTTAGATGCCTGATCTAAAATAAAAATTAGGCAATACAATATACAAAACTACATTCGTACCTAATTTTCTATGTAAAAAAATAAGTTCAGTATCACCTTAAGTCCTAAACAAGCAAACAAAAACAAATATTTTAACCGTCTAAGTCTATAAAGCCTTTTTTTTCTTTTTATGTCACAATGTTCATATGATAAACTTCATCCTTTGTTCAACTCGCTGAACAATGAAGCAACAGGTATTTTTAAGATATCGTGTAATAGCCAAAATATTTCATTCGTAACAACACTGGGTATCTTCAATCAGGTACCCATCTATCTTTTAACGCAGAGATGCTGGAGGAATCAAAACATAGTGTAACATAAACAGCATCGAAATATAATTGCCGCAACCTTTTTTAATACAACTTAAGAGAAAAAGTTGGAAACTTATCTGGTTTTCCTCGTCACTTCTTTTTAGTTGGAATCTGAGTTAAGACTCGCACCTCTTTGGTCATTTTCGGTCTTTCATGACGCCCTCTGTCCCCCACTTCTATGTTGCCACTCTTTCTTGAATCACCTTCAAAAACAAAAGTTCAAATGTTCAAAAGTTGCCCTAGCTGACATCAAGTGTGTGTTTAAAAGTATAGGTTTTTCCCTGCTTATCGCGTTTAAATAATAAACAAAACAAAACATATATATTAATATATATATAAAATGTACATTATTGCCCAAAAATAACATAGTCGCAAATATTTATGTTTAAAAACAGAAAGGATACAAGACATTCACATTAATTACAATGTACTAACAAAGTCTTAAAAATAAAACTGGACAACAAAGTGTGTAGAAAAAAAAAAGATGTTTAAAAATCATAAACACAGTGGTTGTGTTACAGAGTCATTGCTAAGACAACTGTTTGAAAAACTGAGAGGAGAGTACAACAAACAAAAATATATATCAACATTGTTCGAAATACAGCCTGAAGCAACAATTATACATTCTTGTTTATTTTTAAATTTTTTTTTAACAGTACTCATAGTTTATTAACACTCTTTTCACCATTTGAAAACAAAGAAATATGTGACAATAAATTATGTAAGAAACGCAATTTCTATTAACAGTAAGAGAACAATTTTTGACACTTTTTATTTCCAGCTCAGTAGAGTTTATGAATATGAAGGAAAAAAAAATATTAATGACTTAAAAGAATATGTACCAGGCCTCCATAAGGCAAGCATTGAAACGAATGTGTAATGGTAATCCTTGCCTGAAATTACTGAATACATGTTCTGCCTAAATGTCTTTCTAAATCAGCTAATAGAATCTTCAAATAAATCAACTGACTGATGGTTATATACATGGCCTGCCTGAATAGCTTTCTAAATCAGCTTATAGAGTCTTCAAATAAATCAACCGACTGATGGTTATATACAAATCCTGCCTGAATAGCTTTCTAAGTCAGCTAATAGAATCTTCAAATAAATCAACTGGCTGATGGTTATATACATGTCCTGCCTGAATAGCTTTCTAAGTCAGCTAATAGAATCTTCAAATAAACCAACTGACTGATGGTTATTTATACATGTCCTGCCTGAATAGCTTTCTAAATCAGCTAATAGAATCTTCAAATAAACAACTGACTGATGGTTATATACATGCTCTGCCTGAATAGCTTTCTAAATCAGCTAATAAAGCTTTCAAATAAACCAATTAACTGCTGGCTACATATATATGTTCTGCCTGAAATATTTTTAAGTCAGCAAGCAGAATCTTCCAATGAACCACTTGATTGCTGAGTAAAATTGAAGAAAAAATTACTGCTCTAACAAATGTTATTTTCAATTTCCATGATGCTACTATGCATTAGTTTAGTTTTTTTTTTTTTTCAAAGGAGTCTTTGGCAAATTAAGATGCCATGGCCAAATGCGACTAATTTGACCCTCTTGGGATTTTCTTGAATTCGCCCTCTCAGCAGACAAGTGTTTATATATACCAAATGGTTTTGAACATGTAGATGTATGTTTTCCAATCTACATGTACTTTTAAAGGCTTCAGTCCTCATGGAATATCAAATTTTACTTTTCAACATATCTTCCCTCAGGGTAGAAAGAATTGGAACATGGTGAAATGTGAACTAGCATGCCATTTTTAATGACTTTCCCAATAACTGTACAACCATCTTGGTCCAAGATGATGAAAAAACTCTCTTTACTTTCAATTGTGACTTTAGGCAAATAGGCTCAAGACGCATTCCTTTCTTGATTATTCTATGCCACTATTGTGCAGCTATGTGGAGCTCTGGCGTAACTGCCTGATCTGCCTATATTTGTCATGTGTGTGTGTACTGTTTGTGCCAAGCATTTCCCTCTAGCATTACTCAGCACAAAATTTACTTTTTAATGATATGGAAAACCATCACAAGTTGGGACTCTTTGATTTTTTTTTGAAACAAAATAAATCTCGTCTGGTTGTAAGATTGAAAGATTTCATATTTTGTTGCAAGAATTACAAGAAATTTTCCAAAGGTGGACTACCTTAAAGCAAGGGGTCAAAGGTAGAGACAACTACCTGTACATATTTCAACAACAGAATCCCAGTAATTTTCAATCACATGGTTTGAAAAACATTTTTGATCACATTCATTTCTTACCCTTATTGCCCAAAACACGTTGGAAAACCATAGCATTGCTTCCCATGGACCAAGATTTGGTTTTTGCACTGGCAGCGGGCATTGGCTGCTGAGCTGGGACAGAGGCCTGAGGTGGATTGTGCGGATAAGGATAAGGATGTTGTGGATTCTGGGGATGCTGTGGTTGTTGCTGAAGCTCTCCTAGAGCTGTCTTTAACAGGCTGTAGGCCTGGTGGTAGGCGTCGGGCATTGGAGGGGCATTCACACTGGGACCATAACTTCCCTGAGTCACGTGCTGCGGTTGGGCCCCAGGGTTGTTGCTGTGCTGTTGATATGGAAAATCAGTGACGTTAGGCTGAGGGGGGCCAGGCGGGTGAACATTGTAACCTGAGTATGTTGCGCTGGGGGCAGCTGGATAAGGCGATCCATAAGAATATGCTGGATTGTTGGGCTGCATGTAGTTTGGAGGTGCTACGCCAGTCTCAAATGTCTGTTGGGTAACATGCTGTCTGCTCTGAGTCTCTGTCACCGTACGTCTTTCTCTTGGGTGATCATGCCTCCTGCTGTGTTCACTTTTCCTCCCTTTGTAGTCTACTTGTCCTACATAAAGTGGTGGTGAAGTTGATGGTGCATGTTCCCTTGAGCGTTTAGAACTTAAGCCCATGCCATATCTGTGCTTGGATATAGATGATGATTGTGCGTCTCTAAAGTGCGATGAGGATTCCCTGCCATAATTTTTTTGCCTACCACTAGGCGGTGGTGGCGGGCTTCCACGACTGCTCTCTGATGAGACGGGACTGGGGGAACGGTGCCTTAATGAACTTCTTGATTTCTGGTTAGGATGTCTGCTACTGCTGGTGTGCAAGGACCCTTGAATAGGGCTGTGGGTTCGGTTAGAGCGATGAGGAGGTGGGCTGTTTCGTGCAGAATGCATAACTCGTTTGCGAGGGCTGCTAGCAAATTTTTGCTTAGGAGAATGTTTTGAAGAGGAGGATGCATGCCTTGAGGACGGGCTTTTAGAATGTGGACCTTTCTTGCTAATGCTTCCTTTGGACTCTTTAACCTGATGAAAATCTCTGGCTGCATGTAAAAATTGTTTAACAGACTTTACGATTTCATTCTGTGTGTGGGTTCGATGGCTGCGATCTGGGCTAGGACTGCAAGACACGGGGCTCAAAGAACGTGAGCAAGATGACACAGATATAGGGCTCCTTGATACCCTTTTTCTAGTTGCCGAACTTGTGTTTTTAGCCATTACTCCTCGATTAGACCTCTTTATTGGTGGCTCTGCATCATCTGACATATCAGACAGGGAGCGCGAGCGAGATCGGTTTTTTGATTTTGGGGGTGGCGTTCTCCTTTCTTTGTAAGGAGGTATTTGAAAATCACGTCCTCTGCTATACTGAGAAGACTGCTCTGGGGGCATATAATTGTATGCCCCTCTACTCTGGTTGGTGTGAGACGGCTGCTGATGCTGATAATGGTGCGCCGTCTGCCAGTGAGGCTGTTGAATTGGTGCATAGGAGTAACTAGAGGACTGGCTTGGATTTGAATAATAAGGTGCAGAATGGTCGTAACTGGGCCTCCAGTGTTGAGTTGGTGCTGAATAAGGAGGTCTGTAGGCTTGCACTGGCTGCTGAGAGGGATATGGTCCTCGGTTGTAAACAGGGGTATAACTGCCTTGCCAGGGTGGATATGTATCTTTTGACCAGTCAGGTTTGTTGTATTGCGCAGCAGGTGAGCGGCTTCTTCAAACAGAAAAATAAAATGAAAGTAAAAACTAAATGATCACAGAAAGGTCTTACTTTTTCTCGAGGAAGTCTATGACAGTTCAAGTTTCATAAAAAAGAAAAAACATATATCATTTTCTGAAGAAAAAAAAAAAATAGCTTCAATTCAATGTTAAAAGAAGGACCCAAAAACTTTTTAAAAAATTTAGTCAAATCCAAAATATAGGTTTACATTAATTCAAGTCATAGACGTTTTTATATATTGCCATTTTCTTCATTTAGAATATTTATATTCCACGACTTTTCACCACTCTTATACTTGAGGTGTGACCAAATGCTTGCTGCTAGTATTGTATATCATTCAGTCACAAGGTATCAAAACGCACACTTTGCGACTTGGATTTATAATACCACATTGATCCTTTTTTTTTTTTTTCAATCCAATGTAGATAGTTTATTCTGTGCAATACTATAATGGTAAGCAACTGGATTTTTGAGAGCTATTTTAAAGGAATACAAGCATTACATTGTTTCCTGAAACCCCTTGCAATGGTTTCAACCTCAGAATCCATATATAAGCTAGACAAAAAAGAGCATCGTCTTAACCAGAGCAGGTTCTTAAATGCTTTTTGAACATCACACTCATAAAAAAAAAAATGTATTTAGAACAATAAATTTATTATTAATACATGTAACATACATATGCTCCATAAAGTGATGAAAAATAAAATTGATTCTAACACTGACTACTAGTCTGTGTACCTGACGTATGCTTAAAGCAGATGCAGAGAGCGCCACCCTTGCTTACCCCATCCCCCACATTTCTCTAATAGCTGATTGATCAGCTGAAGAAAGTAATGCTAAATTGATTCATGCAATGAAATCTGGTGTTTAGATGACCAGTGAATTAAACTTCAGCATTTTCTAAGGTGTCAGAGGCCTTACGCAAGAGGCAGACAACTTTCCCTGGCCATATTGATCAGTTGAACATTGAATGATTAAAGACGTCATGGTATTTGAAAGGCATATGTCTCACAAAAAGTTAAGAGGCAGGCCAAAAGTCATCTACATTCAACTCTTTGCGCCGTCTGGTCAGCCACTGATCAACCCCTTCCTGTGCCTTAACCCTTTCGCCCTGAACACCTGATCCCATCTAGCCAATATGCCTCCTGAGCAAAAATATTATATATATATATATATATATATATATATATATAGTCTTTCTGTCAATCATAAATACATGCAGACCTGCCAACCCCAAATTGTTCTCACAGGAATATTCACCTCTACTCACAGGAATATGCCAGTATACAATTAAATGCGCATGGATAAACCGTATTACACCTTAATTCTATACTCGACCATAGACATTCCATAAAATTGAAGTATAATATCAGTGGATAATTAGTCAATTTTCCACTTTGAAGATGCAAGAAAGTATCTCCCTACTCACTGCCATTAGTCCAATATCACCATTTATCAAGCCTGGCTTAGGGCCTGGTCTGGGTGATGAATTTTTTTAAGGTGCACTACAGTGTATAAAATTCAAAATCTAGCTCACACAATAAAGGCTTACATGGAAAAAAAAATGAAAATCTATGTGAGTCAGGTCTACAGAATCTCAGTAAGGCTTAAAATTGTGATCCATTGTACATTAAATAAAAGAAAACACCAGTTTTCCTTTGGTCTATCTGAAATTACAGAGATTCCCGCAAGTCATGTCGGCCTACAATGTATTCAAGTCTGTTTAGGCTAAGGCCTGGACTAAAGCCTAAATTAGATCTCTAGGACCATTATCAAATTTTGACTATACATCAAGAAACAAAATTAAGAGTGCAGCGAAATTAGAAATGTCCTGGATCTTGATATTGCCTAG
>BLXT01003738.1:319983-330947 GCA_019648995.1 Plakobranchus ocellatus | reverse complement strand
ATCTAGATCTATAAATTTGTGTTTCAGTTTCTATTCTGGATTCTAGATCTAGAATAGCCTCGAATCTAGATTAGATAAGATCTGGGCCTAAATCTTTGGTCTGAATCACTAATCTTTATTGATACTACTACGCACATCTAAACCTAGATTTGTCTGGAACTAAAAACTTGATCTAGATATCTCTAGATACTGTCTAGATTTGGATACTAACCTAAGATTAGCCCGAGAGGGAGATAAATTTATTGATTCTGCAGAGCTGGTTGCAAGGGAAGGCTACTTCGACATCCTTTTCTCGTTATGGCCTCATGTTTTGTCAATCTTTTGTCGCTTAAGGTCAATTTTAGAATTATCTTAAGTTAGTGTAAATGTCAAAATTGTGCAAAATTCTTTTTTAAATGACATTGAAAAGATACATTTTCTCAAGTAAGACGAGGGGGAGAAAAAAAAAAAAAGCACGCTTTTTTGGGAAGGGGGGGCGGGGTGGAAGAAATTGAGGAAGATGTGTGTACGTGTGTGTTTGTGCGGTTAAGAAGAGAGGAACTACTTTGGTTTTTTTTTTACGGGAAATATTTTTTTTAGTCTCTTTTCAACACAATATTTTTTAAAGCACAAAAAGTTTAAAGCAGAGGCTCTAATATTATCAAGCTCTCCTTTCTCCACATTAAAATCCTTGTTTACCCTCCCCTCCCTCTCCCCCTTTCTCTTCCCTCTCTACCTCCTCCTCCGCTCTTTTTTTTGCGTTCTTCTTCCTATTATAGTTCTCGATGTGAGCACGGTTGGTTTACATTGGATATAATACCAGCTTGACCCGAGAAAGATTTTTCAGATTTCTTCGTGTTTCGTCTGATCTCTGCCATCGCATCCCTCTCGAAATGGTTTGCAAGAACAGCTTCTTAACTTGTGATATTTGACGAGCAAGACTGTGTTTCGCAGTTACTAATACTATGCTTTTACTCGACTACAGTGAACCTAATAATTTGCGTACAAAGAAACTAGAGTGTTTCCAAACATATTAATATCATTGGACATGTGAACTGCTGCCTCCAGTGTGCTCTTGGCCTAAAGTCGCTAGACAACTGTCATTGGTTGGATGCCCAAAACTTTTGGCGTGAACGCGCCATGAGAACTAATGGAACGTATTGATCGGCAAATTTAATAGATCAACAATGTACATGCAAAATCTTGGACCAGAGAAGGGCAAATTTTCTGGTTCGGCGTACTAGTAGTAACGACCCGCCAATCCCCCAAAAAATTATAATCCTGATACGAGGCCAAACTTTGAGGAATTATGGTTTGCGTATTTAGCCACACTCAACTTTTTAAAAAGCACATTTTTTGCACGACTCAATCAATTTTAATGCAGTTGCTATTGCATATTTATAGAATTTTTAAGAGGGAATTTCTAGATGATTTAAGTGGATTTTTCTTCATGTCTCAAACAATCAGTGAAGTAGTTATTATTTTTAAACCCCTGTATATAGTTTTTTGAAATACATTAAAAAATAAAAAATAAAAAAAAAGTTTTGAGTTTTGTGTAATCTCAGCCGGAAGTACTTCTTTTTACGAAACTTGAAGTTTGTATCGGCTTTCAGCAGCACGGCAAGGCAAGACTGTGGCCTAGAAATCTACTTTATAGCATATTCTTTGTATGTTTGTGTTCACCAATTTACTGAATTCAACAATCTAGATATAATTCTTGTGCCCATTTAAAATCGGGTAAGTTACTACGGCGATATAGGTGTCCTTAGGTAATATTGCACTATAACACCATTTGAGAAATCTGGCTACACAATTCTCACAGGTAAAATCGCACTATCACACTACCATCTTCTCGGAAACTGGAAATGCACAAATTGTGCTGAAAATATCTAGGCCTACAAACGAACTAGATTACTCTAGATAGAGCCCCTACTAGTCTTGATCTAAATTCACCAGTTAGGAATAAGCACAGCTTAGTGAAGCGTCTATTCTCAACTGGCATTCTTAAATGTTCAGTTGGGAATAGGAACACGCAAATACAAATAAAGATTGGCCAAAAACCATTCATAGGCCATCTTTAACTATATTTTAGCGATACAATTAACACTACAAGAGAATTTCAAATCAAAACACACTTCCAATTTTTTTTCATGCTAAATTTATTCAAGAAGTTTGGCAAAACCTCAAATCAAAATGTGCAAGCATTAAAGTAAATTCATGAAAGCTAAACTACCAAACTAACCAACCTATCTTATTACATTATGACAATTTTATGTGAAAATAAAACACAATTCCTTGAGTACACTTGCTTTTTATGTCTAAATGAATCACTGAATCATACCTGATCAACTAAAACTTGGCAGGAGGTGATCTTTTTCTTTCTCAGACATTTTAACTCGCTTGAGACTGGGCCTGCAGTAGGCTGCCGACCACTCAAGACTAAGCTTTTGGGGCCTTTTTTTTGAAAATTCATTAAAAAAAACTACTGATTTAATTAATCAAAATTTGTGGAGTTGAATTTTTCAAACATAAAACTTGATTTTAAAACAAAAAGCTTGAACTTTTCTTTGTAATTTTTTTTTTCATGATTTTTCAAAAAAGGTCCCTAAATTGCTCCTCGCATAAATTTTCCCAGACCCAGACACACCCTCACACATCACACTAGTCTGCAACAAAATAGATAAAAACTGAATTTTAAGTTTTCATTTACCTTAGTAAAAAACATCTCAACATCTGAGACTGCAAAAAGGAATGTGAGAAGCAAATTATTGTGTTATGTAGTTTTTTTGATTGTGAAATATGAAAAAGCAAGGTTCCAGGCAGAGCAGGATTTTGCAGATCTTGCACCTGCAGATCTCATCACTGTCACTTTCTTCTTCTGTAACACTACTTGCTGTGCAGAACAGTTCTGTTTCTGCATTACCCTTTGTTTTTTTTAATGTATTTATTAGATATACACTGTTTTACGTCTTTTCGTAGGCCCTGACTTCTTGTCTGAGCTAGATTCTGATTCTGAATGCCTAGGTCTAACGGTAGATTTGGGTGAATTCTGGATATAAATCTGAATTATAGGCCTAGGCCCTAATCAAAATCTGACTCTTCTTGATGCAAACAAGCTAAACCGCGTGGACGTAGATCTAGGCCTAGGTCTAGTTTCAGTATGAACTGTCAGCTTTTCAAGCCCATATTTCAATTCTCTAATCGTTGTACTTTTTAATTCGTATAAAAGTAAGGATCCGTTCAGTTGCAAAAACCTTTTTTTTAAGTCCAGTTTCTAGCAGTCTCTTATGTTACAGTACGGGACTGATCTCGCAACAGTTGCAGTATTTTTAGGTAGGTTTCTAACCTTAAAGTCTGTCCCGCAAGCCGCGTGGGACCAGTCTTTTTAACAAATTTTAGGTGGCCCGCAACTGTTACGGGACAAGTCTCAAGTGAGTTAAAAGATATTGATGTTTTTGGACAAAATTATTTAGCTTTGAAAATTTTGGTATATTTTTAAGATTGTCACCATAAATACCTCTGCACATTTTGAGAAAATCCTTCATTTTATGAAGGGTGTGTAATATGATTCTGCAATTTTGCTGACCTGTAGTTACTGTAGTTAAGCCTATGTAGATCTTATTTCATTGGTTTAAACAAAAAAAAAAGTAATGAGCGTCTAGAATAGATCTAGTATCTGACAGATCAAGCTAACAGATAATCATGGTACAAGAATTGAAACAAAATGGTTATGCAAGAATATCCTGGTCTGAAAGTAGAATTACCAGAACTGGATCTGGACAACTTTAAGATAGAATCACACTTAAAATCAAAAGCAGGAATGGCATTTGAGGGCTCGCTGCCATTTTTTTTTTTGATTGTTGAGAAGTAGGTCTAAATATTGCTAATTTTAATATTTACCATTTTCTATACTGTGAGATTTCTTATGCTGTAAGCTAAAGCATTTCATCTCACTACTATTTTATGTCTGTTGAATGCTTCTTTTTTTGTGAGGATTAGCACTAATTTCCCGGGACTAAAAGTTTTCTCAATTGATTTTCAGCTAATTTTATTTGGATGGCATTTCCTCCTCTTTTAAACGATCATTCTTGGAATGCGTTTTTCTATTTCATATTGGTGGAATTTAAGCTGCTTTCTACAATCAGCTTACTTTCAAGAAAATAGATTTGGTGTTACTTTTTGGGTCAATGATTTTGAATGTATGAGAAATAGGTGCAGGCCTAGGGTTTTTGTTTTTTTTTAATGCAAACATAACATCTTAAAAAGACATGGGGGTGACCTGAATTTGAAAAAAACAACAACAAAAAACGCCAATTAATCAAATTTTATAGAAATATTCTGGTAAATATTAAAACTATGCAGTTTTTTTAATAACATCTTCCTGTATTGCCGTGAAAAAGATCATATAATCAACAAAATTATTCCTTCATAAAAGACACTTTTTTTGCTAATATGTTTACACTTTCACAGTTTAATTTTGTTGCTGTTTTTTCTTACACAGGACAAAATGCCTCGAGGAAAAAAGAGGACACCTAAAAAAGCATCATTGCCTAAAGAAGTATCAGAGGAGGGACTGGAGGAGTCTTCTGCGAGTCAAGAATGTGAAAATAGCTTTGAAGAACCTTCTAAAAAAGTGAAAGATAATGAGCAGGGTGAGGAAGATGTTGAGTCATTACAGGTTGATTCATCTCAGGAGGCTGATCGGTCACTGCAGAATGAAGAAGAAACATCTGCTGCAGGGAAAGAAACTGCACCAGAGTCATGTCATCCAGAAGGAAGTGAGATGACCGAGTCCAACAAAAAGAATCTGGAAGAAGAGTCAGAGAAAATGGAGCAAGACGATGATGAGAATGGATCTCAAGAAAATTTAGAAAATGAAGCATCTGAGCCTAAGAAAAAGGACAAGATTGAAGATATGCTAGTAACACCCTACATGCCACATAGTATTCCAGATGTTGTGGACGGGAAAATTAAAGGTAAATGATATATTTATATCGTAAATGTATAGCTAATTTGTATACCTGTAGCTCAAATAAGGAGGATTCCACAAACTTGTCCCAAATAGCATGCTTTGATTTGGACACCTTATATATTATAAACGAAACATGATTTAAGCTGGTTGTTATGTGTTATGTATTGCTAATGATGTTAAGAAACGGGAAAAGCAAGATTTTGCCATTTTGTAGATTTATAATCTATTTGAATTTTTTATTCCCTCTTGCGTAAAAAAGCGACACACATTAATTCCCGATTTTGCGATGGTATTGTTTGAAGGACTGGAGTGCTCATTAAATACTAATTCTGATCAATCTGACCACCCTAAAACATTCTCTGAAAGTTGTTCTTCGTTTTTAACATCAACAGCAGTTTTAAATGCACTTTCAACTCTCATTAGCGGGCTGCAAAAACCTCATTGCCAGCTACGCGTTATGTGTCGCTGCAATGTTCGATAGACCAGGATCATGGAAATATAATATATCAGCTCCTCCTTGCTTTAAACAGTTTGTTATTTTAAAAAAGAATGTGAACATTGATAGTAAGCCAAAGGTAGCGATTTTTGTGCAGTTTATCGGCTGCTAGATATAGAAAATCGCCGGGCATCCGCTATGTGTCGCCTCATTCTAAGACCAGAATTTCAGTTTCAATTCCACTCGCGGAACCGAAGTTCGGGACTTTTTATGAGTGAGCGAAACAAAATCCATCAACATCGTTCAGTGAACATGTGTATGCACCTCTTCAATTTTGAAAAATAGGTTTATCGTTCAATTATTTGCTGCCCGTCGCTTTAGAGCCCGTTGTCTATGGCCGGAACGGTTCTTTAGATCTATAAGTTTGGAGATCGAAAAATCATAACCACATTAGCGTTTGGATGCCTTCCTAGCTGCACATAGTGCATTAGACTTTGTATTGACACGCTGTACATTCAAAATCACAGGATTGTCATGTTTTGGCTGAATTTTTGTTGTCTTTCTGTAGGCTTTATAGTTATTGTGGTTGTCAGATCAACCAACACACAGGAATTGCGAACACGGGGGATTGGCGACACACACTTTTTCAACGTGTATTCTTTCAACCCATCATTCTTTTTAAATTGCTTTATTGACCACTTAATAAGCTTGTGGATGTAAGACTAAAGATCTCAATTTAAACATGCTTTGTTACAAGCATACACTTATATAGTGATGAAATATCTGCCTTTAATGGAATGTTGTCTTTTATTAAATGTAACTATGATAGTATTTACAAGGTAGTTTTTACCTGATGTTTACAATTTTGTGTTTACAGAGAAATGGGAGTGGCACATGAAGATTTACCCCATTGATCAAAGTGACATTAGGAGATGTGTCTTGGATTCTGTTTCAAAGATTGCGCAAGAGACATGGTTCTATATTGACAAAAAAAACTATGGCATGGGGTATGTATTCATTTTAGTTTTTTGGTTTGATATTATTCTCCTTTCACCTGATAGAAAGTCCAAAAGATAACCTGAACACTATTTTTTTTTTTACAAGAAAATAATGTATGTTGCCCACATTAAAACTTTAAGCTTATAGCTCTCTCGGATGTGATTTTCAAACTTAAAACTCTGATGCTTCTTATGTGTTTAAAAACCTAGATTTCATTGAAATTCTCTAAAGGTTAACTAACTCAGAACTTGTTTATTGGATTCTTTTAAAGCAAGGTTTATTTTTAAACATATTATTTAAAACCTATGATGAGCTGTTGAGCCAAAATGAGTTTTATTTTTCAGAGTGTATCTTAAAAGTTTTTACTCTGCTTTATTAAATTAATTCAACAGCTCCAGTAAGGCTCAACCATATAAGGCAAATTATTGAAATAATACGAATCCTGAGATATAGCTTGATACCATTCTACATGAGTTTGATGTCATGGAAAACTTTTGAGAAAAATGCATTTCGATTTCACAGAAATAAGTTTCAGGCTGGTTCAATAATTGAAAATGTTCTAACTACATCTCCCAACTCATTGGTTCTGTTCTTGAGCCTATTACATATATGTGGACTTTTGAACAAAACGTCTTAAATATTATCCCTCGTTCCCTCACACCTCGACCCTTCATGGCCTCATTCATGGAAATATTTTAAAATTTGTTGTATCTTTGCTTACAAAAACTGCAGGTCCTATGATCTTTGCATGAGGAATTACACAGATGCAGCAATGGTAATGCTGAAAACTTTGCATGCACCAATGTTGTATCGCTATGTCACAATCGAAGTGACTAGAAGAGGTAAAAACCCTGAAGCTGTGGAAAAGATAAAGCAGAGTCTTCCAGCATCCACTAATGGATCAACTGAGGAGAAGATAGAAGAATCGGAAGATCATATTGAGGAGGCCATAGAAAAACTACCCTATTCTGAAGTGCTTGAAAAAGGTATTATTTTAAAGATATACAGTAAAAAAAAATCTTGTCATATTGTAAAAATTAAAAGACATGCCATTAGTATTAAATATTATCCCTGTGAATTTTTCTTCTCTGCAAGCAGTATAATAAAAATTTAGTAGTGGCTGACAAAAATGAGTTATAACTTGTGACTTGTGATTTGTTACAAGGGATGTTTTGTAGGCTTACAGTTTTGATTATGAATGTCCTCCTACAATGAGTTTTTTATTTCATTTGAATGTAAAAATGTATGTCTACAACAGTCAGGTAAATCGTCATTATTATGTCATCCGTTCCAGTGTTGCAAAGGAGCTACTGATCTAAGCAGAGTACATGCCATTTTGAGCTGATTTTAACATCGTGATTAGACTTGGTGTTTTAAGAATTTCACATTTTTTCATGGGGAATTAAAAAAATGGACTTTTTCACCCTTTCAAATTAGCAAAAGTCAAACCAAAATTGCAGGATCAATATTAGTCACACCTGATAAATAATACTCTGGTCTTCAATAATTTACAGGTATATTCTGCTTTACAGCTGAATTCTGTTCCTTTTTATCTACATAATACTCCTACACATATCCACTTGAGGCTTTATTTTTCTACCATTGATTGACCAGAAATATCTATATCTCTGTCAAAGGTTTATAAGTCGGCATTTATATTATCTATTTTTTTTACCATTGTTTCCTTTTTTTTCCCCAACAGCAACCCTCCATTTAGACTTCTTACACACAGTTGAAATTGACAAGACGCGGGGTATGTCATTAATTTTGGTTTCTTAAAAGAAAAGCTTATTCGATTCAAGTGTAAATGAAAAAAAAAAAGAGTATTGCTTTTTGAGCTTACCCAAACTTTATAGGAAAGAAACATACATGCAAGAAGTGAAATGAAGAGCTAGAGTAATGGGAGGCCGCATTCACATGGTCTTTGATAATCAAAGTGACTTGATTTCAATACTTAATCTTCTAGAGCTCACAAATTCAAAAATGTTTGCCATTTCGTAACTCTCCTTGAGAGTAAGTTTGATGCCACAAGCCTTTTATTATAACTCATCGTCATTTTTAAAACATGGGTTTGCAGATGTGCGACTACATTTGTACATCTGCTTCTATCCAGGTCATTATCTGAAAGTCATTTTTGTCCATCGCTGTTGATAAGGCCCTGCTTTCTTTTATATGATATGATGAAATTGAAAAAAAAAAATACCCACAAAAACCAGGAAACACTACCTACATCTCACATTTAATTTCAGGCAAACAGAAACGATCTCTGTATGTGAAAAATTTGCCAGAGAGCACATCAAAAGAGCTCCTCAAAGTGCTCTTTCCAGTTGCCATTAATTTGGACTTCATATCGACCGCGGCAGGTCGAAGGTGAGTAACGGGCGGCAGTATCAGGGCACAGTGTGTCGGTGCAAGATCCGCCCTGTGGCCCTGAACTAAACTGGCCAACCCTGTGGAAAAAAAAACTCACCTCACCAGACTTCATCTCAAATTTGAGTGCTGGATTCTAAGCCATTGTGATGTTTACTGTGGGTATATCTATTTGCACTTTGTTTAAAAAAGAGCTTGTTACTTAAGCATTCAATGGCACCTGTTATTTATGAGGTGTTCCAATTATTATTAGTATTATTATTTCAATATCTTTTTTCTTTTTTTTTTACCTTGTGTTTTTTCTTCTTTTTTTATGCCATGTCGTTTCATGTGGTGAACAAAAACAGCATCAAAGTGTGGCAGCTGCTTCACATGATCATCTTCACTCCAACATGAATAAACTTGTTTTAAAGCTTTAATATCTCTCATGTGTTTTCACAGACTATCAGCCGATAATGGGCTGACCCTAGGACAAAGCACACAGAAGTTGAATTGCCTTAATCATTGTAGTTTTGTTTGTCGGTAATTTTTAGAATGTATCATTCACATTTTAATTTTTAGGGTTGGTGATCTAGATGTGGTTAATGATGAGAACCTGCGCGGAGTGCTTCAGGCCTATGTCACAATGTACATCAATGGATGCAAAAGCATTGGTTTGGGATGGAAAGAAGGTAAGGGAAACAAAGTAATTTTTTAAACTCACTTTAGTCTGACTGAGAGCTTTTGCATGCAAATTTTAGGTGTTCCTTACTTTTAAAGTGCATGACTCTTGATTCATAGAACCTAGTCTTGGTATCATTTTAAAGGGCTATTTTTATTTGCTTTTGACACTTATCCACATTATTGTGAAATTCATTTGTTTTTTTTCTTTTAGAAAGTAAAATTTCAATGATTTCTCAAAGACATGTATTATATGGGACTGCCTTACTGCATAACATCAAGTGTTGGGATGGGTTAAATCTTTTCTTACATAAGAAATGTTCAGCGAAATTGGTCTGTGGGCAACTCCATAGTACATATACATAACATCTTTGCCATATTTGCGTAACCCAAAGGACCGAGGAAAAGTATTGAAAGGGTAATTGTGATAACCTGTTAACAGGTTCGTTTTAAAGTTATTTTTGCTTCAGTGCAATATGAAAGTCAAAACAAACTTAATTTATCATGTAGAACTTGTGGTCAAATTTGACAAAACAGAAAATCACTTTAAATGAAAATGCCAATAGATAGCACTCGGCGACATAGTGGTTGAGTGCAAGTTTGTTGGTTCAAATTGGGGTAGCACTGGTGTTGTATCGTTGGGAAAAGTACTGCATATGAACCATCCTCAGCCCACCCTTCTGTTAAATAGGCACTTCACAGAAAAGGCATGAAAACATTTGTTGGAGCATTTGGCAAGCATCTGTGCTATAGTGCCTGCTGCAGGTTAAAATGCAAAGGATTCAGAGTATTTTGTGGGGTTAAGCACTAATATGCTATCTTAAGATAAATTACATCATATAGAAAAAGCTTTAGCAACAAAGTCATTAAAAAAATAATAAATTCTAGCGAAATTCTGCATCCCTGCAGTAACCTTGCTTGATTGATTGTACATATGAAGCCTTCCCAAAAGTTGGGCTATGCAAAAGGGTCATTCAGGCTAATATATTCAGCTACACTCATCTTTGCTTTTCCAAACATCTGTATTTTCTGGAGAGTAGATAATTATCTTTATCAATCTTAAATTGATAAGCAAAAGAATAAAAACTAAATTGATGAGCTTTGCTCAACATCTAGTGTTATTGGTCAGAGATGGAATGTGCAGTTGTATTTCATTTATGTCTGCACATTCCCATCTAATCACAAAGGTAATGCTCACACAGGGTTGCCTCTTTTCCATCGAAAGTTGAAAATCCGTTTTTTTCATGCAGATTAATCCAGTCATATCTGATAGTTATGTTTGGCCTTAGTTTATTCAATTTGTCCGATAAAGTGAAGCATCTTACTGGCTTTTTTTTTGTGTCCATGAATTCTATTTTTACATCGGTTTTTACATTGAAGACCTATCAAATCAAACAATTTCACTTAAGCCAACCTGGCATTATTTGATCTTCTACAAAGTGGATCCCATTTTCTAGGAACATTCTTCTTTGTTGTTTTACTGCATATTCAAATCTGTTACATCAGTGTGAACTGAACTGTCTTTAACTGCTTCATAAATCCTCTCAC
>BLXT01003738.1:263938-277790 GCA_019648995.1 Plakobranchus ocellatus | reverse complement strand
AAAAAAAAACAAAAAAAAAAAAAAACCGATGTCACCCAACACAACTAAAATAGCAATTCAATGAGCCAACCAAGATAAGAATGCCAGTTTGAATAGATTGAATTCTTACTTTCAAATAATTCATTTTCCAAAATAAAGTTAAAAACTTTCTCCACAAAAAAAAATATCTTCAGGGCTGATACTTTTCAGTTCTACATTTCACAGCAAAAAATGCTTAAAAAAGATCTGTTTTTTCTTTGCAATAACACAAGGACTACTACTTTCGTCATTTGCAGATCTAAAGGATGTTCATTAATAAACAAATTTCATTAAAAAAAAAAGGTTGCTGTCGGTCTTCTTAAGAAATTTTAAGAGAGGCACATTATGATAAAAGAATATAAATTACACTTTGCTTATTTTAAATAATAAATTATGTAAAAAAAAACTGTAGTAATTTTTGTCAATCTTAATTTCATGAATGATATTGAACATACAATTTTTTTGGTTTAAATTTGAAATTTTTTTCACTTATAATGTCTTTGACATAAATTACAATAATTTT
Source organism: Plakobranchus ocellatus (assembly GCA_019648995.1). Classification (NCBI taxonomy): domain Eukaryota; kingdom Metazoa; phylum Mollusca; class Gastropoda; family Plakobranchidae; genus Plakobranchus; species Plakobranchus ocellatus. The sequence continues at coordinate 277,249 of BLXT01003738.1, read as the reverse complement.
TTAAAAAACATTTCATCAACAACTTGTGTAAGTATTTGCCATATCAAACAATAAAATGTAAAAGAGAGAGAGAGAGAGAGAAATGCCGGTGTAAATGATTACACTAATTATTAATCTTTGATCTCCATAAGAAAAATATTTACAGACAAAAATAAAAATTGAATGATTTCCTACACGATATGTAGAGAAAATTAAACTTATCCAATCAAGATCATTCCAACAGACTTGATTTATATTTTTTTCCTCAACACTTATCAACTATTTTCTCTTCGCCAATCCTGTAATTAACTCCTTTCCACAGTCATGTATGGTGTTAAACAACAATAACTACGGACTTTACTTTTTAATGTAGAGGTAGCTTTGAATTTTTTTTATCTTTTCCTTTGCATTGCTGGAATCTCACTAACATCTTATGATTCACATTAACCCATGACCTTACATTTAACATCTTTTATGACCTTCATGAAAACCTTTTATTTTCATGATTTACAACAGACTGAAAGATAATGGTGCAACACACAGTGCTCAATAAGCCTTTCCTGGACCTGAAGGAACAGGCATTTTCATCACAGTCTCTATGCACAGTACAATTTTTGAAATATTCTACAGCTGTAAATGGAGTCACGCAAATCACACCATATCTTTTTTTCCATTCACATGCTTAAACCGCATTGTGGAAGAAATTTTTTAAATATAAAAACTGGAAGAAAACGCAAAAATAGCAATATTCAATCTTTGAAAATAAAAATTTTGAGAAGTACAAATGTTGGATGAAAAGCAAATATACATTAAATTGGTAAGTGGTAATTTGGTTATTTTATAAATACCAACCAAAGTATGTGAAGAATGAAATCAAGTAAAAAAAAATAACACTTACCAAAAGCATGAGACTTCATTTGAGTTCTAACATTATGATGATAAAGTTTTCCTACAATACATGTTATACAACCTTGAGTAAAACCTGATCAAGTTCTTTATACACAAAACATACACCTGTAAATCTCTTTAGAAGTCAAGAAGTGTTTTACAAACAGAACTATACTCCTGTAATTGAACAGACTTGAAGAATTCACCAGACTTTACACAATCAGTCAATTATTCCATCTGTATACAAGAAGTAAAGACCCACTCTTTATAAGATAAATTTGTAACGATGCGTGACATATCTAGCCAGCTGCCTCCAACTCAGTAAAAGGAAGTTTCCAAAATTCATATCTCGAGATTAGTCCAAATGGACTGCAGGTAGCACTTTGGACATTTATAATCAGAAATACAGCCAGAAATTGGATTATACAAGCTTCACATGGTGAAAAATAGATGGATAAGTAGTGATTTTGAGCCAAGATAACTTCCTAAAGGAAAATAAAATCACTGAAAGGCAGAGAAAAAGTTTTTTTTTCTTTAAAAATTGAATATGTAACATCCATTTTGTTCGCAATGGACCAGAGTGCAGGCCTTGATGCAATCATCTTTGAGGCCTTTATATAATTGTCTAAAATCATTATAGTGCTTTGGCTTTGTCTTTGCAATTGACAAAGATAAGAGACGATAACTAACACATCTTTACTTTGGTTCTCTGCTAGAGAAGTGTAAGGACAAAGTGAAACTTAGAAATAGAGCAATCCCCTTAAACAAAAAAGTTGTTCCAAGATGAATTATGGAGAAAAATTGAGTTTATGAACTTAATGCCCAAGAGGTGATAGAAAATACTTATTTTCAAAATAACAAGAAACTCTCATCTCCTTCAACCAAACGACTATCGCCGTCAATAAAAGCACAATAATTTTTACAAAATGAAAAACATGATAAAACCCATTATAAAAAAACAGCACTTTTGAAAATGAATTAAAAACATTTCAAGGTTTTACGCTCATATAAATCGAAGAGAAAAAGGTGTGCTAGGAACAGAAATACCCTGGTGCCCAAATTTTCATAAGATTACCCTCTCGCCTTTGATGAAAACCCACTCAATTTCAGACACAATATAATACCCAAGAATGTGATAGCAACCAAAAGATGGACTTCTAAAGTTTGTTTTGCTAATGGAAAGGCAGCTTAAACATTGACTTCTGATATAAGAATATACAAAATTTGGCTTAACTAACACTGAACTCAACAATACCATGCATGACATAAAACTCTCAGCTGTTCATTTGACTGAGATATCTTGATCTTCTAGTGGCTAGTCTGACATTCATGCTCAATTAATATCACCGTGATGAGACTGCAATTTATTTTTTTTCTTTTTTTTAATGATTAAGAAATACATACGACAAAATGTTACAATTAAAACTTTAAAAAAAATTATAGTGAAAACAAAGTTGAATTTACCATTGTTGTTAAACGACACACCATCATTAAAAGTCTAAATAAAAAAAATACACATCCCACATTTGTTCACAAAAGTATCTTTCTCCTTCATTTGTTTGGTTTATGATTTCAATTCTACGTTAAGTGCTGAATTGTTGCTATCACAAAACCTAAAAGAAGAACTAAAATTTGTTTTTTTTCTGACACATTATTCCAATTCTAATCAGTTAGGTGCTAAAAATAACATTTCTGATGAAAATTTTCTTGACCGTTATTGTACTGGCCTCTTGGAAACTTTACAAAGGAATTTTACTGATGTAAGGGGCCCAATTCTTTCGTATGACTTGAGATCGCTGATAATGTCCTGTAGAGTCTCCACACACACAATATAGGGAATAGCAGACGCTGCAGTAAATGAACGATAATCTGTATTTTCCCCTTCTTCAAAAAGATTTTATCTAAAGTTAACACAAATCAATCTCAAAGTGTTCGCTGTCCCAAAGCTCAGTGAATTGCTTTTCACTTCAGGCTAAATCATATTAGCAATATTTCAGAGGAGTTGCCACTCATTTGGAGTGGATCTATACACATGCATCTTAGTTAGCGTCAAGGATTCATGATAAAAGCAGCAAAACACATAAACAAATATATACATATATATAATATAATCATTACCAATGTAAAAAATAGTTTAAGTGAATAGCACCCTTTCACCATCACTTTGGGAAAATCCGTTTTCATCACATTGAATAATCTCACAAGAATAATAATCTAATTCTTTTTTTTTAAACTACAAAAGACCAGAGACCAGCATGCAGTTCACCTTTATTATAACAATAGAGAAAACAAAACAGCTGGAATTTCCTCAACTGGTATTCGGTGAAACTGAAATTGAGAAACAATTCAAAGTCACAAAATAACCATGTGCTGCTTGAGGTTATCCAATTCTCACGCAGTGCATTTGTGTGGCAGCCTTGGGGTTACCCAACAAAAGTGGCAGGACAGCATTTTGAAATATCCAGCTATGAAGCTTATAAAGACACTTTTCTGGATTAAAGAAATTCTTCTCCTTTAGGTGCCTTGTCTTGAGCAGACATAGGTGATCAAGTTCCTCCACTCAAACCTGTTCTCTGTTAAGCTTATAACAAATTTGTTGATGCTACCCTTACCTATTGCCCACGACCTAAGACTTTTAATACAAGTTATTTTCATTCTATGTCTACTGCATTTGCCTTCAATTAGAAACTGAGATTCCATCAACATTTCTCGATTATTTTTATTTTATAGCCACGATTTCCCACAAGGTGAATTTTCCTTACAATCCACCACAATATGGACTGATTTATTTCAAGACTCCTCTGAAATCCAGCTTGTTCTGTGCAAATTGTGAAACTTCCCTCAAGGCAGATTTACCAAATTAGTGAAGAGGCCTGTTCGTGTGGACAAAGCGGGAATGCTGTGATTCCCTCCCTACCTATACCCCTTCCTTGAGAACTATGAATAGGGAAGAAATAGATTTGATACTGCATGCTGATAAATGGGCAGGTCAGGCGTTTTCTGGTTACTGGACATTCAAAGTTTGGCCCTGGTGCAGACATTGGGCCAATAAAAGGGAAACAAAGATTGGTTTCCTCAAAGACATTGAGCCTGTTGCAATGATTACCTCTTAGCTGGTGGGGTTTGAGAAAAAAAGCATAGGATACTTAAGTTTTATACTTGGCCAATTTTCTTTCAAAATTTTAAAAACAAACCTTACTTGAAGGGATCACAAGTTATTGTATATTTTTTTTCCCCACAGAATTTTTCTGGTGATTTGCAGCTCCAGCTTCAACCGTCTGCTGATTTTGAAAGGACAATCTAAAAAAGAGACTTTCCTCAGTGACAGCCTTTCTAGTCCATGTCTGTCTATATTTTTAAACAAATCACCTTTTTTTTTAAAGCAGACAGACAGAGCATGGTTGCCTCAGATCCCACTGTGCCTGAACTAGAGCAAGTGAAAATTCTCTGATTTGATTTAGAGGAAAATGTGACAACATTTCGCCATCAAAACAACTAAAACAACCTAAGGCCCATCAATCAGAGAAAAGAATTAAAGTCGATTACTAAATAAAGTTAGTTAAAAACTTCATTCGATTTCCATTTCAGTTTCTATATCAGAAGCTCTACATCACATTGTTAGACTGAATTTCTGAACCAAAATTTTAAAAATTAAAAAAAAAAAAAAGAAAGAAATTTAGAAGCCCTTATCTCTGGTTCTTACTTTTTTACCACATGACCTTTACAATGTCATCTTAGAGGCTCTAACTGAGATATTTGACAAAATAAAATGTTTTGTATACAGAAAGTGAGACACCTGTTGGAAATAAGGTAATGCCAAGACCTCAAAATGCTCAGATTGGAGATTCAATAGGGTTTTCCTAGGCCACCACACATTTGATCTTTCTCATATATACATGCATTCATACAGCAGGGAAGTATGCAATATGTGTACTCTGGTCAGCAGTAAGAGCTCTTCTACTGTGTGGCTTGTATGTGGAAGCAAAAATAAAAAAATATATCAAGTTCCTCATACTAAAAAACACAATTGACCTCTTTGGTTGTAGCAGGCATCTGCAACATTGCATAAAACACACAACATCAAAAGCACAGCAGAGCAAGAGAAATCTTTTTTTTTTCTAGAATGGTTATCACATAATTCCATTTCATCTGCACATTATAATTCATGAAAAAATCATTCACACACATATAAATATGTTAGAAACAGTCACACATAAATATAATGCTGGCATGAAAATCAACCTCTTTTAGGCTCATCTCATTCCCGGAATGTATGACTAAATTTACAATCATTTTTGATTTTTCTAACAGCAACAGGAAGAGGACTGGGCGCTTGTGGATACAAGTACACATATCAAAGACCTTTAATATAAAAGTCTGTCACAGTGACGGTGAGATCAGGCAGGTGGTTAAAGAGACAGGTTGAGCATAAGAAGGTTAAAAGCACACTCCACACTGCAAACACTTATATGGGTTAAAGCTTTGAGCAGATCTCAGGGCAAGTTTGTTAGAGGCATTATGCCACCAACATCCCCCAATGATCAATAGGCTATATAATCTCTTGCAAAATCAAATTAAGATTTCAAACAAATATTGATTAAAACTTACATGGAAAAGTATTGAATTATCAAAGAAAGCGGACATAAGTGTATCCAAAGCATATGTATTTTTCAAACTTCATTTAATTAGCATTCCTAAAATGTTTATACATATGCAACGAAGAGAGCTACCATGCTATGGGGCAAATTATCTTACAAAATGATCACCAATTGTTTTAAAACACTCATGTCTTAATATGGGTCTTCTTGGAGACTCTTGATATGTCTTGTTTGTTTTTTTTTTTTTNNAGCCACCAATAGCATTTCTTTTTTTCCATAAGGGACCTCCACCTTTAATTTTTTTAATAAGATTTTCTCCATCCAATTGGCTCCAGCTGAAAGAGAACCATGTCAACTTTTTGCTGATATCAACACACCAACCTTTGTGAATATTTTAGAATTCGTGATTTTCTAGCTATAAAAAGTGAAACCAATTTTTTTTTTCTCCCTTTTTGATAATAACTTCTTGTTTCAAACTTACTTTGGAAGAAAAAAGGCTATCTTTTCCTCTTTGATCTGCAAACAACGAAACTGTGGTTGCTGACAAGACTGAGCTCACTAAATTAAACAAGCCCATGAAAGGCATGATCACTGAACACCTTGACCGAGACTATAAATCAAAGTTTTATCTCCTTAAGCAAAAGAAGAAAAATCAGTTTTTAAGCCATTTAAGGGAAAAGCAGGGTTCCTATTTATTTTTTTTTAATAGACTTGAAAAGAATTGAATGTTTCACAGTTGCACTGAAAATGTGCACAAGAGACTTCACATCTTTGTGTCTGCTCCTGGAAAATTTGCAGCTATTTGGATTTGCTCTATTATTCTTTTTTTTTTTTAAATTGCAAAAAATATTTTAAAATTACAATCTTCAAACTTTAACTTATCTTTGATAGAAATTTTCAAACCCAAAAGCTCTATCCACTGCACACACTGACTCTTTCACACATGACTATTACAAAATTCAGTAAAAAAAACCAAAGCTTAGTTAAGGTCAGCATAAACTAGAGCCCACAACAAAATGTAATATACACACAAAAATTGTGTATTGACATGTGAACAGATGGGAAGAGAGTGTATGAGGCAAAAGCTAAGTTAATTCTCACAATAAACGACTTCTCGAATCACATTTTAATTGCACCCGCATTTGTTAGATAAACTCCAAGAAATGTCTTTTTGCCTCAGAGCATAGCATTTTTTTTTTATCTCACAGTTTATTCACTACAAAATAAATGGTAAAACATAATCTTAGGAGGTATTTTCATCAATCGAAGCAACAACAAAGGCCTGAGGCATATTGATACATTTGTAACTCCACTGAAGTAGAATACTGACATCATCAAGTCACTATTAATTTGTTTCTTTAGGATTTCAATGGAAGTCAAATGTTTCATATCGGGCTCTAAGAAATGGGAATATTTTTGCTTGCATGTTTCTGTAAAAGTTCAAAGTTGATACATTTCATGGCCTGGGCAGATGGACTTCCTTAATACATTTTCACTGCTTAAAACTTAATTAAGAGAAAAAAGAACGCTCTCCTCATTTTGAGTTCACCTCTTGGAGAGCAGCTGTGAATTTTGCTATTGCATATCGTTTCAAAACAGACGACAACACTTTTTCTAGCAAAATTTTTTAAAAGCCAATCCAATCAGCCGAAAACCAAAATTTCAATTCAGGAGCAATCAAGATTCCGTTGTTTAAGATACCTAAAACAAATCACTTTCTTCTTGAACTAACAGAGTTAACATTTCCAAATTTTATCACGTCTTCTTTGGCCATAACTTTTTTAGAGGGTCACCTGAAATACTTAAATTTAAAAAGAAATAATCATTTGAACACAGTCTCAGCTTTTGAGAAGATCTGCCTGTTTGAGTTCATACTTCAGCCACTCAGGTAGCTCAGAATCAAAACTTGCAAGCAGCTTAGAGAGATTGATGTTGTGCTTCCTGTAATACAGCCTCAGGTATCGCTCGGACTCCGCGTCCATAGCAGGGTATTTGTGGCCCTTACTCTGTCCGAGGCATTTAGTTTGACCGTCACTCATGACTGAGCAATAGAAACCTTTCTTTGGATCATATCTGCCAAAAGAAAGATAAAACAAAAATAGAGCCTTATTTGAAAATAAAAAACAGATTTGCGGTAAAATATTTTTTATAAGGTCAATTAAAGAATTTGAGCCTTTAAATTTATCAGAAAAACCTTAGAGATACAGCTGCATTCTGAGAGTTTTTTTTGATTTATTGCAGTTTTGTACCAACCTATTTCTTCATATAGAGTGCAACAGTTAGTCACTTTTGAAAGATTTTTTCAGTTCAAAGGAAAAAAACCTTGTTGAATTATTTCAAAGTATTTTTGAATGTAAATCAAAAGAAAAATTTATACACAAGCTCTACCTTATTAGAACTAACTGCTTATTGCATCCTCTCATCCAGTCATTTTATGCACAGGCCCTACCTTATTAGAACTAACTGCTTATTGCATCCTTTCATCCAGTCATTCTATGCACAGGCACTACCATATTAGAACTAACTGCTTATTGCATCCTTTCAGCCAGTCATTTTATGCACAGGCACTACCATATTAGAACTAACTGCTTATTGCATCCTCTCATCCAGTCATTCTATGCACAGACCCTACCTTATTAGAACTATCTGCTCATTGAATCCTCTCATCCAGTCATTCTATGCACAGGCACTACCATATTAGAACTAACTGCTTATTGCATCCTTTCATCCAGTCATTTTATGCACAGGCACTACCTTATTAGAACTATCTGCTCATTGCATCCTCTCATCCAGTCTTAAACAGAAAAGCGACAAAAGAAAATTTAACCAAACTTTTTAATCTCAAGTACTCGCTGCAAGGTCTGACATGCTCCTATGAAAGTGCATGAAAACTTTTGTTACACTGTACCTGAGATGCTGGGCGTAATTCCTGTGTGGTTGGACATTGAGGAATTTTTGCAAGCTGTCCATCACCTGCACTGGGTCATTTTTGAGTTCATCGCTGTGTACAATATGAATCTGCAATAAGCATGCAACAAATACATAAGTTTTTACAGGTAACAGGAATGACTATAAAACTTTCTACTTTACAGTTAAATCAAAAGTTATCAGTCTAAGATAAAAAAAAAACAATTGACCTTAATTATAAATGCCTTCATCCATTATTGTACAGCAACATCATTCATTTAGTTTGACCTAAATCTAATACTGGATGCTCTCTCTGACCAGGGAAGGTGCAGAGTTAATACTGGCTATATATAGAAATTAGTCTACGCTAAATAAAGTCTAATATTCCCTCTATCCCTGTACTAATTTGTTTGCAATATTACGGATGCCGGACTGTCGATAAATTTGCTACTATTTGTAGCATTTTGTAAAAGGTGAGGCTAGATATTTTAAAAAAAAAAAGTTGTACAATACCATTCATATAAATTATCAAATGTAATAAAGCATTTAGTTTTAGAGGGCAGGCTTCACTTTCAAACTAGCGATTTTTGCGACACTCAAGAACACCTTGATGTAAATGAATGAAAAACAAAAGAAAAATGGAAACATTTTTGCCAAACACATATTGATTGAGGCAGAGGCTTACATTATCAGAAAATAATTAATAAATATATTTTTTTTTCTTCGAGACATCAATGCTGCATAAAAGAGCTCATAAAACAAATTATGTACTGTTTTTTTATGTCAAAAAGAAAAGTTCAAGACGCTCTCATTTAGATTAGATTATAACGATTTCAATTTATGATAAATTCATTAACATGACTTAAGTTCAATAATCTAATAAATTGTTTGACTAGGACACAAATCACAATTGCTATAAAATGTACATATTTACTAGTTATCCAAATAGTGATGCTGCAAAAAAACTTTTCAAAAGATTGAACCTAGAAATGGGCTTCATATATACCTGTTTGGAAGGAAAATAATCCAGCCACCTGACAAGGTGCTGAGAATACAAGCCAGGCTGCAGACATCGATTCCGCAGATTTTTCAACTTCGAAGGTGCATCCCCAGATGCAGTGACAACTTCTCGGAAAGTTGAATTCAAAGCAGTGGGATCATTGTGGTATCTCATGTGCTGAAAAACACAACAGACAATAGACAACTCAATGGTTGTTTTGCTTCCATCAAGCAGAGATACTTCATTACCGTGTTCTTTATGTTTTTAAAATCTTTGAACTCATTTAGTCTTTCAAACAGTAAGTTGATTCTACTTTAAGCAACTTTAAGCAAAAGCATATAATTTTTTTTTTTTCCCTTAAAAAAAAAAAAAAAACAACCAAAAACTCTGCAAGTTTTCATTGATCTGAGCATTTAGAACAAGAAAGTTAAACGGAGCAAGACTTAAGAGTTGTACATCATGTTAAAAAATGTTTTCCCACTTGCTGAGCATCGACAGTTTTACAAATTCCATAAATGATCTGTCATACAAAATGAGTTGCTTGTTGACAACCTAGCAACAGAAATATTATGCAAAATAGCAGTCGCTTTAGATATTATTAAAAAAAAAAATAATTGTTGGTGGATTTCTAAGGGATGTGCACAAATTTTTTTTTGTCCTTTATCATCAGAGTTTTAAAATATTTTGCATTCAATTTCATAGGGTAATTATCAACAAAAACTTATTTTAGATGGCTTATATTCTTAAGAGCTATTCCCAACTTACATGAAACCAAGATAAAGCCCTTTTAGCCGGATTCATCAGCAGGACTATAATTTTGACCCTGGGCAAGAGTGTTGCTATTCGTTTGGGGACTACTTCACTGTCAAAGTAATTTGCACTTTTTTCAAACAAGAGTGTTCTATTAGGTTTTTCCCGTTGTGGGAAAAAATCCAGGTACCTGCAAATAAATACAGGCACAAATGAAAATGCTAGGTTATGATGTTATGTCAAGGTACTGAATTAAAGAATTAAATAGTTTAAAATTGAAATTTTAAGAAAATCAAATAAAAGTGAATTAACAAAAAAAAAAACAGTTGAATCAATTTATTAATCACCTCATCGATAAGAGGCTGCAGTGAATGAAAAAAAACCAAGCACTTTTAAAAGCACAAATATGAGGATATTATTTAGCAAGCTTAACGAAAAAAAGGAAAGACTTACCAATCCAAGCCACGGAAATAATTGTGGGAATTGAAGAACTGGATTTCTTCATATGTTTGCGGACTTGGTTTATTACTTAGGATTGAGGGATGTTGAGACAGGAAAGAATACAAAGCTGTTGTGCCTGAAATTGAAGAGAGACGTAATACCAGATTCAATCAATATGATACAGGGCAGACAAAGAAAAAAAAATACTGGATTCCTCTGTAGGCTGTTAGCCAGCTTAAGACTGACATTCAAGTCTTGTTACACCCTTACAGTTTATGTTCTGCCTAATATATTCACCAAAGGTCTTTTTTTGTTTTTATTTCATGATGAGCAAATGCTTTTAATTCTAGAATTACATCCAACGTTGACAATGCAATCAATTCCATTAAAAATAACTTGTTTTTCTTTTTAACTGAATGCATCAATCAACATATAAGTGAAGATGAATAGTTTCTGCCCCAATAAAATTCTCTGTATATAATGAAATGCTTCACTTAGCCTTACTTTCTGGTAAGAAATTTTTCAGAATTTTATGCAATGCTAGAAAACTTCTCTTGTGCTCTTGGCTTTAACTGGTCTAGAGAAATCTCTGACGACTGATATAATAACTTTTAAACCACTTTTAAATTTCTAACCCATGCTTAGCCTGATGGCTGCCTGGTGCAGATAAATCACTTTTCATGCTCACAACTTGATAATGTTTGTAGAAAATGTAAAATCATTTGCTTAAACTTTTATCAAAATTTTACAGTAATCATACAACCATGTGAACTTTTATCAGTGATTACTCTCCCATTAAATCAAAGGTAATATTTTTTTTTCATAATGAAGAAAATACATGAGTACAGTTGGAAACAAAGCATGCATGATATAAGTAAAAATGTAACCAATTTTAAACTATGTTCAGACTCAGGTTTCATATAGATGACAAGTATTGAACTAATCATATTTAAATTTGTGTTTCAAATTCTATACCAACCTTCATCTAATGTTTGTGAATCCCCAGAAAGTGAATTGGTAAGACTAATCAACTTCCATTATAAAAAAAAAAAAAAAATCACATGCTAAATTTTGTGCAGCATTATATTTTACAATGGGAGAAATACATGAGCTTTCTTCTGTTTACTGTCGAAGCCAAATGAAGAGTAGTACTGTCCAAAGACATAGCACTGATCATACTGCTCTTTATTTGACTGCAGCAGTTTTCCTGAGAATACACAAACAATATTAATCTATTCATGCAACAGGCACTAGTATGAAATGATGGGGATGCCATGACCTCAGCTGAAGGACCCAATGAGCAGCTCCAATCAACTGTGTTTTTTTTTTCTTTTAAGAATTTGTGTTGTGTGAGCATTTACAAAAATTGTGAATATTTTCATTTCTGAGATATTGAGAATTAAAAAAAAAAATGTATCCAAAGTATAAGCACAGAACATTGATTTACGCAACATATTTTTTTCATTAGAGGATCAAAAAGACCTCTAATACCTTTTGTATGAACATGTGTCTAAATGAAAACAAGGAGCGCTAAGGGATATCAATTTTTTTTTACATCTAAAAGAAGAGAGAGAAAAAGTAGAAAGATCTTTAAGGCCCACAATTTTTTTTACTACAAAGAAGGAAGTAATTTTGCAGCTAAACAGAAAACCCACTCTTAAAAAGCAACAAACTGATGAATACAAATCTCTCTTATCCAAATGTACTACTAATTAAATGAACTGTCACTTACTTGTATAAATAGTGTATTTAAATGTCATCCTTCTATTTTGAATAGGAAAGACAGGCTTGTCAAAACAGATGGATCTTAATTTTTCTAAGATAATGTATATAAATAGCAGCCACAAACACACATTAAGTAACAGCACATCCCCCCAAAAAACTGTCCATGGAGATGAATGATCTTATACGGTGCTTTACTTCAACAATCTGATCTAATAAAATTTTTGCCATTGTTAAAAAAAAAAAAAAAAACTATAAAATTGAAAAAAATATTCTACATTAATGAAATCATCAAAAGCCTCAGATAAAGAACACATAAAATACTTTGTATATTTTAAAAGATTTGTCAATTGAAACCGTTTGTTTTTATACAGCTTTCAGCATAAACTTTTTAAAAATTATCTTTAAGCCTTAATTTAAACACTAAGCATATCCTGTTAAATACTGATAGGTGGCAGTGATACACACTGAAAAAAAAAGAAATTAAATAATACCTGTTTTTTGTGGTCCAACAACAATAAAGTCTGGCAATCCATCACATGTTTTATTCACAGGCCACAAGTCCTTATGTCTGTAGTACTCACAAGGATTCTGTACAAAAAACATGAAAAAACAAAAAAGAATTGAAAAATCAGGGCAACCACAAAAAAAAAAAAAAATAAAAAAAATAAATTTTTAATGGGCTTACTTAGGTCTAAGTGCTAATCACATTGAGTGTTTCATATTTGCATGTAGATGTCAATTATTTTTACAATTGTCCCACCAGTACTGAAACTATAGCAGATGTGTTACTAGCCACAAATCTGACTTGAATCTATTTTCCCTTCCTCAAGGGAAAAAAAGAATAAAGAAAGGCTTCATCAATCCAGTGATTGAAATGTGAAGTAAAAATAAAGTGGGTCCCACCCTTAGTCCAAGCATCGGGGAACCAGGAATAAGGTCCTGATTGTTCTTGGCTTACGGCATTATGAGGTAATTTGCCATTGCTTTCCTCGCTGCCTTTACTTTTGTGGGTTTTTAGAGATC
>BLXT01003738.1:251152-261433 GCA_019648995.1 Plakobranchus ocellatus | reverse complement strand
GGGGGGGGGGGGGTCAAAGAAATATTAGAAACCAATTCCACGTGCTATAGGAAGTTTATTTGATCAAGTTTTATTGAAAATATTAATAAAATATAAAAAAAATAAAACAAAAAACTCGCACAAAAAAACACACACGAACCAAAACGAACAAAGCAAAAACATCCTGAAATTTCAATATAAAAGGATAGGCATATACATGTGATCTTGCATTTAATTTCTCATACATTTGCAATTCTGAGCTTTCATTTCCAATGAAAACTTACTGGCGTTGTCAGAATGGTTTGAAATGTATCACCACCTTGTATAGCAGCATCAAGTGCCTCTAAACCTCCTGGGTAATCTGATGAGAATATTGTTGTAGTGAAAAGGCCGCACGTTTGCCTGGGCAGAACCTACAAACGAAACAAACAATTTTAAGTACATAGTTTTTTCACATAAAAGAAACATAGATCTCATCCTTCCACTGCCTGCAAATAGGCCTACAATAAACTTTTTCATATTATTTAGAACAAAATACTGTTGCAAGGCAGCACTAGAAAAAAAAAAAAAATACAATATAAGTCAGTTTTTAAAAATAAGAACATGATGAGAAAGATGCCTATTTTTTTGTCAATAGCCAGTCCACAAGAGGGTGATCTTACACTTTCAGGCCCTATGTCAGGCCAGGGCTGAAGCCTTCGACAGACAGGTCCCTGCAGATCTCAGGACGGACATCAAAAGAGAGAGAAGAAGAGAAGGAGAGAGATGTAGGGGAAAAAGAAATGAATGTCGGTAAAGTGTTTCAACAACAGATTTTTAAAGTATATGTTAGATTGACTTAGAGTAATGTGCCATACCATGATGCCAGAGTGCACAAATCCACGTCGCTGCCATGCAGGCATGAGTTTCGGATACTCTTCTGTGCTTGTAACTTTAACTCCCCAAATTTCCTTCCACAACCTGTACAAGGGTTCATGCACTGGGTACACTCCCGAATGGTGAGGAGCGACAGAATATTCTCCATACACTGTGATATCATTCTCCTGTTGGTAGTCACAAAAAACAAACAAACATTATCATTTGTAAACTTGCATGTTTAAGGTCAAGGCTCATCAAACTTGCTGCTAGAGAATGGAACAAGATAATATCAGCCCATTTTCATCCTCATAGAAGAAAATCATGTGCCATGTTTGTATCCATTTCAATAGTCGCAACAAATATTGAATTATACCCATCCAAATAAGGAGCTCAAAAAAACTAATGTTGAGATTTCACTCTACCATCTGTACTAAGCTACAATAGATTCAATAAAGTATCTAGCAACACAAGGCAGAAACAGAGAAATGAAAAAAAGTACATGAAATGATGTGAAACAAAATATACAGAGCCAGACTGAAAGGTAATAGCACATTATTACAGGTATACTAGTAAATATTACAAATCCCTTTGCAAAAGAGATCAAATAGAAAGACAACGTTGGATAGAGGAAGCACAAGTCCCTTCATTAATACGAGAAAGTTTTAAAAAACTTTGAAATGACTAACCTTTGTGTTGGATTTTTTCTTAACACAAATCAGCAAAAAGTTGCCAACATTACAGAAAAAAAACTACCAAAGAAATGTAAGGCCCCAGTCTATAAAATAACAAATTTTGGCACAGGCTCCCTGTGTATGATTACAAATAAACCTTACAAATATTGCAACAAATTTGCATTTTGAATAAATAGTTTATACTTTTGCAAGACGTTATTTTAGAGGCTTTTGCCAGGCCTGATTGTTCTGTTGAAAATGATATATTGATATATTATTGCTACAGATTTCTAAACATCTGGCTTCTTTTGGAAAAAGATCTTGCCCAAAAAATTGTTTAGCAAAACATCCATTTTTTTGCCCTACTAAAGAGGAAAATCATGATAACTAGAATAAAATGCTTCCTGATTGCTGTAAAACAGCTTGAGTTAGGACTTGTAGAAACCTGAAGAGACAACCTATGAGTTTATGAAATGAATCTGAAAAAAAGTTTTGAGATTTCTAAAGTAGTTCAATATGTCTTTTTTAGGTCCTGAGCTAGGAAAATTTTTTTACAGCTAACGGCCAACACTACACAGTCAACATTACCCCCTATTACTTACCGTGTCTAACGGTCATAAGCAAAAACAAAGGAAAAAATAAATAAGAATAATACTTTAACACATCTGAAAAGAAATGAAATGGTCATTGACTAAGAAAAAAAAACAAAAAAAAAACAAAACAAAACATGAAAGCCTGAAATAAATAGGATGGCATGAATATACAGAACTTTCTATTTTAAAATACTTTGAGTTGTTTTGTCTTTCACATTAAAAAAGATAAAGATAAAGATAAGAAATTAGAATTTAAAAAAAAAGCTTATTTTATTTTTGCATTCATATATTTCAAGCCTGTCGTGGAGAGAAAAACTTACACAGATGATATTAACAATGAATTAAAGCCTCAAATTAAGCTGCTTCAGAATTTTAAAAAAATGTTTGTTTTTTTAATTTACAGGTTGTGGTAGCTTACTGGTAGGAGGTGAAACCTAAATTTTAGCGATATTATTCTTTAGATCAAACTCAGCTAATAAAGTGTGGTTGCAATAAGGGGTAATTCATAAAAATATGCAAAAGCACCATAGTCAGCTGTGCTGGTATGACACAAAAAAGCCAACCAATTCGATATTTAACTTCAGCGATTAACCTTTCTAGATAACTGATAACTATGCAACATATGTAACACAATTTTCTTGAAATGTCTACAAGCACAAAAAAAATTCATACATTTCATTCAAATTTGAATACATTTTGAAGATTCCCACTGCCCTACTTACCAAATGTGATTGGTCTCTTCAGATAGAACAAAATTAGACAAAAAAAAAAAAGTTACATTGATAATACAATCTATTGTCTGAACATTTATGTCAGCCACTTTCATTTACTTTAATGAGATGCAATGCATGCTTCAAAAGGCTTAAAAAAAAAAAAAAAGCATTGCAGTTTTTTGTTATTTCATTTTGTACCATTTCAATCATCAGAAACAATGTGATATGTGAACATATCCTTTATATAAAATTAATTTACTAGCTGTTTTTTGTTTTTTTTTTAATTTTTAGAGGACAAAATTTATGAATACATGATCAGCTTAGCAGAGTACTGTTTGGTTTGACTAAAGGGCTTGATCATTTAAAATATTCACTCATTAAAAGCAACAGCTTGCTTTTTGACTCAGTTGAAAAAGCTGATATAACTTCATCATAAAGCAGGTCAAAGAGAAACATTTTCAAAACATATTCATAATATATGCTTTACCCATATGACACTCATTTTCAAAAGTTGAAACTGATGCAAGAAGCCAAAAAAAAATTACTATTAATCCACAAGTTTAAAACTAGATCTAAAGCCTTTGAAAAAGCTTGATTGCAGTATCCAAAGCAAAGCTGCCAATGGATTTTTGTAAAGCGAGCCTATATGGCGAGAAATGCCTAATCTACCAGTACTATAGCTGAGAGCTATAAAGATTATTCTAACAATCAAATATTTTAATAAAAGTATGTCTTTTTTTTCCTTTTTGAATGAGAATTGTACAATACTATTTTTTATGCAAAGTTCATGGTACGACAAATAAGAACAATATTGCACAAGTATAGAAAGCTGTTTTGCCACATAAATGTACATTAATATGCTCCTGCTGTTTCATTTTTAATCAATTACAAATAAGGCAGTCCAAATCTATCTTAAACTTTACAGGGCACAGAAATACAAAATTAATGGAAGCCAGATTTCAGATGGTCAGTTCATGAGGTATGGTGAACTTCCATTGTATCTTTTAGGCAACGTGGGTAAATCAGTCAAAAATCACATTTTTTTAACACAATGAATAATGAAAGAATGATTATGGTCTATTATTATGTGGATGTGAGTGTTTGACAATACACAAGGATACAGAGAGAAAACTGGAAGCATAGGGAAGTGGTTTATCAAAAGAATGATGAAGATATCATGGATGGGAAAAAGGTTCAATGAATTGGTACTTAAAGAAAGTGAAAAATTGATTAATAAAACCATAAGACACACGCAACTAAAATTTCTAGGATCTATTTGCAATCACAAGAATTTAGGACATTTAGCAATCACTGGGAAGGCCGAAGGCAAATAAGATGAATGAATTATGAGCATGATGTATAAGCTTGCAGTTTGCCTTTCTATAGAAACAAATCCCTTATGTCTTTATACTATGTCAAAAGGTAGGCAAGTATGAAGGCTGCACCTTTTTGAGTCAATATTTTTAAAAGCCATGGCCAAAGATACATATTCCAAAAAATGAAACCAATACTGGCAAATAGAAACATAAGTATGAAAACCAAAATAAGGGTAATTAAAACATATGTATGGTCAGTACTTTTGTATGGTAGTGAGTGTTGGACAATAAACAAAGAAATAGAGAAAAAACTAGAAGCAGTAGAGATGTGGTTTATTAGAAGAATGATGAGGATATCATGGACAGAAAAAAAAAGTCAAATGAATTGGTACTGAAAGAGGCTAATCTCGAGCTATCACTAATTAAAACCATAAGACAGAGGCAACTACAGTTTTTAAGCCATTAATGCCGACACACGGGTTTAGAACACTTAGCAATCACTGGAAAGATCGAAGGCAAACGCAGTAGAGATAGAAAGAGAGTAACTTTTATTGAAAATCTTAAGTCATGGGCAATAGGTAAGGGTAGCAATAACAACCTTATAAGGTTAACTGAGAATAGGTTTGAGTGGAGGCACATGATCGCCAATGTCTATTCCAGACAAGGTACCTGATGATGATTATTTTTAAAAAGGCTCTGAGTACAAAAATATACACGATGACTGATTTGCCCTGGTTGCCTTTAACAAATATTCAAAATTGATTGATAGCATGAAATGTGTATAAATCTACAGAATAATATTTTTCCTACGGTGACGAAACATATTTAAATATATTTTACAGTGCTATGGTGAAGCAAGCGTTTTATTAATCTATGCCTAAATCTAAATCCAGACATCAACACATCTCAACCTTTTTTTTTTGTAGTAGAAATTAAATACACAGATATATCTAATCTAATCATAGAAATTGTGAGTGCATAAAATCATTACTTACCTTTGCAAAATCTTTATTCATCAGCATTGAGCTTTCTATGAAATCTGTGGGAAACTTGTGAGGTTGCTCATGTCTCCACATATGACTAAACCATCTGAATTTCTTTCTGTACTCTAATGAATGTGAATTAAAAAAAAAAAAAAACCAAGGAAAGAAACAATAAAACATTCTTCATTTCTTGACAAAACAATTGTTCAATTTGATTACAGATCTTTTGTTCAAACAAATAAAACAATGCTAATTAAAAATGTGAAATTTTGTTTAAAGGAAACCACAATCAAGATCAAAGAGGAAGATAGTGTGGAAAATGAGTACAAGTGAGGTATAATTCATGCAATGTCAAATCTTAGCCATAGATTCAGATGAGAAAAGTAGGTCTGAGTCTGCTTACTTAGTGATGAATGAACTTACAATTCTAGAGGCTGAACACTTTTTTTTTTTTGTGATTGTACAATCATAATTACACTTGAAAATTGTTTGCTTAATTTACAGAGCAGGGATTAATCAAATGGCTTTTTAAAAGGAACCATTACTTTTTATGCCAATTCATCCACAAACTCAAGATATATGCATTTGGATTCATAAGAAAAGATCAACTTTTTCAAATATGGCTAAGAGATAATCTTTTAATAATGATGACAATCCTTAGCAAACCTCATATACATCTTCTATGATATCATTTATTTAAATCATTATTGTAGATGATATTTGTGGGCATTAAAGAATGTTCATAAAACAAACGTCATGGTGCTGTCAATACTGCCTAAGTCTGACTTAGGCAAAAATCGAATGATACCTTTTTTAGATATATTACTACATAACACATCATCTTATACAAGAAAAAAATTGAAGTGCCGAACCAATTTTTTTATAATTAATAATTTCTAACTCTGTATTATTGGTTTTATTTTGGCTTTTAAAATCACTTAAACTCGATTTTCTCCATTACGCCAAAAATGAGTTAGGCAATATTGGCAGCACTATGACAATATGTACTCAGTTGCACTTGTATCATGAAATAGCTGTGAAAAGTCAAAATATTCTTCCTTTAGCCTGACAGGAGTATTTATAAACATTGTAATGCAAATTAATACTTACTACATTACATGAAGTCTACATAAATGGAAAGAGATTAAATCGAATTTTGTTTCATTTTGAGGCAGAATTCATTTACTGAACGTTTCCTTTTAAGTCTTCTAAACAATTTTTTTTACACCAGAGATCTGTGTTCAGTCTGCTCAAGTTGAGGTTCTATTGACAAAAAAGTATTCATTGATATATACTGGTAAGTTTCATAAACCTTTGCTATCAACTGGACTGGTCTTCAAAAATTGAGCTGGCAGTGTCTCTCTGATATAAATCAATAAGTACATAGATCTAGCAAGTTATTGGTATGGTAGGCTTGGGTGGTAGATAGGTCAAGGACGATGCAGGGATGGGATGGAGAGGGGCAGGGATCAGAATGATGCTGCTGAACATGGTCAGTTTGTATTGTGTTGACCAGTCACTGACAAAATGACAAAGATGGTGCATGAATGATGTGCAGTTGCTCATGTAGTGCATTGGGCAGGCTAGTAACTGTAACCAGATGACGTGAAGGGTTGACTAGCAACCTCACTGAAACCTTGAGCCAATGCCTTGTGTATAGATCTTGCAGTGCATGGCAGGACAAGTACACAAGTAGTAGAGAAAGTTGATGCTACGCTGCTTCATTTGGTCTAGAATTCCAGACCTAGGTTGTCAGAGGCATTAGTGACTTAGTATTTGTCTTTGCAATAGCCCACACCAAAGCTAACAGTGACTGAAGTAAGCCTTAAACGAAATAATGAAGAAAAAAATGGAGGTTGAAAAGGCCATAAATGTGAAGCCTACAATTATTTTCTTTTTTAGCTAACCTTCCAAAATTTGTTTACCTTTCATAACATTTGTCTTAAAAATTCTATTCATTCATTTCTCAATTTTTTTTTAAAGTAGCGTGCTATTTCTAATTTAGGCCAAATTTATAATTTTCCCTGAATAGTTTAACTTGAGCAGACTCCACAGTACTTTAAATCATTAAATGACAAGCAAATGTTGTTTGCCAAAAAAGGCTTTCTTTTATATTTGTATAATTATTCACATAAGTCCAAAAAATCCACATGCACAGAAATTCCACAGTGATTGACATATATTTCAATGGTATTGTCATATGAGTGCAGTTTCGTCCCTGTTCTAAAATATCAATCATTTATGAGTAAATAAAATATCTGGCCTCACAATAAACCTGCTTGTGGCATTGCCATTTTAACACATCTAATGACTTTTGCTGCGGTCTACTGGTATGCAAACTAAATCAATTGTAAAAATTATAAAAGATTAGCCCTTTCTCCAACTGCATTGTATAATTTTCATGTGTATCTAAAAATAGAGGAGCAGCGTAAGACTGATCTACTTTTATGTAACATTTTGATAAGACAACAACATATAGTGCCTGTTTGCTTGGAAATAAAAAAAAAATAGTTTTATACAGAGTATAAGTTTGTTGGGCATTAAAATCTACACAATGGTCAAAAGAACAATACACAATAAAGAAAAATTGATCAACGATTTTAAAGACTCGCATATCATATCTTAAGAGAGATATTTTTATCTGCAGGGGATAAAAAACCAGATTCATAAAAACACTTTTTAACTTTACTACTAAGGTAAAGTATCAACATTTGCAAGCTGTGTAGTGCTCTGGTAAAGAAAATACCATTAAACACACACACATGCAGAAAAATAATTTTTTTAACAACTAAGAGTTGCACTGACCAAGAAGCTTTCTATCGCCTTTGTCTTCCTCATTGTTTCCACTGAGGTAAAATCCACCAGAGTATCCCAAATTGAACTGAAACCCGGGCACATCTTTTTGGACACGATCCTGAGTTTCAACTAAAGCCTTTGGTAGAAATAAAAAAAAAGGGAGCAAGAAATGTTCAAAAGATTTGGAAAATTTAAAAAATTTAATTGAACATGATGCTGGATCAAATTTATACTTATTTAAATCTTAACTTTTATTTTTCTTATGAAAGCATGCATAATATCTCTATGGTGATTTAATGACATCCTTCTTTTAGAATTTTTTCTTGAAATTAAGAGTGATAATGTGAACAATTTGACCTAGTAAGAGCAGTAAAAAAAAAACCCAACTCACCTCAACATCTTCAACCTTCATCCGGATACCTTCTTTGCCAACAAAGATGTCATCTACATCTATCTGGATATATCGTTCCAATTTGAGCTCTAATTTACCAAATGACAGGTATGAAAGTGCGTCCATCATCATCACTGTGTGGAGCCAAAAACTGAGGTCGCTGCCAAACAATATTTTGGGAATGCCATCAATCTCTCCTTTGTCCATGATGGAAGTAACAAACTTGAAACCTTTCAGGTTGTTCGTTTCACCCGACCCGAATTCAAAGAATCTTGAAGACAACTTGGAAAAAGCCAGATTTTGGTAAGTTGAGTGATTACTGTGAAACACTGTCCATTTTCCTGGTAAAAATCCTTCCCATAGCTCACCAGGCTTCACGACTCGCCACAAGTAGGAGTCAAAATTAAGCTTGTAGTCTTCTAATGTTAACTTGTATTGAAGTGTTAAATGATAACCATCAAGGTAAATCACATCATCCTTCCCCCCCTTAGGGGGTTTAATAAACCCTACAATACCCACATGGTAATCTCGACAGTATTTATCTATCAGCTGCCTATTCCAGTTATCCAGCTTGAGGTAAGAGAGATAATTCTCAAAAATAACAACTGCAAAACGAGCAGATTTTTTATTGGTCAAAACAGGTAAAGCTTTTGACTTAGATGCCACTTTGACCTGTATTCTTAAAGAGTTGACAAAGTTTTTTATTTTCCTTCCAAAGCTAGAGTTAGGGGACTCAGAAATCAACAAAGCTCTATGTGAAAGTTGCAGGCGCTCATCTGCCTTGTGTCTGCCTGGAGCCTGCACCTCTGGATTATGAAGGGCAGGGTCTGTGAGACATCTAATGTGAGGAACTGGAGGGTTGGCCTTTTGAGTCACAATGCTTGAAGGACTCATCACGTAATATACAAAATACAAACAAGTCAGCACACTCAAAATAAAGATGAGCACGAGCGTTCGTAACAAAGAACGATGCTTGAAAGAAAGCCATCTTGTCACAACTCCAAAGAGTCGCAACAATTCCCTTTTCCACATTTTTCTTACTTCAGGTGAATATCTTTATATATGATGGAAATGTGCAAAGAACTTAAATAAGATTATGTTCCATCAAGAAAAGAGGATGCAACACACTTCATAAAATCCATTCTTAATTTGTAATCAAATTTTTTATAGTCTGCGGCATAATTTCATTTGCACTGGGAGTTTGCATGTCCACTTGTAGAATCTCCGCTTCATCTTCGTGCCACACAGCCTAGAGAATAAAGAAAAGAATGTTTTATTAGCCTAAGATATTGCTGAAGTCTATTTTTGCATATTGTTGAAAACAAGTGACATTTCTTATTGTTAATCTTGTACTGGCTGCTGCAAGAAAAAAAAAACCCACAATAGTATACAGTGCTTTAAATGTTTAAAACAGCCTCAATAATATTAATTACAGCAAGTGAGACATATTTTCAGCATTTATGATGATTGGAATTCCTGTATTGTTTTGTTAACATTCATGTTGTCAAAAACTGATCATAAATTCTACAGAAAAAATCTTTGATAAAATGAATGGCTATCTTGATCTAGATCAAGATCATTTTAAATTGATATATAACCTTTAATCTGTCAAGGGAATTTTGGTTGAATAAAGACTGATGCAGCTAATGACCTAGTGTTGGACCATCAGCTTGAATCAAAAATGAAATTTTGAAACCTCCGTAGGGATGTGCCACACTGAGCCCAAAGTTTACTCATTTCACACTTGTAATCAAATACCCCAGCCTGATCTTTTTTTTTTCCCCTCGGACTATAGATGCATTATTTTTCCAAAACTTGTTTAAAATAAAATTATCACGTTTCCGTATATTAGCAATATTTTGGGGCAAGCACAGGCAATGATTACACTTTTTTAAAAATGCAGTTATTTGTCTTAAACATTAGATTCCACAATGCCAGGGTTTTTCCTTTTGTCTCTATCCATTGACAAAATTCAGGCTGT
>BLXT01003738.1:223183-241141 GCA_019648995.1 Plakobranchus ocellatus | reverse complement strand
CATTTGTTTGGACCCTTGAAGCGCCATTTAGGAGGCATGGCTTTCGAGACAGAAGATGATCTCATCAGTGAATTGAGGAATTGATAATCTTGACGTTGATTTCTTTCGAGTGGGTATCAATTCGCTGCTGTCGCGCTGGCAAAAATGCATCGATCTTCACGGGGATTACGTTGAAAAGTAGTGAAAGAGTGAACTTCAATCTGTGTGAGTTTCAAATTTATCTGATTAAAACTCTTTGAGTTATGCCCCTTTTCCTGTTTCTTTTCGGACATCCCCCGTATACTGTACCAGCTTGACTGACGCGACCCATTCAACATAAGATATTAATATTCAACACATACTCTCTTTACCAGACGGTTTTAAATATTTTTTGAGAAGGCCCGTTCAGCACGCGTGCAAGCTGACACAAAAGTTTCTCACTTTGGAGTTAGAGTCGCCGTCACGGCCGCTTCCACCTGCAAAAAATATGTACATATATTATAAATACATATGTTTGCTTAGACCTTTGTGATGCTCTCAACCACCACGAAGTTGCCTACATCATAGGCTGTAAACAATGCCAACTCCTTCTCTCGGAAACACATCCCGCTTTTGCATTTTCTATTCCGTCCATGGAGAGAGTCATAAAGGTCTCACCGTGAGCAGGACGCTATGATTTTTTTTCTTGGTTTTATCTCCATTTTTGAGAAAACTAGACAAAACAAAACAAAAAGTAATGATATCAATATTTAATGAATAGCGTAGATGAAGAAGAATTTTCCAACTGGGTAAAGGCCCTACATATACAGTTGCTACTTCACAAAGATATAATAAACGCATATTTTCTTTAAAATTCCGAATACCAATGCTATATTGTTATAATCAATCTCTATGTTAAGACACAAATGAACCTGTCAGTTCAAATCACATTAGAATATGGCACAATGAACCAACCTACCTCGCATCACACTTGACTCAGTATCTCTGATTTGTGTGTACCAGTGAAACGACTAACCAACTCTTTTGTCTTCGAAAAAAACAAGATAAATTTAGAGACTAATTTTACCATTAAATAATAAAAGGTAGTCTCCAATTGCTAATGTTAACAAAGATCGAAAACCCTGAGTAAAGTGAGCGTAAAGAAGGCATTGCACTTTTTACGCTTATTTCGTTCCAAAGTGAATATTTACACCTGACGATTGTAAAGCATGAGCCTTATCACTCTACCTGCATGAACTTTATCTTCCGCCCACACCACTTTGCACCATGGGAAAAAAAGTCTTCTGTAATATTCTGCAAGCCGAAATGCCTGAACTTGACTTATGTTGTAAAAAAATAGCGTCTCCTCGAATTCATGGGACGGGTTCTTTTCCTAAGGTTGCTCTGTGCCCATTGAAGAACCTACGGTCCTTACACACAACGCTTATATTGCGACAAATGGATAACTGTGTATGATCTTTAAGCATTCCTAGATTTGTTATAACTTAAAAACGTTAAATAATTACTGCCAAAATGTTGCCACACCGAACATTGTTATCAAACTATGTTGAAGAGGGAAAAATTATTCGCAGAACATGTCTTGCGCCAACGTACTTTATTTGAGACTACTGTCACAAAATGTGTGAATAAGGGGAATCAGACAATTGGGTATAATGTAATGATGTCTAGCTTTTAAAAAAATTTTAATTTCGCACTAAAGCAAAATTATGGTTGATTAAAGGTGGGTGAGATTTGATGTTGAGAAAATAAGATTAGTGAATGCACCTTGAGCTTGATGTCAGAGATGTTAACTCTTTAATTTCGGCGGACGATCTTATTCTTGAAACAATTACCTTCATTAGAGGTGGCCGCGCGGCATGGGTAGTCTTGCCCCACACTACGGGTGAGTGGAATCGCCCTTGTACCTGAAGGCAAGCGCCGATGGTTTTCACCTACTGCAATGCTCGTCGGAGGAAAAATCGCAATAGGCTGCTGCCGTATCATGGTGTGCCTATCGCGAATCCCACATAATATCGTAAAGGGACAGCACGGCACATTCTGAGGGACGTCCAGTAACCACATCACGACAAAGCACATATAAATGCGAAACTCCCTCATCTTCTTCCCGCACAAGCAACATACATCTTTATTCATACATTTAACTGATTTTAGTGTTACTTGATAACAATAGGTGGTAGATGCTTAAGTGAAATAAGTAAAAGAACAGCTATGGTCAAAGATACATTCCAAGAAAACGAAACCAATACTGGCAAACAGAAATGTATAGAAACTAAAATAAGGGTAATTAAAAACATATGTATGGTCAGTACTATTAAATGGTGGCGGGTGTTGGACAATCAAGAAAGAAACAGAGAAACAAACTAGATGCAGCAGTGCGTTTTGTCAGAGGAATGATGGGGATATCATGGACTGAAAAAAGTCCAAGGAATTGGTACTGAAAGAGACTAATCTTGAGCGATCACGAATTAAAACCATAAGACAAAGTCAACTACAGTTTGTAGCACATATTTGCTGAAACAAAGGATTTAGAACACTTAACAATAACTGGAAATATTGAAGGCAAACACAGTAGAGGTAGATCGAAAATAAAACTTTTATTGAAAGTTTAAAGTCATGGGAAATAGGAAACGGTAGCAACAACAATTTAATAACGTTAACTGAGAGCAGGTTTGAGTGATGAGGCCAATGCATGTTCCAGACAAAGCACCCTCAATAGTAAGAAGTGGTACAAACGAATCATGTCTTTTCTGGGATAAGGGTTGTATTTGTGTGTACCGAAAGTTTGTTTAGGGTCCTGTTTATTATTGGTATGATTTGCCTGGTAATGAAAGTGGAATTTATGATTTTATTCGTTGTGTCTTTGGGATCTGGATATTGAGGCATTGGAGCAATCTGGAGACGTGTATTTGTTTGGTTTCCTTTCCAAACCCGCTACGCTCTCAAAATTTAAAGGTTCTGATGAACGAGATGCCTACTTCCCCTGCTGTAAATACGTGAAATAAAGAATTTATTTTATTTTTTTAAAAGTCAGAAGAAAAAAAATATTCATTGACCCAATCATTGTGATTAATTTCGATATATCGTTATCGATATACAGAATAGGTCATATTATATGAAAATAAGGGAGCTCACTCTTGAATAAAAACAACGTCAACAACGTTTGTATGTTTAGGTGACTGAAACTGAGGGTGGTATGACACTACATGGAACTGGATCTAACAAAACTAGAGATCTATTTTATTTAAATTGAAATTCAAGGCCTAGCATTATAGAAAGTTGTGATATTTATTGGCTTTTATTACATTAAGGTCTTTATAATACCTCTTTTGCGCCCAAAAAGCCCACATTCATTTAGAATTGAATAGAATTAGAATCGCAGTTTGGGTACCGGTAGGTTGTCAGGACTCCCGTTAATTAAATGTAGACTTCTAGAGATCTAGAAGTGATTCCGCACCGAGTGACCACCTAACTAAAGAGGATAGTTTTGAGAGCTAATATTTAAGAAGATATCAAGATTAAGGACGAAAATATGGTTTACTTCTTGATTGATGACGAAATGAGGGCAAATATTGGAATGATATGATTGCACTAAAAAAGTTGCTCCCTTGGCCTTGTGTTCAAATCCTACCCTGGATTGAGGCTACCAGATAGGTGGTCTAGATCTAGATTCTGCTGAAGCCATTGCAACAAATTTTATCATTTGAAATGTAAATAATTTTGAAGATATGAATGATCATCAATCACCCATTTGTTAGAATACTAGGTTTACAATCCTTACCAACTGCGGTCCCTAAATGATGAGATGATGTGAGTTTTAGGCCGATTTTGAAATAAAACATGATAGTGTATAAATTTAATACAGTTTCTTAAGATGTCTTGCTTTTTATTTATGAATTACACCTTATCAACAAACAACACTTCATTTTGTTAAGTATAATCAGTAGGCCTAGCCTAAATGAAACCCGCAGTAACTTGTAGGGACTGCAGATAGTTGGGATTACCTATTTTCAGAATAACATCATCTTCATTTCGTGAGGAAGTGGTGATGTAAAAGGGAAAGGTTACCTCAATCACCTCCATGTAGAGCTGAAAAACTTATTTGATTTGACACTCTTTGATTTGACAATTTTATGAATTGAAGTTGAAAATTATTTTTTGAAGGATTGTACTAACATTAAAGAGAATCCTTTTGTGTGAAGATATGAAAAAGATTTTTGCATCCTGCAAGTACTAATAGTCTAATTAATTTCCCGATGTTGATCCTTCTTGTTATTGAAACAAGCAGTGAGAATGCTAAGCACTAAATTACTTTCACTCAGGTGTCCTGGCTATCTGCTGCTATCTGAGAGAAAACCTTCCATTGGTATCTAATCTTGAGATTCGTATCTGTTTGAAAAAGTTTGTGTAAAAATTTGAGGGCTGATTCTGAGAACTTGCTTCAATGGGAGTATATAAGTCCTGAGACCTGTTCTTCATAATGGGTCAGATGTTATGTCAATCTAACATTTTTGAGAGAAGAAAGATTAAGTTTTCTTTTTCCTGAACTTTTCAATATAACCCCAGTTTCTTTGCACAGAATATCTTAATTTTTATAGTTTTCACCATTCAAGCTAATTAAATGCAGTTTCCAGCTTCCTGAATGTTCATGGTTGAAAGTGTTCCAAATAGTACTTACCTCCATTTGGTTGGATAGGTCTTGAAACATTGTATACCTAGCTAATGATATTGTGACCTGGGCATAGTGAAGATTTTACAAGGTAAATATCTGAAACGAATGCCTCTCTGAAAGGATCCTTTGAGATCTGATGCTGGTAGAAGACTAATTGTGCAAGTCTACCATGGATCCCTGGTAAATTTATTTTTCTTCGCATCAGTTCCTTTTGGGTGCTTGTTTATGAATATTATTAGGTCTTGATGTGCATTGGTCCCATACATCCCCTCAGCTGCCTCATATTCTGGGCAGCCATAAAAAGCAAGACATCTCAATCCATACATTATTCATTTTGATTTAGTAATAATTGTAGTGTTGATACTATAACAGGCCAATACTCTACCAAATCAAGTTAATTTAAACAAGATGGAAGAGGTCAATGAACGTTTGAGAGAAGCTGCTTGTGTTGGTGATTTAAACCTGTTGTCTAAACTATTGGCTCAAGGAGCATCTGTGAACGGCAAGAATGGAATGAATGGATGGTAAGTAGGAATTTTATCAAGTCACGTCCATTTTTTCACCAAATGCATCATATGATCTGACACAAAAAATTGAAGAGGAAATTCTAAAAATATAATGCAACAAAGGTCTAATTATTGTGTTTATGTGTGCCAGAATCTGCTGAAGTTATATCAATTGTTGCAAGAAAATTGCTTTTATTTTATTAACTTTTTTTTGTAAAGATTAACACCCATCCAAAGCTATGAAACCACAGAATTTCATGAGTCACCATCTATAACAGTTATTATAGGGATATATAGAATTTTCTTTCTTCTTTCCAGGACACCATTGCACTGGGCCTGTAAAAGAAACCACACCTCTGTAGTGAGGCATTTACTGCAACAGGGTGCTGATAAGAACATCACTAATAATGATGGACATATGCCAGCACAGCTTTCATCCAACAAAGAGATTTGTGAACTGCTTGGGGGTATTCAATGCTTGTTTGTTAAAATCTTGCAGCACATTTTTTTGACTGGGAAATTAAAATGGTATTTCAATTAGCCCAAGATTGCAGTACAGAATATTTGAGGTGCCCCAGTTCTTCTGTTGAAAGAAGAAGTCTCATAGTGCATTCTCTAAAAGCATTAATATTTATTTCGCTGCTACAAAAATTGTCACCTTTAACAGAGGTATAAGTTTTTGTCGAGTAAAATTATTTGTCTGACCAATTTAGGAGATGAAGCGACATGCAATGCTTATCCACCCATTGATGATATTTGCAAAAGGGCCATTCTATACTAAGTGTGTTACATCTGAAGACTACTCTGAGCGATTTTTTGTGTAACTGACTAATCAAATAAGGAGTTTCCTACATAGTTTATATATATATTTGTGTACAAAAATGATTACTCTACATAAAAAGACCTTTAGTGTTACAGCTAACATGAACAAAGTGTCTGAGGATGAATCTAAAGAGTTGTGACGTGTGTTACTCTAAGAAAATCAAGCAATCTAGTGTAAATCACTCTGTTATCAATTTCTTCAAAGATTGAAACAAAACAATATCCAACTTCCCCTAAAACTTGTATAAATAAGCGTTTTAATAAACATTTGGTCATATACACAAAAAAAGTTTTCAGTCTCCGTGATTAATTTTAATTTTTCACTTATTGGTTGACATTTCATGGAATGGCACAAAACACCCACAAAAACCTGAGTGAAGAGTTGCCCATTCCTAATCCTGTAATTATAATTTACTGCGGGTAGATACAGATGAGACACAAAAATAAAACATTAAATAAAAATGACATAATATTATGAAATTCTTCTCTCTGAAGTATGACTTTTGGAGATTATTTATTCTTTTATCATTCGATTCAATTTTTTTAAAATGCTTAACACATAAAAGTCAAGGTGTATACCTCACAACTACATGGTTTATTGGGTAGTTAATTTATTCTCTGTTTTTAGAAACATGGAGTTTCTTTCAGTCTGTTTTCACCAAAACCTGAAAAGATGTAGCTACCCATTTGTGCTGGGTGGACACAGAGAAGCAATGAAAAATTGTCTTGACTGTATAGATAAGCTACTTAAAAATATTTAATGGTAGAGCAGAAATCATTTAGACCATTTAAGATTATCTCTAAATGTCGCGATTTAAAGAAAACAATTGAAAACATTTTAATGTCAAATTGACTGATTTCCCAATGATTCTGATTTGCTTTTCAGTGTCCTCTGAATCCCAGGTGAACAGTTCTTTGCCTATCACACCAAACTACCTTGCAAATCCACCTTTTCCTTATTCGTCCGACAATCTGCAGCCACAAGTCCCTGCTGTGCCAGCTAGATATGCAGGAGGCGACAGCTATCTATCTTCTACAGTCTCCAGAAGCATGCCTTCCATAGATGGTATGTGTTCTCACCAAATGCCTGCTATTTCACGTAGGTAGATGCATTAGACAGGATGCCATATCTCAACTTATTTTATTTTGGGCATATTTGACAATCACATTGTTATATAATAATTAAATTTCAAAATATTAGGCTCTTAAGTTATAAAGATAGTGGTAAAAGAAAAGTATGTTTTTAAATTTTAAATGGTTTCTAGAAGGCTTTCAAAATCCTTTATGTGTATATATATATATATATATATATATATATATATATATAAAGATTAAAAATAATAAGAACAAAACATAAAGAAAACACATACACAAATATGTAGCTAGCTCATAAAGTGACTCAAGTGAAAGATCTACATAACTTGACTTTAAAATAAAAAACTGTCAATTGAAAAATTAACAGGTACCATTGCTCAATATATTATTATATGTACATAAAGTCTGTAGCCTATCTCTTGAAAGTTCTGCACATTGTAAGATAGATTGTACATTTTATTTTTTGTAAGCTTCAGTTATAAAGATCAGCAAAAAGGTCCATATTTCAGTCATTTTGTGGGACTGGTACACATAGTATGTGTGTTCTCAACAGCTCTAATGGTTTAGGCAAGCATTTATTTATTTATTTATTTATTTTTTAAAAGGATTTGGAAATTCATTTTTTTTTTTATTTCAAATGATCTTTTAACAATTTTATAAACACTTGTGCCTCGACAAAAAAAATCAAGATTTCTGTATCTGGTTGTCATATTAGGAAGCTAACATAATGCAGATTTACAAAATTTATCAATGCTTTAAAATGTTGAGACCATGATTTGGTCTTGAAAACAACATTTGCAAGACTTTTTTTTCATTTCAATTGAAAATTTATTTAAACCTTGATAAAACCTTGATTCCTTAAAATGGTTATTGTGGGACAATAAAACATATTTGTAAGTTAATGATTTGTTACCTCATGTATTTTTCCTCAGAGCTGGTGTTAAAAGCAAGGCTGGCGAATAGTGACGAAAAAGACTTTATCGAGATTGAGCTAGAAGGATCAAATAAAACATTTTCCAACTTGATGAATCTAATGTGTGCAGAGCTTGGTGTAGACAAGAATCTTGTTGCCAAAATTCGCAAATTACCAAACACAATAATTAGAAAAGATAAAGATGTGGGCAGACTCCAGGACTTCCAAGAACTAGAGCTAGTGCTAACAAATAAAGCAATGAGTGCAGCCTCCCGTACCTATTGTTTAGAGCCAGCGAGGAACAGTGAGACTATTCTTTACTAGTCAAATTTTTGTCAGAGTAAGTGAGATGTAAATTGTTTTAAGTGGGTAATTTTAAGGTTTCAAAATTTTTCTTCATCAGAATAAAGAACTTTTACTCTTTTAAGTATCTGAGCAGATCAAATTTGTTGCGCATGTATGTTATATTTGAAAATGTGTCGGAGTCCTGTCATCTCAGTCATTTGTGCCATTTTTGTTTGCTGGGGGACTATTTTTGTAATTGGAAAATAAAACTTTTATTATACATATATATACACATTAAGATCTAATTACTTTCCATCCCCTTGTTTCTCACCATCCAGTCCACTATGTTTAATTTTAAAATGACAGTGAGCAAAGCATCAAATCAAAAAAGTCAAAGACATGATAGTATATTGTCGTCACTTTTTCGTTTTGTATATCAGCTTTCAAAAAAAATACCAACCTAACACATTTTAAAGTGTCTTAATCATTTTATATTATTTTCCTTTAAAGATTGAAGTCTTAGTTTTGAATTGTAGAAAAGAGTATTTACAATTATAACTTTGTTTATAAATCTTCTTTAAATGATCATGGCTGTCTGGAACTCATCTATAAAAATGTTTTCAAAAGTGTGTTTATGTTGTCTATGTTACTATGAAATACAAATGTTACTTTCAGTCAGCCAATTTGAATTTATAAAAAATACAAACCTAATGGCCTCTCTCTCTATCATTGGATGTTAATCTTGATCTTACTTTAAAGTATGAACAATCAAATATATGTGGCTAGGCAATAAGAATAAACTATACAGAAAGAAAGAGTGATAAAATATGGAAAGTGAGACACAAAAAAACCCCCCAACAAACTACAGTTAAATCAATTAAATATGTCTGGAATTTTGATGCACAAGATGTGGCTGAGAAATTATTTAAAAGTTTCAAAAAGTGTAAACTTTTTGTCTCTGCACCTTTTTTAATTATCAAGTGCCCGTAAATACATTTATATGCATATCAAAAATAGGTTTCCAAAATTTTTTTGAAATTTAGTTTTCATATCAGATTATCACTAGTCAATTCCGTGTCATAGGTGAGATCAATTACACTGAAAAAGAATTGAATTTGATGGAATTTGTAATCCATTAAACATGTTTCATGTCATGCAGAGTGAGTGAATGTGTGGCTGAAAATACAATGACTAATCTTATTTATCACAGTCAATAAAATGAAAAAAATGTATAGCCATCTTTGAGTTGATAAAATAAAATGAACAGTTGTAAATCATGCTTATATGCTTTTGTCTTTAAACGAGAAAATTTAAAGAAAGTGTGATCAAGAAGTGTGAAACATATTAGTGTATTGTGAGCAAGATAACTAAAAAAAAAAACTTCATCATTACTGAATTTCACATCTCACAATTTCTAAATTTTCAGTTTGTAAATTTTTTATTATCATATTTAGATAATGATGCTCACATAAAATAAAATTGCATGTTTGGAATTTTCCTTTATTTTTAGGTAGACTGCTTTTTATTTAATTTTCTACTCTTTAAGCTTTTTTAGCAATTTCTTTTGAATGAAAATTTGGCTGCTCATTATGAAGCTTTCATTTTAAGAAAAAAAGAAAGAGAATTATTTTGACAGATACTGCTACTACTTAGCTTTTAAAAAATTATGCACATTACTTACATTGATGGTTCATAGTTAAGCATGCAGTGTGACAGTCTTTTATTTTGTTTTTCTTTAAGTGCATTGTGCAATAGTTATGCATATCTTCTACTTCATTGTTTCCTAAAAAGATCTGAGCGTAGGATAATATTTATTGAGCATTAGTGATGTAGAATTGAGGCTGGGAGGGTGCAGGCGAGCAGGAAAAACAAAATATGAACCTGATCTGCAAAGATTTGCCCCCAAAGGGTTGAGTTTGCAGGTCTGAGATAAGGCCTAGGCTAAATGCTAGGTATCAGTCTACTTTAATCTGAAGGGAAAGTAGGAGACTAAAGAGGGCAAGGTGTGCTGGTAATGAATGAGTGTGCAATTGTGATGATCTTCAAGCATGAAAACCTGAACAACTCTAGTCTCAAATGAAATTTCATTATCTATGCCTTTATGATTAATTGCAGTACATGATAACAATGAAGTGCACAAAGATGGCAATGTGCCCCATCCATATACACAATGCTAGTTTATGACCCATCCATTAACTCAATTATAGCATATTCTTTATCCACACAAAATGATTTGTGTGGCAATGGCACAAAAGGGATATGAAACAAAACAATTGAAAGCAATTGTAAGTAATGAAAATATTTGTACAGAGATATCAAAAGATAAATGTTTGTAATGGTGAAAAATTTTTGGTGTAATTATCTCCATCTGAATTCAAATATTTTGTCTTAGATCTCTTTTGGGAGATTTCTGACATATGGGTCATATATTATAGGTACAGACTGCCAGATGTGCAGTTCAAATTATAGAATGAAACTATCATAAGCATAGTAGGTTTTCTAATGAACTTACTATAATTGATGTGTTAATTTATGAAAATAGTAGGCTTCAAATATATGGAATTATTGATACTTCAATAGCAACATAATACTTTATATCTGGTGCCAAACATCAACCATGACATAAGAATAGCAACAGCTCAAAAATATAGCCAAAAAAATTAGCATCACCTTTGCTCTCCTTTTTTTCCCCATGCATTTTGTCATTTTGGATTTTAGATAATTTAGCATTAATAGTTCTTTCCTAACACTTTGTCATATTCCTTTAATGCAAAATGAGCACTTAAAAGTGACACTGTGTGTATTGGTATAATACTATTGCCTCTTCTTGCCAATTACATAATATACCTTTTTTTTTTGTTGTAATTTGGGATGATTATATCGATTGTGTAATCCATGATTAAGAAAGTTTATTTTTTGCCAACACTCCTGTGATATCTTATGATATCTTGCTGTACCATGGGTTTGTCAACAGTAGGTCATGCTCATGCCCAGAGGAAATTCTACAACATTGCCATGACTGATCTTTTTATGAGCAAGTACTGAACGGAGTATCAGCAGCATACTGACCCGAACTTGTACTTCATCTCAGTCTGTGGTTGTGGTATTATGAAGGTTGTTTACAATAGTTTTTTCTTTTCATTGAAGTGAGCCAGAGAATATGACGAACAGAACAAAAGCAGTCATTCATGGCCCGAACTCAATTGATCTCTGTACATATATATACTATTCATTAATTTTAATTAGGTTTCCAATTGTGCAGTGCATTTTCTTACTTCTTTGAATTTTTTTTTTTGCTTAAAATTTTTTTTTTCTTGTCTAGATGTTTATGACACTTCTAAAGGCATAAAGATAAATGTGTAAAGGTTAATTTACAAATTAAAAGAAAAAAAAAATTCTATGCCTTTGTAAAACAAATTCTATATGGCAATAACAGACTCCGGTGTCCTTTTCATTGCATTATAAAATATTTCACATCAGAATGAACTTAGGAAATATAAAATATTGCATGGCTGTACGATTTCTCTACTTTAAAAGAAATGGATTTTATTTATTTTATTGATTTTGCATTTCTGCCTCATAAAAGCATATTTTGCTAATTGACTAATATTCTTGTTTCTCTCATGATTTTATGTATGAGTGATGTTGTTATGTAAATCTGAATTGAGAAGTGTGGTCCAAAAAGTGTATGTTTTGTTTTTGTATACACATAAAATGCATGTATCTGGCGTGAAGAAGGTTTCGTTGGAACTTGAAAGCAGCTTTTTGATTTTTGTACAGAAAATCATATGTCTAGAGACCACTCCTTTTGAGTTGAATGTGAGATACATAAAAAAAAAAAAAGATTTTAAAGTTTTTCCTTCTTAAAGGCTTAAAAAAAAAAGTTTGAACATTTAAATTTGTTCAGGATCTAGATCTATCCGTTTTGCCATTGCTAAGTTCGCACTTACAGAATGAAGTGTCAGGCTGTTTGCAAAGATAAAAAAAATTTTCCAAATGTGACGGAACATGCAACTTCTGACTCATCTGGTCTGGTCTTAAGACATACTGCATATTTTCCACTCATGAAAGATGGAGATGAAAGCAAAATTTAAATTAAAAAGAAGACAAACGAACAAGGGAAAAATCTTAGTATTTCTTTTCCTTTTATTTATTTATTTATTTATTTTTTTTTTCAAGCAGGTCAGAGTATTCAAGAAACTTTAAAACAACAAATTTTAATATATCGTGTCATATTGCTGTGCCATGTTGATTTGACTTTAGGCTTACCGTGAGGAAACATTTTTTTTACAATGTACATTATTCTTCAAAAGTAACCAACACAGAAAGAACAGGTTTAAGTATGCAAAAGCAAACAAAGTGAAAAAAAAAAGCAACTTAAACTGTAACCCAAACAGATATAAGTAGAAATAGTCGAGTAAAGATGTCAAAATTTTAACAATAAAGAAAAGGTCGAATATAAAAAGGAGGCAAAGTTATATAAAATAGGGTCAAAAAATTCTCTTTCGATTTTTTTTTGCCAACAAAACCTAACCGAAAATAAATAAAACTAATACTTCAGTGGGAAAACAGTTTCTGAATTAGTAAAAGGTTTCCAATTTTAAACAAAATGTACATGTATCGGGAATGACGAAAAAATACTGAACATATCACTACACTCTCAAAAGCAAGAATATGCAGAAAGAGAGAGGAAAATGCAACATAAATATATAGCTGGCTTTGCTACATGCATTCAGTTCACTGAACGTCAAAGCCTGTCAGTAAGGAAGGTTAAATAATTTATACAGTAATGGTCACAACGTAAACCTTGGGTCAACAATTTGATAAGCATACATTTACTAGCTTATGTCGATATGGTTCTATCCTCCTCTTTGATTTCTATATGTTAGAACCATAATTACATAAGCTTGCAACATTATGAAATATTATGGTCCGCCAGACCTTATGGTCAAGTGATAATGCTAACTTCCATCGAGATTGATTTTCATTACTCTCTCATCATTCAAAAAGTAGTGAAAATATGCTACAAGTGCTGTTGCATACAACTACTATAGACTTGCATGATCAATACCATTTGTTTCATTCGCAACGTTCATTGATTAAGTAGACAGCATCAATATGTGTGAGCACACTACATGTATAACTAAATTTTTCTAACAATTTAGACAAGAATACTCTTTGTCTTTGCACATGATGTAATTTATGATAATATGAATGCATAGACGAAAATTAAGGACAATTCAAAAGATATTTTGAAATGTCAGAAAAGAAAAAAAATTGTTGAAACAACTTCGAATTTTCTTACATTACATTCTGGCCCATATCTTGCCTTTGATTGTTTCAGATTATTGGTGTTTACAGTACTACCAACAACCATTTAATCTTTCAATATCTAATAAGCATTAAAATTTATAGATACTATTTAAAAAAAAAACAACAAGCAAACAAGATGGGCTTCCTGAGTAAAGGTCAGTAACTGACATGACTGAAAAAGCATTCATCACAATCCTGAAATTTCAAGCCAATAAGGAAATCTAGAAAAAAGAAAAACCCAATGGTTTGAGATGGTCAAATGAGTCAAAACATTTATGATTTCATAGAGAAAAAAAAATTCAAAGGTTTGTCACATCTCGACTGAATGTTACTTTCAAGCACTTGACAGTGACATTCTCATATGAGAATCAATATATTTTGGTCCAGTTTCATCTATTATAAAGCTCTCATAATGCAGTTTTGACTTATTTGGATTGGCAATGAAATAAACCCAATACAACGTGTTAATTTAAAATAAAAAAATCAGCATTCATTTTTATCAAAAGGCTAATTTTCTGGCTGTAACTAAAACGAAAAAAAAATGGCTCATGAAAAAAATTTTGAAGCTACTATCTAACATTAAAAAAAACAAAAACAAATGAAAGTTTTTGATATTGTAAAGTAGTTCTTGTTTTGAATATAATAGCATGCTTAACAATAAGCCACATGTTCAAATCATACAAATTCAATTTAATAAATTATCAGCATTTTTTTTTTTCTGATACCAATGTAACAAAAGCACAAAAATGCACGAAGAATAATAAGAAAAAAAAATACAACCAAAAGCATTGTGTAGGGAGGGAACAACAACTTGCACATTAATACTCACAGGCTCTGTGCTAACTTGTATGCCCCACACTTACGCCATGAAAGACAAGAGGAATGTAACAAAGCTAAATGTCAGGTCTGTTTGAAACATGCTCGTAGTTATGTCAAAATTTGAAGTAAATGTCCTGAGACCTGCCCGAGGCAGTCTCATGTTTCAAGGGTTAGTTTTGAGAAGAAAGGAATGTACAAAAACTCTTTCCTTTCAATGTAGAGTTTAAAAGCTTCTCTCTTAACGCAGAATAAATAAACATAGCTCATTTGAGTCTAGGAAAGTAAGCATGAAAGAATAACAGAGTATATATCATTTTATAATGTATAACAAACAATAAATTAATGTATATGCACCTAGAGGCTCAGTTCTCGTTTCAAGACAAATACATTTGTAGATTTATCACCATAAGGTAATCTGTTACACTACTTTCAAAAAAGCATTGTGGAGTCTAATATATGCATGCAATTTCCAGATGTTTATCATGAATTCAAAAGTAATAGAAATAGTTATGAAAAGCCCCTGGAGAAAAACTGAATAAATTAAATGAAGGCATGTAAGTACAACACACAAAACATTAGGGGTAGGGGAGGGGTGGGAGGTTATAATTTATGATAAATATTTTTAACAGTGACTGATGAATTTGCAATGGTCAAATTGGAGGGGACAAATGTTGAATCATAATTTGTGACCTATGGTTGCCATCTTGAATTTCAATTAGCCAATCGTATGATTTTAAAAATTTATCTCCTCCTGCAGTTGAAATTCAAATCATTTGAAACTTAACTGACATATTCTGAGATGCATTATCCAAAAATATAAAAGAGGGATTTCTTGATATTTTGAAAAGTGCTTTTACTTAAATTTTCAAATTCCGTCAAGCTGAAAGTAGCTTTGGTATCCTTTTTAGAGAAATAGAAATCACATTTCAAAATCTCTATCAGATTATTTGGAATATCAATGGCCGTGCCAAATTTAAAGGAAATTGGTATATAAACCTTTGAGAGGTAGATTTTTTTGTCACAAAATAACATATATTAAAAAAAGCATATTTGAAGTTTCTACAGAAATATATGTATATTTCAACAAACTGGTGATATTTTCTCAAAATGTAATATTTTCTTTTGCTTTTACTAATCGAAAACAGCCACATTTAGAACTGATGAAAAGCAGAAGAGAATAGTTTGGTTTCTTTTCGAATCATAAATAACCAATAGCATTAAAAGTAGTTAAAATTGTGGCATAACTATAGGTATGGAGTGATATCATATCAATTTTGAAGCTGTGTAATATTATGTCATTGTGAAATGTAATATGCAAGTGCATATTTGCAAAAAAAAAAAAAACCCAAAAAACAACAAAACTAACAATGAACTAAAATGAACATACACACACACACGCAAAAAAAAAAACCCTTTTGACTTGGAAATTGGAAATGCTCACAACATTGGTATTAACATTGGTAAATCGAGCACTCACAACCAAAGTAACGCTTTCTTTCTCTAGGGTAAGCATATGGCAACATTGAACCCTACTTCATTCTCATCAGTTCAGTGGAACAAAGGTGAGATTTTTCACAAACATGCCAGCACCTTTAAATGTCTAAGCAATGCTTATACAAAAGTGTTTGAAGTTCTACAAGTTGTATTTGACTGAGCTAAAAAAATCTCAGTGAACAATGTTGAAAACTCATGATATTCAGCATTATGTTTTCCTTTTCATATGCAAACTTCAGCCTGAAATTTGAAAAGGGGACTAAAAATTTCTGACCATGACCAGCCAGGCTATTGTTGTTAGATAAGTACAAAGAATAGAATGAACAATTTTTTTTTTCATTATCTGATCAATCTAACTAAAAAAAAAAAAATAATACCTGGCAATTTTGATAAAAATATATCTGCAAATTTTAATTTCTTCATCTATTTGAACAAAAAGGAAAGAATCTGGAGCAAATACAAGCACTATGATCCTTAAATTTCGAGCAAGTGGAACAGCAAAACTCCCATAGGTTTATAAGAAGCTTGAGTAACTTCTAGCAGCTGATACCTGGTCAATGCTGTTAAGATGCTTTCATTCACAAAAGACACAGAAATAAAAGGACTACTTAAAAAAAAAAAAAAAAATCATTCTGATGTACGTTCGTTTCTCAGTGTCAATTCTTTATCTACTGCAAATTTTCCCCATGTTAGCTGGTCCAATTTCAGTGCTGTAAAGTTTGATAAAGGGTTGTATACCTAGTCTGACTAGTTCTAGTTTCAATAATGGTATTCTAAACATTCAGTATAACATTTACAATAAAAACAAACTTTTACAGTTGCACGTTATAACTTGTTTCTTCTTATAAATTAGCATATGTTGTGGCAACCAACAATAGATTTTGATTGTCTTACAAATATTTTGGGAGAGGCAAGGTTTAGTTGCCACCTTACTTAGCCAGAATGTTTTTGAAAACACAGAGGTGAGTCTCACAGGGGTACTTTGCATCAACAAGCCTAAATGTTTCTTAACATGTAAGTGGAGAAATTTGACCTCTGGTTTTGAATATATGGCTATTTCAGTTTTTTTCTCTTTAAATAATGCTCTGTGCGATTTTTAATGATTCCAATAATGACAAAAGCTGAACAAAATCTCTGTTCATAACATTTTTGTCAAAATTAATAAAGAGTTGAAAAAAAAAAAAAGGGCAAGAATGGCTATTTGAGGTGGAATGAGACTTTGGGTACTGATAAAGCTTAGATCTGTATTAATATTTTTTGACTGACTTTAAGATGAATAAAATGACAAGAGTAAACTTTCACTTTTTCCACAAAGCCAGCAACAAGGCTAATAATAATATCACCAATGACATAAATATGAAAAGATTTGAATAAATGATAGTGCTTGTCATTTTAATGAAGGCATAAGATTTACCATGGTACATTTGTTGTAATGGGTCTTGCCAGCCATTATAACCAGCATGTCTTCACTGAGTTAATAAACATAACTGAATGACTTGAAAAAGCACCATGAAAGAAGTATAGTGCATAATAGTTTGTTCTTAGGCAAGGCTGTATAGATTCTCTCTCAGTGCACAGCAAACATTTTACCCTTAAAGCTTTTCTGGACGACTGAGAGTTCAAAGAGATGTCTTATACCTTTACATGTCTATATATATATAATATGTACAGGAAGGAATAAGGAAAACATTGTAGATTCAAAGTGCCTCATAGAAATCTGCACCGTTCTCTGATCTTTGTGCACTCCGACTGTACTCCGTTTCACTTCTTCTGTCAGAGGAGGACGAAAGCTTTTGGCGCTGAGAGCCACCCCACTTTCGGCGGGCAATCATGTATTTGATGGTGTTGGCGACTAACGATAACCGCATACCCGATGGGCCATTTGAGCTCGACTCATTCAGTGTTGGGTGGAAGTCGAAGTCGGCTACCTCTACAAGCGGCTTCTTGCGCAGACGCATGATGTAGACAATTCCAGTTGTTATCACAAAGCAACCCAAAACTACAAACACTAGGGGCAAAACGAGAGCTGGGATGTTTTCTGAATCTGTTTGAGAATTGAAAGA
>BLXT01003738.1:168147-182555 GCA_019648995.1 Plakobranchus ocellatus | reverse complement strand
AGAGAGAGAGAGAGAGAGAGAGAGAGAGAGAGAGAGAGAGAGAGAGAAAGAGAGAAAATCCTATATCAGAAACAGCGAGTACATTGACATACGAGGGAAGTTCGGAGAGTAACCGGAAAAATGGAGTTACTCAAATGGTATTTAATTGACAAGCATGAAACTTACATATGGGAAATATAAATTTATTGGCTACTTTTCTATGTAATCCCCGTGTACAGCTATGCATTTTTGCTACCGTGGGAGAAGCGAGTATATACCCTGTGTGAAAAAGTTTGCGTCCAGCTTTGAAAACCAATCACAAACTTCACCAATGAGTTCATCTTTATCCTCAAACTTTTTGCCTCCCAGGTGGCGCTATAGAGGCCCAAATAGATGAAAGTCTGGACTGTCGACTTGATGAGGAATAATGTCCCACCTGTAATGTTCAAGCTAGTCCTTTGTGCGTTTTGCCGTGTGGGGGGTTGCATTGTCTGTTGATGGACAACTACAGTACGCAAGAGTCCAGGTCTTTTGCATCGAACAGCATGTCTCAGCCGGCCAAGTGTTTTACAACACCGATCAGCATTGACACTCTCTCCTTTTGGCAGGATATCTAAAAGGATCATTCCACGTGAGTCCCAAAACCTGGTGGCCATCACTTTTGTTTCAAATCAACACTGTTTAGCAGTGAGTTCACTGATAGTGCTGAAATTTGCGCACCAAGTGTACAATGAATTTTCCTACAATATGCTGTTTACCGCTGTTTAAAGTATTGACTAGGTCAAAAGTTATGATCATTTTCCGGTTACTTAAAGAACTTCCCTCGTAGTTTGATGCCCAAACTGTAACATTTCATCAACCTACCCTGCCTATTCATAAAGCTATGATCAATATTTAAAACAAATGGAGGCCTGACAGAGTTCATTCTTCCTAAAAGGCAAGGTTCTAGTATTTTTCATCCCATTTCAAAACTTCAGGAATCTGTCCTCATTCAGAAGTAGTGAACTAAAATCAGTTGTGCTTGGCAGATCTGTATAAATAGTGCTATCACAAAATGGCAAGTTGGGGATGATAGAAAAGTGAAGTAACCTAGAGGCAAGAAAACACACAAAACTGGTTGATAGAACGTGGATGCTAAGTGCAATGAGACTGTGTTAGGCTGGGCTGACTCTGTATGAGTCATGTACGTGTAGCCTTGGCCTACTGTGCATGTGTGAAAGTATGAAGAGGGGTAACGCTGTAGGAGCCATTGTGTACAACATAGATCAACTTTTGTCTCAATGCACCAGCCCGTCAACACACCAGCCACCCACAACTAAGAGTCAGCAATAATGGCTTGGCAAGCATAGGAATAAAGAAGGATATTGTTCGGTGTGGTGGTGGTGGTGATGTGGGTGGGCTCAATTTATAGTAGGAACCTGGAACCCTATATTATAGAGGTGGCAATGCCAAAGGATTACATCTGAGGCTAATTAGACAATATAATAAACAAATCTAGGATTGCGTGATGGCTCTTCATTGCATTAACTCTTTTATATCAGGTTATGACTTTCAAACTTTTTTTTTTTATGCCCTTTTAATCCCTCGCAGCCATACTAATGCGAATCCACTGATAAAGCATTAGAGAGGCCAGGGCATGTGATAGAAAATCTACTCTACCATCACAATTGTTCAGCCAACATCAACTTATCTATGGGTATGTTTCTGGAAAATTGGATTAACCAAAAAAGAAGAGCAACTTGCAAAAACTTCACTTAAATGATGTCAATTTAATTATTTTTTTGCCAAAAAATGTTCCTTAAAACACTCACCTTTGAAGAAGATCTTTTCCTCAAAATTTCCACCTTTAACTTCATTCAAAACTTCTGCCTCTTTCTGTAGTTCACACCTTATACTCATACACAGAATAGTTATTACTCTCTTTGTTGGACGGACGCCTCTTACAGCCATCGTTGCGAGAATTTCAGCTTTTAAGGATAAATTTCCAGCAGTTTCAATTGTTGTGACGACCTCTGGCACCTCGCTTGTAATAAGATACTTTCCATTTTCATACCAGAAGAATTTAAAAAAAGGTTTTTGCTGCTCTTCAAAATGGTCAACAACAATGGCACTGGCTCTTATTGGTTTGTGTGTCGCAAATGTGTTGCTTAGCCTTTTATACTCCAGATCTTGGTGCAGCTCGAGATGGCCATTTAACTCTTCTGTAGAACGTAAATTGAATAAACAAAATTTTACAAGTCAGCATTGATATCAGAACATTTGAAATTTTGATAAAGGGCAAATTTTATTTCATGATTTAGAAAAAAAAAAAATTATTTTTTGTAAAATACACTAAAGCGATGTCCTCTAAAATTTAAAAGTTTGTCAATAAGAAATACAAACAAAAATTAATGGTTTTAATCTCAGACATGAAATATTCTGAAATTGTTTATGCCTTATACCCATTTTGACAAATCTGAGTATAGATCTAGATTGGACGGAATGATCTTTTGATCTAGCCTTGTTTACCTCTAATTTTCCATCAAATTCTAACAGGCTTGGCTAGGCCTACTTCAGTTTAACAGTGCAATTGCTATTTAAAGCTTTATTTATCTTTTTGGATCCAGGGATTTCTAGAAGGTTTTTGAAGGTGTGAAGCATTGTTTACAAGAAGTTGTTAGATTAAACCTAGAGACCAGATGAGCTTGGGACGCCATAAGAAACTTCTAGTTATGTTTATGTACTATTAGGGAGGGATGAAAAATTTGATTGTTTGATATTTTAAGCTAAACCTGTTTACATAAGACAGCAACTTCTAGTCTTTTCTGGCATGAATTATTTGCCTAATATTGATCTAATTAGCCTGTGTATTGCATAACTGGTCTTTTCTGGAAGCTGTAGACCATGGGTATAAAAGGATGGTTGAAAGATTGTTAGAGAGATGGCTGAGAGATAGCCAACTGATATTAGTGAATGTGTGGATATAGTGAAACTTGGAACTTTACCATGCTATTCTGAAATTGTTCAAAATTTCGGCAAGACTTGCAGTGATTTCTGTTCTTTAGTTATTTAGAAGAATTCTTTGTCACAAACAGCATTATGTTAGCCATTAAACTGAACAGCACAAAGCCATTAGTGACAGACATGACTGATTTCAGAGCACTGATGCTTTTTTGGGTTGCAGATACACTACAGAGGATGAGAATGTGAAACAAAAATATAGTAAGAGTTGATCTGACTTACGATATAGGCATATATATTTTGTTTTCAACCTTCACTGACCATAGAAAGCAACTGTTTGGTATTTTGGTATTAAAAACCAGCCTCTGATAGTGGTTATGGCGTACATAGAGTTAAAATTTAGAATAAGTAGTTTGTTGAATCATTTAATAGTACGTTCAAGCTGTTTATTATTAATGGTTCTTTCATTATTAAATATTATGATCTGCAAAAAAAAC
The DNA here is from genome assembly GCA_019648995.1 of Plakobranchus ocellatus. Taxonomy (NCBI): domain Eukaryota; kingdom Metazoa; phylum Mollusca; class Gastropoda; family Plakobranchidae; genus Plakobranchus; species Plakobranchus ocellatus. The sequence goes on along the minus strand of BLXT01003738.1, from coordinate 179,139 downwards.
CCAAAAAAACTTACAATTTTATGTCACCAAATGGTAGATATTATTTCAATTATGTAAGAGGAACAAGAACAGGGTTATTGGAATGGATTAATTTTTCAAAATGCAATATCAATTTAAAGTTTAAGTAAATCGCACTAAGGTTTTAAATATGATTATTTAAAACCTTATCCTGGATGATGATATATTTTAGCAATCACTACTCCGAACAATTAAAAAAAAAGACAAAAATGAACAACATATCACTTTCTACTTATAACAAAAGGTCTATTTCATTCACAAAATGAAGATATTTAAAGAAAAGTTATGAAAATTCACCCCTAGCCTCTTGGGTTGTTTTTTTTTCAAAAAGTTTAGGGAGCCTTTTCTAGAGTAAATATTTGATTTACAAAAAAAACAACAAAAAAAAACATTAAATTTCACAAAGCCAGCCATCTAGTGCCTGCACATATTGATCTAAATCACTGCATTGAGTAGATGGCAACATGAAATGCAACAGCACAATTTATAATATTGAATTAAGTGCAAGGTAAAAGTATGTAGTGCCATATTTTTAAATCAGTTGTTCTGAAATTTTTGCATTGAAAACTTCGTAAATAAACTTTATTTTATGTAGCAGCCTCATAATGAGATGAAGTTATGGAAATTCTAGAAGTTATTTTTTGCTTCATTCTACACTACTGAAGCAGCCACTTAACTTTGTACATACTGCACTTCAATTGGGTACAGAAAACCACTTTTGATAATGAAAGAAATTGGATCATTTTTGCCTATTTTAGCTTTAAAAAAATGTGTAGTTTTCAGCAAATATAAAAGTCAAAAGAAATGTTTTATTAAGAAAATACATTTCTTTTGTTCTAAAATTGTCAGCAAAAGTTAAATTAATTAAATATGCTCCATGCAAAGCAGATAAGTTTTGGCATAAAAGGGTGGCTTTCGTACCTTGTCAAGACAAAATGCCTATAGAGGGCCTTGTCCAAAAGGAATACAATAGAGATTAAGTGACTTTAGAAGAAAAAAAAAAGAGCCAACAATTCTGTGACTTTGCTACGAGCAAAGATTTTTTACCAAATTTTCAACTCATGCCATGCGACTCTGATACCAATTTTTTAAAAAAAGGATTGAGACAACAACAGCACTCCGAGCCCATGAATGACATCTCCATACAAAGCTGACCCAAATATTCACCATAAAGGTTGTTCACAACGTTATATACATAGGTTCTTTTAGGTTTCATTACAATAAGCTATAAAGTACACTTTGGTGCGTGAGAAATCACAATGATAATTTAACATGTCAAACACATAAACCTTTTAAGAGAATCTTCAAATAGAAAAAAAAAACAACAAAAAACTTACTTGTTAGAACAAATTTCCTTGTTTGAAAGGCTAGTATTTTTGATGGATTGCTCTCCTCCGACACTACCACAGTCATAGTATAATCACCTGCTTCAGTTGAATTGCTTGGGAATGATAGAGGTAGTTTTGCTTGAAAGTGACCGACACGTTTTATTGCTTTCATATCTGCCATATTCATCCATAAGTAGCTGAAACTGAAATCATAGTGACAACAAAAACTGTGATTGTAACAGGTACTGTTTCTTATTAAAAAAAAAAAAACAGCAGAAGGTGAAATAAAATGTTTTGATATTAAAACTTACAGGGAAAAAAAAATGAACTGAGAAATTTCAAAGATACATGATAAACATAAAATTTGCAACAATTGTTTTTATTTTATTTATTCATTTGGTAGATGCTATGATCCTATTAGAATTGCTTTTTTTAAATTCCATTCTCATTTTTGCACATTTTTCTTTTTTTGTTGCTTTTTCTGTTGGCTTTGGGTTGAGTAACCAAATGAAGGCTTGATTGAAAACAGAAAAGTGATCTGACTTGTTGCCTGATAGCGTTTGATAGTTTAATTTTACAATCTTCATATTAATGCCTGCCCCAAATACCTTTGAACTCTTACAAGACCGAATATGTAATAATGAAAAGATTAAAAAAAAAATAACAAAAAAAACGAACAGATTCTAAAATTCTATAAAATTGAGAAATCATGAAGGGCTAAAAATTTAAAGTTAGCCTTCACATCACTTTCCTAAACCAACTAAAAAAGAAAAATATTAAGTTATTTAGAATGTAAGAATGTATCTGTATTTTGATAAATTTTACTGTAGGAAAATTTTCCCTTTATTTTGTGTGAAGCTACAAATTCATGCAAATGCCTAAGCTTTTTTCTTCTGTATTTATTACAGTATTCTGGACAAATTACCTCACAAAATTTGTAACTCTCTCCAGTCAGCTTTTAAAGGTGCATATTATTTTTTTACACCATTTCTTTACATAAAACTTACTTCATGTCCTTCGGTATGTCCTCGCCATTTTCGGTTTTTAGCTCGGCAACGAAGGACAGTGTGGAATCCAAAACAGAAGGACCAGGGTTAGTCAAATTTAGGGAATATTTCACTGGCAATGGAAAGCAAGAAAAGTTTCAAAGTAAGCTTTGTGTTGAAACAATTGCACAACTACTGGAACTGGAAAAAAATTGAAAAAAAAAAAAAATCAATATTTCTATCCATAATTATCTTGATAGATAAATGTAATTGCCTTATCATCCTATATGATTAAAGTCTGGAGAAAAATGATTCTGAGAAACAGCAAACTGTTTAAGAATAAGGATAGAGACAGCATTTAAGAGGCATGATTGGAGTTAAAGAAGATTAAGAAAATGGTGAGATGCTTCAGATTAAAAAAAGACTGGAAAGACTAATGTAAAAACTACCTTCAGCGAGGCTATTTTATTTGCTTAAAAAATAGCAATGATATTTCTTAAAATATGTAAAATGGAAAATAAAACAAATGTGCATCAATTGCATTAGCAAGAAAAGGAAAGCAACAAAACATTAAAGCTTTGACTTTTCAGATGAAAATTTTATATACATTTTTGAAAATGAGAAACAGTGCCTTTATAATTTCTCTAATTAATTCTATGTTTGCTTGGTAGGTGATTGAGAACAATTTAAAACTTCTTTTTCTTTTGAATGTGTTGAAAAGAAACTAAATCTCTATATTTTGTCTTGAGGCTTAATAATACCATCTACAAATTCAAGTGACTTGCACACAACAAAGCCAACATGTTAGTTCTAATCAAATCAACCATGAGCATGAATTATAGTATATTTTATTCATTCTAAATAAAAAGGACCACCTAGTATTTAATGTTGTAAAAGGTTAATCAACTAACACCCATGGCATTCAACTGCATTATGGGTGAAAAATAAATGCTACGTACTTTACTTGCTTTCAATTCAATCTGAAACTCTCAAGATTTTTTAAACCCTTATGATTTGAGGCATACAAAATTTTTTCATATGCTGAAAAGAAATCAGCTAATCAATAAAAATTGGGCTGTAATTAACAATTGTAATTATATAGCAATATGGGGCATGCAAAATGCTATGAAAGTGCACCGTCTGCATTTTTAATGCCAAGCATTCTCAAAAGAAAAAAAATAAAGAAATGTATTAAATTGAATGTAGCAAGTAGAAGCAGCTTATTCAAAATATTTTTCTTTTGGAAACTTTCAAAATAAAAACATTAGGCCTACCTTTTGTTGCAGGTGTAATAGTCACAGCTGGAACAGTAGGTGTGGGTATTGTTGTGCTACTGTTATCAAATGCTGTTGAGCCATAAAAACTTGCACTTGATGCTTGGTTTTCTACCAAGACTACAGGATCATCTCCATTTGCAAAAATCTTTAAGAATTCTACTAAAAACTGTAAGATCAATATTTTCAGAAAGGCATCCATGTTCAGTCCATCAACAGAGGGATGGATGGAAAAACTTCTGATCACATCTGAAGGGCTTGGAAGCTGTTATCTAATAAGATTCTGCTGTTGGATAAAAAAATATGCATTAAAGAGCATTAAAAAGCAGATATTGAGCAGTCAACCTGCTTATTTTCCCAAAAAATTATGAACACTGACAAAAATAATTCTGTTAAAAAAAAAGATATACCTATGGAACTTTTCTATCTAGAAAAAAAATGGACCCCTTGCTTGTTCTATTTTTGAATTATGGTAAAGTTTTAGTAGATAAATTGCAATTAAGAGATGACTTAGGGCCTACTCATTTTTCGAATAAGAATGTATAAAGGCCTTGGTCTATGTTGTGGCTAGATCTAATCTAGAACACTAGTTATAAATGGTATAAAGACAACATGAGTCATGACCATGACTTTTCACCCAGCGTTTTTTAAACTTGATAACATGATGCTCTAAATATTTGATATTTGGATACAGCATTGTCCTAGATTTATCGTATGATACATGTGCCATGTTAGCACTGTCACTAGAATGATAATTTAACTAAAAACTAGATGAGATCTAACCTCTCTTCCTGACAAAATAAGGGAACAGATTGATCATACAAATCTCTACCCTAAGAATTGTTAACGATCGTCAAGGTCTAACAAAATGATAATAAATTAATATTTGGATCAACCACTCCTAAGTTTCTCGCGATACCTAGACTAAGTGTAGTAGTAGGATAAAAATAATTTTTACATTTTTTTTTTTTATTCCTCCAACTGCATTGCATGATAGAGCTTCACTGATAATGTTTAGGCTACATCCGATGAAATGTCTATTGTTATGATTTCTCAATCATGTGACAGGCAAGCAATACTTGCCATATTTTGTTTACATCGTCATCGAAATGATGAATTCTAGACATTCCTAAATTTTTATTAATATTTGATTATAAAACTGGATAACTTAATTTCTGCCAACATAAGGACATATGTTTCGTGTAAATCTAAATTTATAGTCTCATAAATTTGATAGCTTGAAAGAACATAAAATGAACATCTGAAATGTTCTCAAAACCTTCCTGGCAAATTTTATCAAGCTGAAAAAAAAAAAAAAGATGGCGGCCTCCAGTGTGCCCAGCAAGAAACATCGTCCGAAAAATCGAAAGACTAAGACTGTTTTAGAGTTTAGTGAAAAGTTGCGACAGTAAGTCTAGGTACAAATGGTTTTAAGCTCATTCGAAGGCACTGGTGGAGGACTGCGGTCCCTATCAGTTTTCCTCTTAAATTGGATGGCCATTTCGATTATTTAACGCCAATGGGTGTACAGACTACTAGATCTACTACTTCGATATGTCTTATTTTTTATGATTGAATGTTTCTTAAACGGCTGGCTCTATTATTATGAAAATTTGAAAAAAAATTTCATTCTCACACCATCAGCTACATACGAAATGAAGAGGCAATATTGTAGATCTAGATTTAATATCTAGATCTAGATTCTTGAAGCCCACCTACTGACGTCAAATAATCGAAATGGCCGACTTCCTTGGGTGGGCAAAGTAGGGACCGCAGTCCTCCACCAGTGCCCATTCGAATGTATTTTGATGAAATAAAAATAGGGAAAATGAGAGGAATAGTTGTCATCATGGAATCTTGCGTCATTTTCTTTGGCCGATTTTTTAAACAAACTTTGCGGCTTTTGAATGCTGTTTTTTTGTATTGGTTTTGAGTGTGCTGAACAAAAACTTGCAGGCCAGACTTCCGAATATGCACACGAGAAAATTAAATTTGTGCATAAATTGAAATTTATTTCTGTCATAAATAATAAATTGACAGGTTTAAAGAGTTAGCATGTAAAGTTTGGGTATTTTACGTGTTAGCGTTATTTGCCTCAGCGTGATGATGAATCAATTAATGAGCTGTTAATTGTTACAGAGTTTTGATGCGAAAAACTAGGCAAATCCTACTCACCAGTTACCTTTGTATCCCAATAACTGACAATCTGTAGCGAAGAGTTTCAAAATAGCATTTATAACAGTATAAATGTCACTCTGAGATGAAGAGTCACAAAATATATCCTTGGTAACACAATAATCTTCACTCTGTAGCAATTAACAGCATTTTAATTGATACACTCTATAGCAACTGACCATAAATGCCTGTTACATTGTTGTTACTCTGTAGCACCGTGCATATTATATACTTTCATTGACAGACAGTTGGTTTGATAGTTAAAATCGACTGAATCACTCTAAAATAATTATATAAGAAACAGGCCCCTGCAGCTATACAAAAGACCTTTATATCTAGAGCTAGATCAAGATATTCAGGTGCTTCTATTAATATGTCAACCTAGATTTATAGGCATATTAAGAGAGCATAGTATTGCTTTTGTTTTCCACTCTATAAATACTGCATCACATAAAAGTGTTAGTTGACCAGTTTTAAAAGAGGCATTTTTGAACTCTCTAGGAATGACAGCCGGCCAATAACAGTAGCATAGTGTGATCAAGAAACTAGCCTATCACTGAATGTCCTTGTTCTAGAAGAATCATAGATTCAAAACTAGTCTAACAAGAAAGTTGACTCAATTGAAGCGAAAAAGGGACAAGGCAAGAAAGCAATACCGGATCCATCCCATCTAAATCTAGATATAGTCATGGCATACAGCCAATTTTAAACAATTCGTAGATATTGTCATACAGACCAGGCCTATTGTTTATGGCAAAGCAATTTGCATCCTCTGTGTCTGTCTGTAGACAGACATCAGTTTTCATAAGTCAAAAAATTTAATCCTCTGAGGAGCTTCTTGACCCCGCAGTAGAAGCAGACTTTAGAGATGGTAAACCTATGAAAAAAAGGCAGGCACACAGCTCTGCTCTAGCCTACTTCTATGACGTAAACTTTATTTGACATACACTGTGCAACTCTCACCCAATCTCTGAAATTTCTGAAAGACCAAATATGTTTTTATATTCTGTTTCTAATGGAAACAGAGGATGCATCTACGGATGTGTAGTGGGAATTTAAAAAAATGCATTTAGAGAGTTTCTGTACATTTTGATGGATGTGTAATGGGAATCAAAACAAAGCATTTAGAGAGTTTCTGTACATTTTGGTGGATGGATGCTCTACACTTATAGCATGACTATAAGCTTGCATCCCTCCAGCTATGATCAAGTGAATAACTAAGTGGCTGCTCAAACTCAATTATGTCTATGGTGGAGAACCCACCAGGGGCTGCAAACATACCCCAAATTGATCAGTTTTTAGACTGACTGTATCTTGCCATATTTGGTCTCCTTTAAAAGCATAGCATTCCAATTAAATTTTTCAGGCATTAAGTTTTGTTTAGTTGGAAAACAAGCTGAAAAATATTGAGCTTGTCTTTTTAAGTACAAGAAGTTAGACATTTTCTTGCTGTGGCAGCAAGATTTTTTTCATCCATATTTCTTTTGCTTTTCTTTTGGCACCTTAAATACTCTTGTTGATATTGAATCCTCCATTAACTGTTATATGGGGCAAAGTCAAAGGTTCACTTTACTTTGAGAAAGCAAGGTCAAGGTCGTCACAATTAATAAAATGACATGAAATCAGTATAAAGTTTACAACTTATTCTATTTAGCAACAAGACTTCTTATTGTGACTACAGACAACATGAGACTAGAATCCACATCTTCATTTTATCAAAGGAGAGGATTGCTGTCTATTTTTAATCTTTTGTTCATTGTTGCTTTTTTTATTTTTATTTTTTTTTCCACACTGGGCTATTTCATGATATTTGTTGATACTAAAAAGATATTTATTATGCCTTAGAGGATGAGCAAAATTTTATAAACTTATGTATAGCTTGCTTGGGTTCAATTTAGCCCAGGTTTCCTTTTGAACTTTGGCAAAATTTCCCTACATCACAACCCTGAGAAAATCTTGGTTCAGTGATAGAGCAAGTCTAAATTTTCATCAATAAGCCTACACATATAGAAGCAAATGGAAAGAACAGTAACACTCAATATTTCTCTGGGCTACTAATACTAATACAAGAGTTGATCTGTTTAATTGAGTGAATGTACAAATGCTTTTAATTTTATTTGCTTCCTTTTGTCAAGATTTAAAAAAGAAAAAAATTATATTTTTTCATTCAATACAGAGAATATCTGCGAGGTTTCCAAAAACGAAAGAATGAGCGCAGAAAATTGGCTAGAGAAAAGCATGACAAAAAGATCCTAGAGGAGAGAAAGTCACTTCTCAAACAGGTATGAAAATGTTCGAATCTTTGTTCACTTAAGTCCAGTAGACAAAGATTTGTGTTACTGATAAATCCTAGTACAGTCCATGATATATGTATATATCTTCATTCATGAGTTTTAAATTATTGACCTCTTAAATTTGTACTCATAAGTTGAAATAATTGAGACTGTAAGTATTTATCAAGGGAAAAAATTCATTTAATTCATTGATTGAAATTCCTGAACTGAAGTGGGGATCAGTTGTGGGTATGAAACAAGTTCTTCTTCTTTATTTTTTAATGTAAATTGATTTATAAATTTCTTTTAATTTTCCCAAGTATGGATTTTTTTACTGCTGTTGTGTTTTTATTTTTAATTTCAATACACACATGTACATTTATGAGTGCTAAGCCTCTGAAACAAGATGAGAATATAAAATCATTCCTCAGTAAGAATAATTTGCACTGTAGTGAAATGCTGTGGACAAAATAAATGCTGGTTATTACAAGTTTTAATCATTGAAATGTGTTTTTAATTTCAGGTAAGTGTGTTCTCATAAGACAATAATTTGTTGGTTTAAAAAAAATTTTTTTTTTTTTTTGCAGGCACGGGACTCGAAATCAAAAAGTAAAATGGGTTTAATGCCAGATCCAGAGATCGAACAGTTGGTACAACCTGAAGTCTTTGATCTGCCAGAACATACAGTTACCATTTCTAACATTGGTGAGGTGGATTTTGTTGGAAAATCTGGTCTTAGACTTGGTCAAAATACTGGCTCAGTGAGTTTTTTTGTTTTTTTCTTTTGTGTGTTATTAAAGTCTGCCATTGAAACTTTGTAAATCCATAAAACAAAGTTCTTCTAGAAAAAATGTATTGCATTTTTTTAAAAAATTTCATCCCAAATTTCGATCTCCAATATACGGATAAAATGTTAACAGTAAAAATTGTTCCTTCAGAGAATGTCCTCGAATGGTAGGAAAACCTAAGAAAGATATCACATGCAAAGATATCACTTCTGTCAAGCTATGTTGATTATCTTGGATATTGCCTTTGAATCAGAGTCATTTCTTTTATTATCTATGTTTGTTTCATCAATTATTATAAATAATGATATATTCCAATTTTCAGTAATTCTGTTAGATTAATATAAATGGCCTCCATGATTGTCTATTGAGACAGAAACTGGTATGTAAATTCCCAGTTAGAAATAACTGGTACATAGAATGGTTTGAAGTATTTTTTGTCTGTTTTTTGTATGTTAATATTTGTTTTGCTTTTTTTCTTTTCATTAGATATGCAAAAGTTAACTTAATAAACATTTTCCAACAAATGATTTAGTAGCACAATCCCTTTTCTTCTAAAAAAAGGGTTAGGAAAAAATCTGAATTGATGTAACTTCTGGTGAAAAGGTCAAAAGAGGGCAGAAATTCATTGTTCCTTCAATTCTTATATTGAGATCGTAAATCAATTTTTTGTCAAGGCATTTAAATATTGATGCAAATGATCATGCGTTTTGCATAGTAGTAATGTAGAAAATTCTCTCTCCTAGTTTGAGCAGAATCATTTTTTTCCCTTTCGTCACTTCTCAGCGTATTGTATAAAATAATATTATTTTCATAGATAAACAAAGACATCATTGAATCAGGGGAACTTGAGGAGAGGGAGCAGCAGCAACCTCCAGGGAAAAAATCTCTTCGTCAACAGTGAGTACATGCATAATTTCATTTATCATATAATGGAAGTTTAAGTCTCCACTCATCTTGGTTTTTTTTTTTTTTTTTTGTGCCCCATCCCCAGTCTATTACTGCTTCTTGACCTTGCTTTACGTTTCATCCTCTCTTCGTGCCACTATGCCTTACACTGCACCCATCATGGGGTCCACCTATATCCAGGAGTGGTGCCCAAATCACTATGGAATGCCCATTGTTCTTGCTATTGTCCTCTTGCATTGGCTCTACCCTACACACAGCTGACCTGCTCACAAAGGCAGGCAAGCACACATACACAGGTTGATGACTAGATCAAACTCGGTGCAAAGGATCAGGAGAGTTAAGCACTTGCATGGTGTACATCTGTTAGTACAACGTCAGGTGCGGTTTGTTTTTTCCTTTAATTAAGTCTAGTGGCAGTCTTGCCGTAGCCACTCTAAACCCAAGTTCTGTACATTTGGCAATACGTCATGGTGCTGCCAATACTGCCTAAGTCTGACTTAGGCAAAAATCGAATGATACCTTTTTTAGATACATTACTACATAATAACACGTCATGTAATATAACAAAAAAAATTAAAGTGCCTGACCAATTTTTTATAATTAATAATTTCTATTTCTCCATTATTGGTTTTGTTTTGGCTTTTAAAATCACTTAAACGCGATTTTCTCCATCACGCCAAAAATGAGTTAGGCAATATTGGCAGCACCATGACGAATAGTTAAATCCAAGGTACTTTACTAAGTCCCTTGTTGAGCCTTTAGGTCTTGTTAGATCCAAGCTCATTGAATTCAACATTCACTTTTTTTTTCTATACATGAAAATATTTTTAAAAGTTTCAATGTGACCGTCCCACACGAAATAAGTCATTCGTTGGCAATCAGCTAAGAAAGATGTTGAGGAAATAACCCTCCAGGTTTTGATATATATATCTAAAAAAAAATTGGAAGGGCAGTCTTTTTATTTCAAGTTTAACCTTTTATAAACATTGTAAACTCAGTAAAACTTTAAAAGTATGATGATAAATCTATAAGCAAAGGCAAACTCTGGTTGCTAAGAACTTTTTAAATTAAAAAAAATTGTTAATCTTTAAATGCTTTCAAAACTTAAGAATTTTGAAGCTGCCTAGTTTGGTACGCTTGAAAAAAGCATTACTTTGTTCAAAAGTATGCTACGGCAAAAAAAATCTCTTATCATTTGAAAAGGAATTGAAAAGCCTTTTCAAAATCTCCTGTTTGAGAAATAC
>BLXT01003738.1:5911-15930 GCA_019648995.1 Plakobranchus ocellatus | reverse complement strand
CCTCTATCCTCAACCTCACCCCCACCTTAGCACAGTGAATAGCGAACCTGCCCTGAGATCTGCAAGGATTTTCCTATCGTGTGTTCGGGCCCCGTCACTAGTGCCCTGGCCTGGCGAAAGACGTGGACAATCTATACACAAAAAACCAAAGCCAACCCACCACTTTAACCCTTTGAGGATCTGCGACCTTAAATGCCTTTCTGACCTTTTGTTTGAAGCGATCAGGGTTAAAGTTACCAGATTTACTAGAACAACCCTTGATCAGGGTAGGTTGCCGCGATCTTGCAGGTTGCACTGACTGCATAACAAGGCTGACGTCCTTCCAAACTTTCTCCACACATTAATAATCATAAGTTACTTAAGAAGCTTGAGACACGGCAAGCAATTTGATCGTCGCTGTTAACGCACAATTAGATTTACGTCATGTTTTGTTTCACTGCAGGGCAAATCGACTTTCTTGAGACCTCGCCTCATACAAATCGAATGTTGCTTCATAAATAGGCAATAAATAAACTTTGAGGAACAAGCTGTGACTGTAACTTCCATGCCTTTTGTAAGCTTATTGCTATAACCTTTTCGAAGTCTACTCAGTAAAATTAGAGTTTTTAGATTGAAGATCCATACGATGTTTTTACACACACACACACACACACACACACACACACGCACATGCACAAACAAACCCGCAAACATTCTTGTGGGAGGTATTGTATTTCAAAATAATCAGATAAACCTGAAATTTTGATTTTTTTTTTCTAATAAGAAATTTATTTGGGTTGATTTCTAGACCGATACACTTTAAACAGCAAGCACTGGAGAGACACGTAGCCTATGTATGTAACATGCTACATTGGTGTGACGATCTTTAGTTCGTTTATAACCAGCTATTGAAGCATATCCAAATATGCATAAGGCCCAAGGGCTTTATTCTTTACGCTGCGCACATGAAGATATAATTCTCTATTGATATCTCTCTCTCTCTCTCTCTCTCTCTCTCTCTCTCTCCCTCACTGTCTCTCTCTTGCTCTCTCTATTTCTTTCTTTCTCTCTCTCTCTTTCACCCTTTCTTGCTCTCTCTCTCTTTCTCTCTCTCTCTCTGTCTCTCTCTCTCCCTCACTGTCTCTTTCTTGCTCTCTCTCTTTCTTTCTCTCTCTCTCTCACCCTTTCTTGCTCTCTCTTTCTCTCTCTCTTTCTTTCTCTGTCTTTCTTTCTTTCTTTCTTTCTTTCTCTTTTTATCTTTCTCTCTCTCTTTTTCTTTTTCTGTCTTTCTTTCTTTTTTTCCCCTTCTCCCCCTCTTCCAATCTAAATATCTAAATGTCTTCAAACTAAAAAAATATAATATTGTACAGGGTACAATGCGCAATCTAAATTATAATCTAATGTATTATAAAAGTAAGTCCTTATATTTACACGTATAATGAAAAGAAAAGGCAAGACTTTGGTGGGGATCTTTAAGGACAAACATGGAAGAATATTAAAACAGGCTAAAATATGGTTTTCCAATCTTAAGTTGCTTTATTGTTTTTTTATTTATTTATTTATTTATTTATTTATTTATTTATTTATTTATTTATTTATTTGTTTGGTTTCTCTTTTCGCGTCGTCGGCAAAAGCCTATTTTGATGTGAATGCACCTTCTAAAGATTCTGTAACAAAGATGGCTTAATGTTTGTCCCCATAGCGTTTTTAAAAAAACCTTTTCTTCTCTTATGACGCAAGAATTTTTTATTTTTATCCAAACCTGCCATATCAGAAAAAAATAATTGATTAATTAACCTGCACTAAGCCCACATGCACGGGCAAAAAAAAAAAAAAGGTGAGAAATGTTTAGAATCAACACCGTCCATAGAGTGGCTGTATTTTACAGTTTAATTATACTTAATATTTTTTGGAATCGATTCCATGTTTTTTGTGAGCTACTGTAGGCATGGGTAGAGACGATCAAATACATGTAATGTTTTTATTGAGACCTCACGAACAAAAGAGCGAACCATTCTATTCCACACCACGCAGAGTTAAATCGATTACTTATTCTTCTGTCTGTCTCTCTCTCTCTCTCTCTCTCTCTCTCTCTCCCTCTTTCTCTTTCTCTCTCTCTCTCTCTCTCTCTCTCTTTCTATCTATCTATCTATCTATCTATCTATCTATCTATATATATATCTCACTTTTCTTTCACTCTCTCTCTCTCTTTCACTCTCTCTCATTCTCTCTCTTTGTCTTTCTCATCATCTCTTTCTCTCTCTCTGTCTGTCTCTCTCTTCCTCTGTCTCTGTCTGTCTGTCTGTCTGTCTGTCTGTCTGTCTGTCTCTCTCTCTCTCTCTCTTCTGAACGATTTCCATTTATTTTCAGTTCTGCTACATTTTATAGGCCCCAACTAGTATTTCGATGCTCCTCTTAGTCTTATCTAACTTGTTTTTCATTAACTTTTTTACACCTGCTATTTCACTTTTTTAAGCTCACACGTAGGTCTACTTGAAATACCATAACTCAAAGAAAGACGAGAAGAAGGTAAGTTTTGATATGTAAGAAATTTGCAATATGATAGCCTATTCTCTAAAGCAAAATTATTTATATATATAAAAAAAATAAGGCTTAAGTTGCATTGCAGCATCATTTATGAAAGAATCCGTACAAATTATTCTAAGGATAAAAACGACTAAGGGAGAATGAAAAGAAGAATCTACTTGCAAAAGACAAGGAAAAATTCAACACCTTTAATTTACAAAGTCTCAGAGGAGCAGAGCCATACGTTTTGGAAATGAAATAATCTTTATAACCATTATAACATTAAAACGATTTTTGTTTTAAGTCATGATATTTCCAAGTGGTATTGTGCACTTCTGCTACATGAATGTAAGATCCAGTTGATAACTTTTCTCTTTTGTTATGTAATAACATCACAAAAGCATTAACGTTTTGCTGGATTTTTAAAAAAAATTTTAACAAAAAGTCGAAATTAAAGAAAAAATAAAACGAAACAAACTAGTCGATTGCAAAACTTCACCAAATAATAACGATCATAAGGAACAATAGGCTAGGCTTATGCCTTAGTCTTTTTGCCGTGCAGAATTTAAGATCGAAGCAAAAGCTTCATAAGTTCATTGCAATCGCTCAGGCCTAAGATTTTGAAAAGAAAAGATGGAATAGTTGGAGCCAAAGGGCACAAGTAAAACAATGGCAAAGTTTTTACATTTAGTTTTATTGATCAGTTTCATTATCCCTGGCTGTAGAAGTGAGGCATAAAAGTGCTCGAAAAAGAAGCATTATTGTGCTCTCAAAGGTGCGAAGAAATACGAATGAAAGGTCACGAAATAGGTTATGAGTCTTTCGACTGTATTTTATTTTTATTGCGTAATTTTCATCGCTGGTATTATTATCATTCTCGCAATCAATATCATCGTCTTTTAAATATGAATTAAAAAATTTTAATCTGAAAAAAAACAACAACAACAACAACAACAACAACAACAACAACAACAACAACAACAACAATAATAATAATAATAATAATAATAATTACAACGACACCAACAATATTAAATAGTAGTAACAGTAGTAGCAGCAGCAACAGCAGAAGCAGCAGCAGCAGCAGCAGCAGCACCAGTAGTAGTAGTAGTAGTAGTAGTAATAATAATAATAATAATTACAACGACACCAACAATATTAAATAGTAGTAACAGTAGTAGCAGCAGCAACAGCAGAAGCAGCAGCAGCAGCAGCACCAGTAGTAGTAGTAGTAGTAGTAGTAGTAGTAGTAGTAGTAGTAGTAGTAGTAGTAGTAGTAGTAGTAGTAGTAGTAATCATAACCATCATCATCATCATCATCAGCAGCAGCAGCAGCCTCTTCATTACCTCCACCTTTATTAAAAATATCCTTAGAAAGAGTGCAAAATCATTTACGACATTGCAGACACCTGCTGACTTTGGAACTCTGATATGTACGGTTGTCTTAACAATAGAATCTTACCAATCGCTTCCTCGTCGTGAGAAAAATCCACAATTTGAGTAATTTCCGAGTTCGGTGTGCACGCCACTTAGTCACATAGAATAAGGAGGTTCTTTCTCACACCAGCTACTGCAGGTCGAATGAAGAACGGCGCATAATTTATGCTCTCGTAATAAAATTAGTTATGGTCTAGTGAACCGTGAAGTCTTCGATTGGCTCGATCAGCGCTTTAAAGGTGACCTCGGTTCTGGTTTCAGTTCCCTCGTCGTCTGCTTTGGTCAAACGGCGCTGTCGTAGTTATCAAAATCTAGACAAAACTGTTTTTTTTTCGCTGGCTCGTTCGAAAATTACAGGCGCTGCCAAAATAATAATATGGTTATAGCCTCGTTGTTTTTTTGTTTTTTGTTTTGTATTTTTTTTAGGGAAAAACTGGGTTCATTTGCTCTTAGATGTCACAAAGTATAGATTAATACGCAACTATTGGGAGGCCTGCAGTTACATCTAGCTCTACTGACTTAGAAACTAATCTTTGGCGGCAGTAAACAATAACAGCAACATTGCTAGGATAGGCAGAGGTAAGGAGTACCCTGAGCAACTTCTAGAAGGCGTAAGACGATAACACACAGTGGTTGTAACACTGCCTGAGAGAGAGAGAGAGAGAGAGAGAGAGAGAGAGAGAGAGAGAGAGAGAGAGAAAGAGACGGGGAAGGACAGATAGGAGGAAAGGTAGAAACTTGGGTGGAACTTCTAAGAGATCACATAACCTCAGAAATCTTACCTGTTCTTGCTAAGGTTAGTGAATTAAGCAATGCGCGATAAGCTGGCTTGCCAACTCGGAGAGAGGTAAAGCACGCGCTGTAAGTTCCCTAGCACCAGAGGCAGAATACACAGGCCTTACCTGCGCCGCATCATAAATAACAATGCATTTTTTTTTTCTCATAATTATGCTTTTTCCCCCCTGATCATTCTGCTCTTTGAAGATTCGACTAAGACAGTATACAAATTATTATTGTGTTTTTTTTAGTAACACAAAGGAATGATTTAATAATATTCCCAAAAAGGGGACGGGAAGAGGGGAGGGGGGAAGGAGGCAGTGGGTAAGAAGTCATATATTAATAATTTTATATCGCTTCTGTAGTGCACAGCCTCAATACAAAAAAACACACACAAAAAAAAAAAATGACAAGATGAAGAAGAATTGAGTAACAAAAAAAAAACAAACAAAACAAAAAAAAGAAAGAAAGAGAGAGAAAAAAAAAAAGAAAAAATATATATCATAATGATCTTGACACAAAACTACTACCATACTGCTACTACCATCACTATGACCACCACGACTATTACTACTACTAGTATTACTATTACTACTAATACAACAACAACAACAACAACTACTACTACTACTACTACTACTACTACTACTACTACTACTACTACTACTGCTACTACTACTACTACGACTACTACTACTAGGCCAACTACTAGACCCTAGTCTACTACTAGGCCAACTACTAGACCCTAGTCTACTACTACTGTTGCTGCTGCTGCCGCTACTGTTGCTGCTGCTGCAGCTGCTGTGGCTATCACTTCTAGGATTACGACCACTGTTGCTGCTATCACTACTTCTGTTGCTGTTACTACCACAGATGAAAAATATATCAATCTCTGCCTTTTCGTTTTATTTTTTTTTCCTTTTCTCCATAGTCCTAGATGGCTAATAATTATCACACACTGGAAAAGCTTTAATTAATATTGCAAGTACAAAGTAAGGGACATCACTCAAATTTTCTGTCGGCATTTCATGCTGCGTTCAGAGTGCTATGCCTTTAGTACTTTCACTTTCTTATTTATCAAAAATCCAAGACGTTATGGTGCAAATACGGGATCATCTCAAGCCATAGTAAGTCGTAATGTGACATTTAAAATCTATTTTAGGTATAAAAAATTAAAAAAAAAAAAACCAACTATTTATCAGTCGATCTAGATCTAGCAAATAATTATCGTCAAGAATCAAAATTAGAAATAGAATGATGAAATCGATCTTGTTCCAGCGAAATGCTTAGATCTAGATCTAACCTGGATTAGATCTAAATATAGATTAGTCTAAAATTTCACAATGATTGCATTATTTATCAAGCTAAAGGTTTTATGAGGTTAGATCTAGACTCGGTTGGTAAAATTACAGGTAAAGCTCTCTTATGATAACATATGCTAGAATGCTTACCTATTTATCTTATATGGCAAAAACATTGAAAAGGTCCTTCCTTATGGTTTCATTTTTTTTTTAATGCAGTCTTTATTTTGCTGTTTTTTCATCACTTATTTGTGTACTTCAAAGAATGGCTTTATATTTTTCAGATTCCATGGTGAAGGCTTAGAATGAAAGATAATTTTATCATTTTTAGTTTGAAAAGACTACCAAAGTTTGTCATTTCAAGTCGACACTTAGTGTTAGGGTCATGCCATGTGAGCAACATAGTGAAATATTCATCAAAGGTTGTTAGTTCTTCCCATAACTGGACAATGCCAAGGAAAAACAAAAATAAACAGGCTGCCTCTTCAATCAAACCACAAAATGGAAATGTTTCTGGTGTGCCCAAAAAGGGGAAGTCGATGAAAGCTGAATCAAGGCCTCCATCCACTATTAACATCGTTGTGATTGGAACAGGTGGTCCTGGTACATCACACTCACTGCTTGTAACCACTGAATTTAGCAGGTGAAGCAATTTACCATGCAATTTTATAAATGTCTGTGACAGGTAAAAAAAAAAAATCTGTTACTCTGATTTGGCACGTTTTTTTTTTTTATGAATTGAATAGTCCAACTTTTTCCAATCAATGCAAAAAAATTATGTGAAAAAGCTTTTGCACTCTGCTCTATCCATCCAAACTGACTTTAAACTTTTGCTATATAATTGTATGATACAAATGTATTCTTTTCTCGATATGTAATTGACCATTTGATAATGAGTCTTTTTTTGGGGCAATCACCAAGCATAGATATTTTAAACAAAATATTTGTTATGGTCCGAGGGTACTACAATTGGTTAAACTTTGAAATCTGTATGACACTTTTTTTCTTTACCTTAAAACGTGTGAATATTTTGCTTTACTCTGTGTTGGATATTGCTCAAGATGTGTAGGTGAGTCATATATTATCTTTTCATTGTCTTCTGCTCTTAGCAGATTTTTAAAAACTTAAAAACATATTTAGTACTGTAATGTATGTATTTTTGTTTCCTCTCAATTTAAGGTACATGTTCAATTGTGGAGAAGGTACTCAAAGGTTGGCCGCAATGGGCAAAGGGTAAATTTTTGCCTTTCTTTTTTATGGAACATTCTCTCGATATAGAGATCTAGTGTTACACACAATATGAACTAGGTTCAATAAACTTGTGAGGGAAAAGATTTTAGTGGGAGTGCTTTCTTGTGTCCAATTTTTTATTTAAAAAAAAAAAAAAAAAAAATATATATATATATATATGTTTAATAATGGCTAAACATGAATTTGAAATAGAAGAGAGATGTTGGTGAAACTAGCAAAGTAAATGAAAGACCATTTTTTACTAATTTGGATTTGTCCTTTGATGTATTAACTGTCTGTCATGTTAACATACTGTGAACCAGGTTTTTTATATTCCTCACAATTACACAAATTTTATTTGCACCTCTGAATTTTTTATACATTCGTTTGTAAAATAAAAAAAAATAAATAAAAATTGGCTTTTAACTTTTTTCCTAGAGAATTTTTGTGGCAATATTGATATGAAAAAATTATTTTGGTTTCCTCTTTTATAGGATAGAGATGGTCATCTTTGTAATTAGTTGCCTATGTGATAATGGATTGTTGCTATTAAAAGAAGTCAGTCTCAGTATAACTTTTGAATAACTTCTTAGATAAATTTGTTAATAATTCATCTGTAATGTATAAATGTTACAGAACAAAACTGGATTCCCATTTTTATTTTCATCAGTCATAAATAAAACTAAAACTTTGGTTTCTCTTTATCCTGAACAAGAGTGTTTAGTTTCCAATGGAAATAAACTTTAAGCTATATTGAAACAAAAACTTTGTACAGTTTTATATAAATTATGTAAGTAAGATATGGCATGCTTCTGATAATTCTTTCACAAGTTCACCCACAATCCCTTTCCCTTATCCATATTTATTGCAGTTTGAGATCAAGTGCCCTGGCAAAACTCTCTGGTCTTCAGAATATTTTTATTACTCACAAAAGCTGGGAAAATACTGGAGGACTGCTGGGTATGTTAAATATGAGCTTTTTAACATTTTTTTATTAGATTATTTTTCTATCACGTAGAAATTGGATACCTTGACCATTTCAGTCCGTGAAATTCCTTAGATTGCTGTAAAATGCTGCTTAATAGTGTTCTTGCCAATGCAACTCCCAGTTGACGTTTAATTTCTATGATGTTTTTAAGCAAGAAAAAGTTTGAAAGCTGTAGTTGGAGTTAATAATCAAGATATGCTTCAATGAGATACAAGTCGCATGTTTATCAAAATTTCCTCTATTATTCTTTATAAACTGCGATATTAGTGATGTTAAACTTAATGGTTTCCTGATTGTGTGTGTTTTGAAGAGAATATTAGTTGGTGAGATTTAATATTACATACTGTCATCCTTTCCTTCATGTACTGAAAAGAGGGAAGGATTGTAAGCATCTTTCTATTTAGTATCATTTTTATTACTATAACCTAATTGGCATCATCAAGTTATCAGAAAATGGTACTTTTTAAAGCTTTGTTATAAAAAAAAAAAAAAAGCACTTATTAAAAAAAATTGGATCATTTCATTGATTTTTTTTTTTCAAATTTCAGAAAATTATGAATTACCATAAATGTTCCGTTTTGTGATGTTCTCTATGGATCAGCCTCCATAGATGTTAAGTGATGTAAAACACTACCAAATTCTCCTAAATTTCTGGGATAATTAATTTATGAGACTGATTCTTGCTGCACAAAAGAGGGTCACCATCACTTGTAAACATAAATAGTCTTTTTTTGTAAATTTGGGCTTGCCACCATTACTCAGCTGGACAAAGATAAAAAAAAATCCTGAGAATGCTAAAGCATTGTATAGTAGACTAGACTTGTCCTAATATGAATGCAGTTTAAAGATAGAGATCGACCTTGGCATTGAAGCTTCTTTTTATTTTGGTTTTTATTAAAGTTGACATCAAAATGGTCAATTTTGGGGCTCCAGCTCCATTTAAAAAAATTGAGATCAAAGTAAACATACGGTGGTCAAAGCTTTTATATGTATGTCCTTAATCTAGTACAAAAATAATTAAGTATATCAAGATAGTGAAAACCTCAATGGAATCTGAAATCCAATACTCATTTTTGAGTTGTCATAAAACATACTCCCACCATCTCCTTGTTGTTGGTTTGTTTTTTGTTCTTAGACTAAAGACATGCTATTTTTAACTCATCAAATTGCTGTCACCCACTGACATTTTATATGAATTTAAGAGCCAAGAGTACTTCATAGACTATATTTCAATTCATATTGATTTCTATTTTTACTCAGGTCTGTCTATGAGATTAGAGGGTCAACTGAATCCTGAGTCGAGAATCTTTTTGTCTAAAGAGGCGCAGCCACAGAAGCCTCTCTCAGAAAAATCTCCCCCTAGCATAACTATCCACGGCCCCCCAGGAGTGGTTAGTTATCTGTTGATCAAATTATTGCCTTATCTATTTAAATTTAGAAATCATATATGTTTTTCATACTAGCCCTAATGAGTCAAATATCAAATGATAGTTGTAATCAAAAGGATATTGAAGTGTTTTTTTTTACTTTTACAAAGCTTTTTGACAGCTTTAAAGGCTTGTATTTTGACACAGACCGTACATAATGTATCCAGTCTCCCCCCACTAAAAAGCCCTTGGTCTTTTTGACAGCTTTAAAGGCTTGTATTTTGACACGGACCATACATAATGTATCCAGTCTCCCCCACTAAAAAGCCCTTGGTCTTTTTGACAGCTTTAAACGCTTGTATTTTGACACAGACCGTACATAATGTATCCAGTCTCCCCCACTAAAAAGCCCTT
>BLXT01003736.1:98918-110647 GCA_019648995.1 Plakobranchus ocellatus | reverse complement strand
GGGGGTAAGAGATAAAGAAAAGGGGAGGGGGTAATGGGTGGGTAAATTTTTTAATAAAGACATCGGGGATAAAGTGAAATCTACAATCATTATCTTGCCGGTCAAGATGATAAAACTCTAAGCGTGGACAGACATGCAGCGGGAACTTCTGCCTTCCTGATGGGTTGCCACTTTATCACGATATGCTTTTGTAATGAGTACTTTTTAAAGAGTGAAGACAAACAAGATCGGGGCCATATTTCAAATTAAAATCTGTTTCAGTTGAATTCGTCATTCGTGTGAAGTTTCAAAGCCATATTTGAACGGAAAAATCTGATTCCATTGAATAGGTCGTTCTTGTTCTGTCTGCTATGAAATCCTACAATCCAAGCTATTCCCCTTCTGGTTCATTCTTTCCTGGTTTGCAATGGGTACTTAAAAGCTTGAGATCGAGCAGTAGTCACCGATAGATACAAATAATATGTATTTAAATACACACTTTTCTGTGAATATCCTACTTGACCTCAATGCAAATTAAGTTATTGTTTCATCCTTAAGTCTCATTGTCAACCAGTGGCTAGAATGCCACTCTGTATGGGCCATTCTTCGTTTGAGAATAGCATTGTTTCTACACCCACAATAGCAATGATTGCTTATACGACCACAGCAAAAACAAACGCGAGAATACCAAAGGTTGAAAAAAAAACAAAATCTACAGCACAAAAAGCTCAAAAAACAAGACTAAGAGTTTCAAATCAAAATCGCAGCTACAGTAAAGACAGCAACAGCGGCAATAACAGAGTTGTTAAAATACAATCAGCAACAACAGTTAACAAAATATCACTAACAATTCCATTAACGACAGTGATAGTAGAAATTACAACAACAACAAGAACAACAACAATAACAACAACAAGAACAAGAACAACAACAAAAACAACAACAGCAACAACAACAACAACAACAACAAAAACAACAGAAAAATATATAGCAACAACAAAACCAACACGAGAGAAACCTTGATAACAAGGGAGAGAAAAGAACAAAGAAAGAAAAAAGTCAAAGTTTGAATATCTCAGAACTGTCTGATCTGATTTTTTTTTTTTTTTTACTTAAAATGAAAAAAAAAATATTTTTCATAAAACAACCGCTAAAATTTGCCGTCTTGTTAAAAATCAGTTTGTGACTGGACGTTTGTGGCACAACGTCTGAGGAATCCCACCTGAAACCTGCAAAGGAATTCTGCTGCGGGTGCGGGTTTGAGGCCTGTTGGCGCTGCTCTAGCCGCCTTCTTCTTTAAGTGTCTTGTCTGTAACAGACATTGGCCATCATGTTTCTTCAAACCATTATCGCTGGAGTGATAGGATATTTTCAATCAAACCTATTCCCAGTTAACCTAATTAAGTCATAGTTGATACCCTTTACTGCTGCCGATGACTTAAAACTTTCAATAAAAGTCATTCCCTGAGTCCACCTCTACTACGTTTGCCTATAACTTTCCACTGATTGCTAAGTGTTCCAAACCCTTGTGTCGGCAAATATAACTTAATAATTGTATTCGCCCCTATCTTATGGTTTTAAGATTAACCTCTTTCAGTACCAATTCATTAGACATTTGTTTGTTTATGATATCCTCATCTTCTCCTGATAAACATCTCCAAATCTTACGAGTGCCTAAAAGTCTGAGATCGCGTTTTTGTAGACGGGCTTACCTCTGGCTCAGGCTCCTATTCACAGCTGTTGTACGATTTCCATACATACATGATTTCAATTTATATTATCGCTTTTACAGCCGAGTGAGTAAAGAAAACTTTTTCGGAGCAAAACTTGATAGTTTAGATAGAATATCCTGAGCTCTGAGCCTGTGATTCCACTTTTACAATTTTTTCGCGAAGATTGGGTCTCACAAAATGCTTTACAAAGACTCAAACTGTTGAGGGCAATGTTGAAAATGCCATGCACAAGATATCAGAGATGATCTACCTCAAATCTACATCGATCTTCCCAAATATAGCAGTATTCTACCTGGAAATTCATGTCAAAAAGTTTTCGTTTTGGTTCCTCATTGATTTTTTTTAAAGTACCAAATAGATGCCAAACCTTAATTCTCGTACTTGCTGGTAAGGGAATTTTCTTATGACATTTTTTGCTGTTGCTGTTTCTGTTTCTTTTTTTATTTTTCGCTTCTGTCGATGTCTCTTGTTATTATTCCAATTATCATTTCATTCTTATATCTATTGCTTACTAAACCTGAGACCTTTCTATTTGCGTTACAATATAGTTATGATAGTGTGTCAATCTACATTGTACATTTTCTTCTTCTCCTATTGTTCCTCTACCTTTTCAGGTTAGATGCTTTAACCTTTTACTTCTCTTTCCGTCTCTGCTTTGCGCTTTCCCTCGGCTTTTGATTTTTGTACCATCTTTTTTTTGTAAAATAAAGCTACCACTATTCCTTTTCGCAAAAACTATATGTGTTGGTGCTACTCGTAGTATATCCATCACCTGTTTACCTGTCAGAGGGAAGCTGTGCATCAAAATACACACACGCGTGCCGCAGTTCTGTCGCTCTATCTGACGTTTGTCAAATCTATGTCAGACATAACGCACACACATTTACTGAAGTTCTGTCGCTCTGTCTGAATTTTGTCTGTCTTCAAGTCTATGTCGAACATAACACACACACACACCTGCTGCAGGTCGGTCACTCTGTCTGACGTTTGTCTGTATTCAAGTCTAGGTCAGTGATTTCTGCAACAGTCGGATTAACGGCTGAGCATAATCTCACAGGTTGAGATCTCTTTGCCTTCCAAACAAGACGTTATGCCAAGTCATTGCGTTAAGCTTTGTGGACCGTGAGGCAATTCTGAAACCATTCGTTTATGGTTTACTCTATTTAAAGCAGTGATTGCGCATACCATCTTAGTTTCTGGAAGAAGACGCGGCTGACTAGGTCTCCGTGTATGCTACTGCACCAATTACAGTACGCTTTTGAATGAGGAATAAAGAAAAATTATCAATATTCTCAAACTGACCGCGGTATATCAACAAACCTACCTGAATTGTTACAACTCTGAAGTTGTGACATTCAAGGGGAAGCCGCGTTCAGTTATGTCCTTTCTCTGCATTGTAGCTGTTTGCCTTTTTCCATATGGCTGTCGCATTTTTTCATCTGCTCATCTTTATTACCATTGATCTTTCTTTCACACTTTTTAATATCTCAATATCTCTTCGGCATTTTTCACTTTTGTGCTCTTCCATATCAATCAATCAATCAATCAGTCAGTCAGTCAGTCAGTCAGTCAGTCAGTCAATCAAATAGTCATTCAATCAGTGTATCAGTCTCTCAGTCAGCGAGTCAATCAATCAACAAAGCAAACATTGTGTTTCTCAATCAACCTTTTTCCAATATATACTCTCTGATTTTTTTAAATTAGCGATTTCAATCCTTTAAAAGTTGAGTAGTCTAGAGTTGATAGGCTGGATTTATCGCTTCCTTTCTTCTGAGTTCAGATTCCTGTCTAAGTTCCATTGATTTTAAGTCCACAATATATAACTCTCGATCCCTTTACTGTTGAGCTTATTTTTCTCCTCATTTTCACATTTGTGATGGACAATAGTAAAGAAATGTTGAAACCAACTAGGTATTTTCACAAGTCATTACTCCATCATTGATCATGGAAATAAAAAAGAATGACTCAAAAAAGGGGCGCCAGCAAGAAAGAGAGCTTATAAATACTTAATTTTTTTAGACTTCAAGCAGTATTCGCAACGAAATACCAGAAAAGTGCCAGGGAACATTTTTTTTTGTACATCATGATAGAAAATACACACAAAATGGTCCATGTTTAGGCTTTAGTCACGTTTATTGACTTTTTTATATTATCAAATATTGGAAAGCACAAGAAAAAATATAAGAAAAAAAACTATGCTGCATTACCTTATTTCACACAAACACACATTGATTGTGATGATCTACGTCTGGTATAAAAAATCATCCTTATCATGAACAGATTAATAGTAGATTACTCTAATCGTAATTGCCATATTTATTTGTAATGGATAAGATGGCATTATCACAAACAAATATGAGAATGTTAGAGCTAGATCTAAGCATGGACAATATCGCTATAGAATCTGTGAAGTGGTATAGCACGAACACTATTTTTTTTTCACCATCATGCCTGCCTCTTCTCAGCTTTGGGCATTAGCTCAAAACAGTGATTAGAACCAGACTTTCTGACAGTTTCATCAACTATCAGTCTCTTCTTTGGCATCGGGTTTCTAAATGACCAAAGGCAAGTTTGTTTTTGCATTGAATATTTTCAGAAACATTTGCACCAACTAGTGCCTCAAAGAAAAGCAGTCATGTGGGTATAGGCCATGTGTTGGTGACTTTAAGATAAAGTTAACGTTAAAAATTATGAAGATTTCGATTCTGCCAGTTTTGTGAATTTTTCTTATATTTCAACAATGACAAACAATACAAATGTCTGAAGTACATAATCTATTAGAACACGCAAAACTTGTTGATTTACACCTAGGAAAATACAAATTAGATATTTATCTTTTTTCCTACATATTTATGAATTTTTTAACCTTATCACATCTTATCTTCTCCAAATGAAGCTAAAAACAGCATGTGGAGCAATAAGTTGGACTCAATCGTTCTATGCAGTAGGGCTAAAGTGTAGATCTAGCCACAGAAATTGGTCTTATTTCTGACTGTATCACTTTCTTAGCATTTGTAATGTTTTTGTTCCCTTCTTTAGCCTGAGTATGGGAGTAAAACCAGCGCTTTAAAATTGTGTGTGTTTGAAAGTTTATTTTTGTAATAGCTTCTCGTAACGATTCATTGCCATTTTCCTTTTGCTTTGCCCATCAATTGAGGGTAAAGATTATCTATTTTTATATTTTTACTACCTTCCTATCCCTTAAGTGAATTGATCGTGGAAGTGTCAAGACTGTTTTCTTCACCAAACTGCTCCACTCTTCTTTGTGTTCCAATCTTCTCAAGTGTCCCTCAACTCCGGGTGGGCCACACGTGGCTCACCCAGAGCTACGTCTTAAAAAAATGAACAACAACCTTTTTGTTATGCCTGCGACAGCCTTTACACTGTCCAGCATATTTTAATTGAATGTCCAGACTTCCAGGACACCAGGAGGAAATACTTCAGTGTGACTGACATTTACAGACTTTTCCGAGAGGTCAATCCCTCTCGTATAGTGGGTTACTTGAAGGACCTCGGTGTCTATGGAAAGATCTGAGGCTTTGTACAGATTCCTTTTAAAGTTTTTCTTCGTATACTCTGTTGGATTTTTAATGGTTTTCTATCTTTGTTTTAATTTGCTTGAGCATCTGACGCAAGCCTACGAGAAAGACTGAGTGAATAGAAACCCTGAGATCACCGCTTAATGGTGGACTGGGTATACCAATAATCAATCAATCAATCAGTCCCTCAACTCAAGGCCTGTCCATTATTTGATATTCTCTTCTTATCTCTTTCTTTACCTGCCTCGTCTCTTTCTCCACGTCTTCTTTCTGTCTCGTCTTCTTCCTCGTTACACTAAAATATTTCAAAAATCGTTGTTCGGATACCTCATCCTTATCCCTTTTTATCTTCCATATCTGAACCGCTAAGTAACTAGAATGTGCATCACCAATATTCAAATAATGCAACCATTTCTATGTTTATCTTTCTAACATTTACCGGTCTCCAATTCTTGGTTCTATTTTTCGCTTGAGCTTTTTGAGACCATTTTGTACCCATGCGAGTGTCTTTTGACTGTGATAGAGGACGAGCCATTGCAAGGTTTCCAATCTTTGGTGGCAGAGACTTAATTTATCTCATTAATTTGACAACTTCGTCTTCCAGTTATGAGCAGTATAGGTTATCAATCCATCTAATCTCTTCGTTGTACATATGTGGTTTATCTTATCTATTATTCTATAATTCTATCCCATTACCAGCTTTATGAGTTAAGCAATCTATCAATCTCATAGTGGCAGAGATCTGGTTTACCTCAACAATATTTTACCAACCTCTTACTGCTTCCTATTACCAGCTGCTTGAGGTAACCAATCCATCAAATCTCATGGTGACATAAACTTTGCTTATCTCATTAATTTATCTCCTACTTTCCTCTTTAAGCTTCACGAGGTACTCAATCTCGTCGATTTACCAACTTCTATTTCCTGTTATCAGCTGTTGGGGCAACTAATCCATCAAATCTGATGATGACGTGTACTTTGCTTATCGCATCAATTTATCAACTTCTATATCCAATTATCAGCTGTATGAGGTGACCAATCAATCCAATCTCATTATGACAGAGACTTGGATTATCGCATAAGTATATCCACCTACAATTTCTTCTCAATACCAGCCCAACGATAGAGTTATATATCTAAATCAGGCGTTTTCCTCATGTGATAGTAAATTCTTTCCATCTTTTGTTTTCTCATTAAAAGCATCGCTGTTGCGATAATTTCCGCGCTTCGGCGATATCAATCTTCATAGTAAACAAGACCTTCGTACACAGTTCGAATGAAGCTCGATCTATCTTGACGAGGTTGGAAACTCTATCAAAGGCTCAGTCAACGTTGGATTGAGGGTTTACATCTTGACAAGGTTTGGATTTCATTCAAAGGCTTAGACACTGGTGGCTTTGCTTTAGGGTTTACATCTGGTTAGAGAGGCAATCTCTGTCAGAGGCACAAACCCCAGTAGCTTTACGGTTTACATCTTGACAAGGTTTCGGTCTCTTTCAAAGGCTCAGACAATGGTGGCTTTAGGGTTTACATCTTGACAAGGTTTCGGTCTCTTTCAAAGGCTCAGGCACTGGTGGCTTTAGGGTTACATCTGGTTAGAGAGGCAATCTCTGTCAGAGGCACAAACCACAATAGATTTACGGTTTACATCTTGACAAGGTTTCGGTCTCTTTCAAAGGCTCAGGCACTGGTGGCTTTAGGGTTTACATCTTGACAAAGTTTCGGTCTCTTTCAAAGGCTCAGGCACTGGTGGCTTTAGTGTTTACATTTGGAGAGGGAAGCAATCTCTGTCAGAGGCACAGACCTCAGTGGCTTTAGGGTTTACATCTTGAGAAGGTTTCGGTCTCTTTCAAAGGCTCAGACACCGGTGGCATTAGTGTTTACATCTGGAGAGGGAAGCAATCTCTGTCAGAGACACAGACTCCAGTAGCTTTAGGGTTTACATCTTGAGAGGGTTTCGGTCTCTTTCATAGGCCCAGACACCGGTGGCTTAGGGTTTACATATTGACATCTGCATGAATTTTCTGTAGTGTATTCTAATCTGCCATTAGTTTCAGGGTCGATAGGGACGGGTAAATCTAAGATCAGAATAGATCTTCATTTATTTCGCTGCCAATTTCACAATATTTTGCCTGTTATTAAGACATCCACGTTATTGATTTTACTAATACAATCACTGAAGGAGAGCAAAATAAACTTAACCGAACCAGCACAACACAGAAAACAGTGATGCTCGTACTCCGCACAGGTCAAACATGGCTTGTCTGTCAATAGACATTCAGTTTTCATCAGGTACTTAAGTACAGGTCACCACCAATAAATTTTCATTGCTTTGTCCATAATGTTCAGTTTTGCTGGTAACTTTCTTCATCGATGTCTTCAATTTTACTCCCGGTCGTCCATATCTTTTCATAAAGGGAAGAATTTAAAACCTGTGTGCCTATGTTTACCCAGGAATGTAGGCAGGCTCTTCAGGAAAAGAAAAAGGCTCAAAGAAGGTATTTTAACACCCCTCCAACAGAAAATTTGATAAATAAAAAAAAAACAAAAAGCTAAGGCTAAGTTCGTAATTAAAAAGTCCAAGTAATAGTTTTGGAAGACGTATGTTTCTCTTTAAACTCAAACAATTCTTCTAAATCTGTTTGGAAGAAAGTAAGGAAAATCAAAGGCAAAAATGTTGCCCCTTCTTGCCATCTTATAAAAGACGGCCATATCATATCAGACCCTAAAGATCATGCTGATTATCTGGCTGAAGCTTTTTCAAAAAACTCCTCTTCAAAAAATTATTCAAAGAAATTTCAGAAAACTAAACAAAAAGCCGAAAAACATAATTTGAAGTTTGTATCAACAAATAATGAACCCTGTAATAAACGTTTTCTCTTAACGGAACTAAAAAATTCAATCAATAAATCTATTGAGTCAGAAGTAGGTCCTGGTGGTGTGTAATATCAGTTCCTGAAGCACCTTCCCGATTCCTGCCTGCATATTCTCCTTAAACTATTTAATAACATTTGGACCACCGGGGACATCCCCCCATCTTGGAGGGAGGCTTCGGTGGTTCCAATTCCAAAACATGAGCGGGATCCTTCTGACCCTTCCAACTATAGACCTATTGCGCTGACGAGCTTGTGTAAGACCCTCGAGCAGATGGTGAATGACCGACTGGTTCATATGCTTGAGTCCAGAAACCTGTTGTCAAAGGTACAGTGCGGTTTTGGGAAGGATCATAGCATATTGAACCACTTGGTCTGACTGGAAACCATTATTTTTCGACCTTGAAAAAGCCCATGATACTATATGTAGGTATGGAATTTCAAAAGATCTTTCCGACCTCGATTTTAGGGGCAGGTTTTCCATTTTTATTTCAAATTTATTAAAGACCGCCATTTTAAAGTTAAAGCAGGGAATACATTTTCTTCTTCTTACCAAGGCAGTGTTTTATCACCTATGCTATTTAACTTAAAGATAGCTAATATAATTAACTCTGTTTCTTAACATGTCAACGCACCTTTATTTGTAGACGATTTTGCCATTTACGCTCAGGGTAAACACCTGCAGCATCTTGAGCGCACCATCCAGCTAGCTATGTATAAATAATGTTCAGAAATGTGTCTCCGAGAACGGTTTCAGATTTTCGGTTTCGAAGACCACCTGTGTCCATTTCCACAAAGAATTTACACTGAGCCCGCCCTTCATCTGGACGTCCAGCCGATCCTGGTGAAAGATGAGGCCACATTTTAGGAGTCTTTTTCGACTCAAAACTTAATTTTAGTTATCATATAAAATACTTAAGGAGAAAATGCTTATAACATGGTATTTATTGCGCGTCGTGGGTAACAGCAGTGTCGCATATAGTTCTGCGAAAAAACACGTTCTGAGGGCCCTGGACCCAATACATCATCAGGGCTTTCGTATTGCCCTCGGGGCCTTCAGAACGTCGCCTATTAAAAGCTTGTACGCCGAGGCTGGATGCCCTCTCTCGAGCATCTGTTTACCAAGCTAGCTTTTACTTATCTACTAAAATTAAAGTGATTACCCCAAAATCCGTGTCAGAACCAAATTTTATTGCCAATACTTTTGAACAGATTAAAAATACCAAAGTTAATCTAAATATTACCGATAACCAATATGTCCAGTGCCTTCAAACGTGGGAGGTGCACCAGGTTCACGTTGATATTTCTCCATCGAAACAAGAGAAAGAAGATACTAGCGAGGTTGCTTATCAGAAGGAATTTTTTAGAATGAAAGAAAAGTTTTCCAAACGTTACGCTATTTATGCCGACGGCTTTAAACTGGAGGAAAAGGTTGCGGCCGCAGCCTTTTTTCCGGAACGCCCAGACTGCTCGAAGGCAACTCGCCTGAGAGACGGGGCATCTGTCTTCAGTGTCGAGCTCGAGGGAATAGCCCTCGGGCTCACAGAAATAAAAAGCTCTCTAAATACCATAACAATTTTGTTGTCAGCCTTACAATCTATCCAAAGCTAAAATTTCAAAGTTAAAGATATCAGGCGCCTGTACAATTTAATCCAAAAATTTCCACCCTATGTTCACATCTCTTTCGTCTGGATTCCTGCTCACGTAGGCATCCGAAGGAATGAGAATGTGGACAAACTTGCAAAGGCAGCTCTAAATAAAGCATCATATTCGGGGAAAGCTCATTTGCTGATCCGATCTGAAAACTAAAGTAAAAGCTTACATCCACACCGTTTGGCAAGAAAATTGGGATGCTGAAGGGGAAACACGCTCCACCCAGTACTCTCCAACTTTGGAAAAGACCTCAGCAAAAGGTGAAGGTGCAGGTAGCAAACAGGTGACGGTAATGTGTAGGCTTCGAGTGGGCCACACATGGCTCACCCAGGGCTACCTTTTAAAAAAATGAGAACAGTCTTTTTGCTCTGACAGCCTTTACACTGTCCGGCGCATTTTAATTGAATGCCCAGACTTTCAAGTCGCCAGGAGCAAATACTTAGTGTACCGACCTGTACAGACTCTTCCGAGAGGCCAATCCCTCTCGCATAGTGAGTTTCTTAGAGGAACTCGGTATCTATAGAAATATCTGAGGCTTTGCATAGATTCTTTTTACATTTTTCTCCATAACTCTGTTGGATTTTTAATGGATTTTTATCTTTGTTATAATTTGCTTGAGCATCTGATGGAAGCCTATGAGAGAGAATGAATGAATAGAAACCCTGAGATCACCGCTTCATAGTGGACTGGGTATACCAATAATCAACCACTACCACCACTATCACTATCATCTTCATCATCATCTTTGTCGTCATGATCATTGTCGTCACCACCACTACCACCGCCATCATCAACATCATCATCATCATCATCATCATCATCATCATCATCATCATCATCATCATCATCATCAACAACAACAACAACATTGAATAGATCTTCAAACTTGACCGTTCCTCGCCAGTACCTGTCGGATAAAAGAAACAAGCTTTCTGGACGATGGGGTTTAAAACTCCTCAAAGCAATCTAAAGAGAAGTTGGCTAAAAGATTAATTCCCGCTTACAACTCACTAATACTCCTTTAATGGTGCGACGATGAGGTTATTTTATTCATACCTTCACTGAACAAACTTCAGAGGTAAATATTGAGGTAAGCACATACTTAACGATTGTTATCTTAAATTGAACTTGCACAGACCGGGAATAAAACGAATAAGGTTGGTTAAAAAGATAGATGCTTTATGGAGGCGAGTCCCATTTTAATCTATTAATTTTGTGCATGACTAAATTACACTTTAGTCAATCTTATTCATTGTGATTGAATGAGTAGACATTTTACAGTGAATGGTGCTGAAGCAAAATATTAAGTCGCATGTAAGAATCGAGTCCATCTTAACGAAATGCTCATGATGAACAAGTATTTTAACATAACTAATTGAAATGAAATTGATACATTGTATTCTGTGAAGGATGAGGATCTATGATTTGAGTTTTCTTGTCTCGTTAAAGATGTGCTTCCTATCTAGAATCGTATTTTCTCTTTTATCCTTACAGGCAAACTTTGGCAGAACCTTGAGCAAATCTTGAGCTTGTTACTAATCTTAGGCTTGCTTTACCAGACCACAATCTATTATGGCTCACAGCGGCTACTACATGAGTATTTACGGCGTACCAGCATGCACACCTAATTTTTCCAAGTTACATCCATTGGCAGAGCCTGCTTCCTTGGCGTATCTTGAGCCTTGTGCCGTGAGACTGCCATAAAAACGGTACATTGATATTTTTATATTTGCTTTGATACCAAGCTAACGCATAGTATGGTCTTAAAAAGATATATCATTAATTGATGCTGTACATGATCCATACACCTAACACGATTTGTTACTAAAAACTGAAGTATTGCCGAAAGAACTACAAGTTTACCTGGTGACTGATGGTCTGAAGTCACGGGAGACAACTCATTTATTTCTAGGATTTAAATGTTAGTGCTCAAGCACAGTCGGCAGCAAGGG
>BLXT01003735.1:1484506-1513374 GCA_019648995.1 Plakobranchus ocellatus | reverse complement strand
CTCGGCCCTTTCACTAAAAACTAAACACCCTTGCTCATATTCTAGTCTATGTTGTAGTTCTTGAGCTTGCCGCCACTTAGCCCTGTATTGTTTAACTGTCTTACCTAACTCTGTAAGGTGAACGTCCAACTGCTCTGTGATTTTCTTGTCAATTGTATGGGCGGCATCCTCCAGATGTTTGTGGTGTTTTAAAACTATCCCTAACAGTATGTGTAAGTAAGGAGGAACCACCTTGTCTAGCTGTATTTGCAATAGTGGTGTGTGCAGACAGTTGTTGTATTTTGCAGCCTCTTTCTTGTCCCTATTATCTCTCCTATAAGCATCATTATCGGCAATAATTGTTTCTAATGTCCTCTGCTGAGTTTCAGGTGAAGGTGTACTCATAGCTTGTCTGTGCACCACGCACCACAGGCAAGGGTATGTGCCTTGTGGTCCAGACAAGCCATACACCTTGCACAAAAAATTGTAATCCCCGTTAAGAAAAACTTTAATATTTTTCCCCCTCCAAATATGATCTTGAAGGGCGGCAAGCTCATCCCCCAAACCACCCTCTAAAAATCTTACAATATTTTCATGAAAATCCCTCACATATGCTAAAGCTATCTCTATTGTGTTGTGCTGAGAATTGGGTTTGTGTGTGTTTCCTATTTGAAGTGTAAATTTCATTGAATTCCTACCATGATCCCCACCTATTTTGACCCATATTTCATTTTCTGGTATGCTATTACTATGCCATGTGAGCATTTTTCTCTCAGAGTATGAATCTAACAATTTATCCACTAATTTTTTTAGATCTACAATTCTGCCATACAACCCCTCAAACTCTTTCCTTTGATCATCTAGAAACTGCTTTTTTCCTACGTGTACAAAATCTGATATTATTTCTCTAGAAAGCCCCCTAACTGAATGCTCATTTTGTAATTGAACCCCAACTTTTTTTAGTAACTTCCCATGTTTCCTGCCCTGCCGCCAGCTCATTCCTAATTCCTCCTTCATCGCTAATGTCTGCTCTTTTGTAAGTTTCATCTTTTGTTTTATTCCTGCTTTTTTGTAAACTATCTGTCTTCGGCAAACTGGTATCCTTTTTAATTCTACTGCTAATTGTGTGTCTGCTGCGTCTTTAGTGTTTGATGGTCCAGCTACTGCTCCCCTAATATGCTCTATAATACGTGCTCGCTTTCTTTTTGTTGGTGTCCTAACTGCAGTTGTGGCTTTCCTCGCTGCTATAACTCTTTGTAATACTAGAGGCTGTCCTTTTGTTTTGCATTTGACTGTCTTTCTGTGCGGATCTGTGTGTAATTTTCTTTTAATGAGATGCGTGTTCAATCTTTCTTCTTCTTTTGAAAGTGGTTGGTCAAGAGATAAACTAAGTGAGTGATTGAATGTGGACAATAATCGTCCGCAAGTGCGGCATAGTTTGTTAGTAAATGTATGGTGCAAAGCATTTGTATGTTCCATAATTTACACTGTAACAAAAATTTGAAAAACCTGTGTCCGGAAAAATAAATTCATATAAAATTGAGAACAGTTGCGCGGGATATAAAATTTGTATGACTGAAAAAAGAAAACTTTTTGAAAGAGTATAAAGGAAAGAAAAAATGTTTGCCGACAGCCAAAACTTTGTAATCCTTAATTAATTATCACTATTCATGACCGATAATGAGAAACACAGTAGATTTACACAGGTATCTAAATAAGCTTCTTACAAGAACACTGTAAATAAAAATCGCGTCAGATTTTCGCTCAATGACAAGAAGAGATGTTATAGAATCCAATGGTGTAAGAAAACTAGTGATAGGATTGGAAGGAAAGCGGTTTAAAAGGTACAAACTAGTCAGTTTTTCGCGATTTTTACCGATTGCCGCATCAGTTACTGCATGCACCTATTCACCCCTTTTGTCTAGGCAGCGGGCTAGACTTGACAGTGATTTATGGGGCCGACACGCCCACTGGGCCGAATAGCGCAGAGCTTCGGCTGTCCCAACTAAAATATCAGTTAGAAGGGTAAATTCGACGCCGTGTTTGATTTTATTGAATTTTTAATGATCTTCAAGATAAAGTAAATTCTTTTTCATAGCTAATAATAATGTTGTTTTTAATTTCTCTTTGTTTTTTTTTTTGTATTCATGAAGATTATCTTGAGATACCAATGTTCTTTTGCATCCTCAGGTGCCTTCAAAACATAAAAAATACCCATGCTGTTATTTTATCCTTAGCAGAGCCTTCTACCTGCCAGTATGTTTTAACAGTAAGTAGCTCATTAAAGTTTGAAAATACCATTGCTATCATAACATACTAAAATGTTTCTAAATTATTGCTGTCTTAAACAAAAACTTTATAATTTGAAGTTAGTTACCATAAAATGAGACATTTCCACTTGTAAATGGCCAAGGAAAAAAGGGGATTTGAATTTTTTAAATGAACCCTAGAAAGCACACCCAACATTAGATATCAGACTCGCTAAAATCAATTGAGAGAATTTTAGTGTGAAATGTAAAGAATTCTGAAAACTTTCAACACTTCAATGTGCATTCCTTTCTAAAGATTTTTGTGACCTTGCCTATGTCATAGTAGTAAGTGTAGGCTGAATGTATTACAGATTAGTTTTGTGTGAAATTATGAACACTATGTTACCAGTGATGCGGGTAAAGCCAAACTATGGGCAAAACATTTCAATATCCTTTTGCTATTGCTTCATTTCTATATCTGAATAGACTTTTCTTCATGCACTCTTTTTATTTTCCACAGGTGGAATCAGCCTTATTTTGTGATGTTCTGAAGCATGCAGACGAGAATGGATTGTTTGATAATATTAACTTATAGCACAGGAATGAGTTCTTTTATTATATCTTTTGAGACCATTCTCAATGAGTCAGGTGTTCCAATCAGCAATTTGAAGGGGGAAAAGAAGTATTTAATTGTATTTTTCCTGCTTCAAAAACTTATTTTGAATAGCTAAAACACTCACATTTCAGCAGAGAATAAATGTGTGGTTTTCCAGTTTCCACAATCACAAACCTCAGAAAAAAAAAGTTTCAGTCACTATCAGTGGCTTTAAAACCTTCAAATTGAAACTTCCAACTCATTTGGCCTAGTCTCAAGATATGTATCTATTCAGTTTTTACCATAGCAAAGCAACTTTCAATTCATTTGGGCAGGTCTCAAGACATATAGAATGAAATCTCATATTGTGCATTTGTTTTCTTACTGTTTATGTGATACGTTTATTGCTAACTTTCTTTCATGATGTCACCCAATAATAATATGCAACCCTCATTAATTTTACATTTTTAATTTGTTTTCTCACCCATGCTAGGCTTTTAAATTGATTTCTGGGGGGGCATTGGCATCTATTATCTTCCTTTGTGTGAATGTGAACTTTCCAGATACTTTAAGCAAGTATAAAAGATCAAGTTATATCTGAAAATCCGTAAATGGCAATTGGGATACAGAACAATTGATTGTGCAATCTTTTTTCTAGGAGTAGCAAATTTTGAAATTGAATTTGTCTAGGGCTGTTTGGACCATTTCCAATAGCAATGCTCATCAAATTTTTTTTTTTTAATCAGAAGGTTTTAATTTTTATGTCAGGGTTGTAGTACTTTTTATCCTAAGCATTATGGTTTTTTGAATTTTAAAACGCCATCCATAATTTCAAAATGTATGCCAATTTGAAGTTGTAAAATGTGTGAATATGGTGTAAGAGAGATATATTCTGGAAAAATGGCGATTTTTTAGTAAAATATCAGTTTCTTCGTTATTTGTCAGAATATTGGGATGAAACTTGGCACCTAGCATGAAAAAAGCAAGGAAATTTAATGGAACCACCAAAAATTTCCTAACTCTATTATTTTTCCTGCATTTTTTTTGGATTATATGACATGTAGAATCGCAATGCAATCAGGGAATTTCATTTATTTTTGCATATCATGTTTCTATTGATCTATAAATATTCAAATTGTAAGTACAATTTGTACACTAAGTGCAGGGTAATATAAAAAGCCAATTAAAGTGGTGGTATTTTAAAAAAAACAAAAAAAGATAATTCATTAGATTTTCTGAATAGTTTAATGTTTTTTTTCAGCTGAGATCTGACAAATTAAATCGTCTGAATTGAGTGGGATATAAATGAGGGGTATGAAGGATTTTCTGTTCAAGTTACCAGTACTGAAACAATTTTCTTGCAAGGAAGGCATAGAAGATGGAATATAATAATAATAATTTTAAAAAAGCTTACTTGCGTATTTTTCTAGTTCCTCTCCTCTTAAACTTTTTAAAAACTTTGTAACTTTTTATTTCAAACCTGGGGGTGATTATAATGGAAATTGGAATGGTCACTCCTAGTTATAAGCATGTAATTGTTACCACTGAAGCTGATGGGATTAGTTTGATTTTTGTGTCAAAAACAAGGTGATCTCAGGCTTGTAGGTCAGGGCCTTGGAGGTGTGTTTCAAATCTATATCAAGAGGGTTTCAACAGATCTAGGGGAAGGTGGCTATCCAACATAACACCAACATTGATGGGATTTTGTTCAAATCTTCATAAATTTGTACAACTTGTGTTAGTGATGTTTTTAGGCTATCCATATTTTTTTAAGATCATTGCTTCTATCTAAAAGCTAAAAATTCAGTAATTGCCCCGTCATCCAGATAAAAACAGATCTAGTGGAGTAGGACTATGAAGAGTGGTGGAGCAGGTTTAAGAGGGGACAGATAGAGTAAATGTAGATCTATGAAGATAAAAACATATCATTAAGCTACAATGTGAAATATAAGTTTCTTTCAATAGTCCAATTTGACATAGATATTGTAATGAGTATGTAACAAATAATTGAACTGTTTAAGACGCTAGGTACTATCGAGATCAAGAACTCCCAATCTAGAGAACAAAAAAATTATCCCATGGCAAATTTATATAAACTTGGTTGATCCCATGTAGGGTCCACGGTCTAATAAATTAGAATCTATCAGGTGTCACTCCTTTATTTGGATTAAAATATTCTTTAAAACAAACTAATATGCAAGACCTACATTCTTTGCAAATAATTTGATAGATGCTGATATCAAATAAATTTTGAAACATAAACTGAAGTCTCTGTTCCAACCTATTTCCTTATCATATCAATAAAGAAATATGGCTGTGGCCCTAATAGGGTGTACCTGAGGACAATATCACAAAGATACTATCGCCTAAGTTCAATGTAACATTGACATGCAGTGACCTAGTCCTACTCAGCAACCAATCAAATCGCACCTTACAGTCACGCACTGCCGCTGTGCTTGCCGCAGGAAGGCAAGGCCTTGCTAACCAGCCTAGGCTTATGGCCAGTGTTATGTGATAAGATTTAACACTTAAAGGACCGGCTTGCCACCCTAGAGTTACCCCTCCCAGACCAGGGCTGCCACCCCCTTGTCCAATCCCCAGGACCGGAAGTGCCGCCCCCATTTTCTCGAAATCTATATGCATACCTTTAACACCAATAGTGATAAGCCTATAATGGAAATCCTTTGTTTATATACCCATAAAGAGATTACTAGAAGTTCAAAATAAGCATTTCCAATGTTTTTATGTAAAAAATAAGGTCTAGATTGGAATAAAGTAGTGGACTGGCAGTTGCGAGAATGCTCGTCACTGGTCCTTTACGGCTGGGTACTTTTTCGCGAGTATACTTGTCGCTGGTCTTTTATGATTGGTTTTCTTTTGCGAGTATTCTCATCTACGGTCCTTTAAGTGTTTAGGTAGGATTAGGCGCATACTTTCATTCCTCACGTGAAAAGTACTTCACACAGCTTCCTGAAATTTTAGAGGATTAAAAAGGACATAATATCAATATTTTTCTTTGTCAAAGAACAGCCGGATCCTCAAAAGTCCAACTAATGAATGAATCCCACATTTAATCACTGAAAATACATGTTTTGTACTGGTTTTTTTATAGAGATAGAAACCTGTACTTTTACAGGTGATTAGCTTGATCTTTTTTCTGATTGGTTGCCGAATTTTATTCAGATCCAACCAGAAACAGCCCCGTGGCTAAAATTGGAACATGGTCATGTTGCCCATATTTTGTCACAAAAAAGAGGCCTGTTTCTGACTGACCCTGTATCGCATCTCATTGCTGCGGGCAATGAGCATTGCTAAACAACTTTGTTTTGTTTATGTATATGAAATACAAGGCAGATCGTCTACTAAATGAAAAAAAATCTTGATGAGTTGCATTAATTTGTCTTCATTTACATAAGTTGTGGATAGATTAGATGTTCATTTATGGAGCCTAATAATGTATTTATGATCTTAATTGTTTCCTCCCAAGTATTATTCATCTTGCATAGATAAAGATATTGTTGCCAATCGCTGATATTAAACATAGTAAAGTTACGTTTGGACATATTAGGACAAACATCGCTCCAGTCAAAGTGAAGAGCAATATTGTTACAGTTAAGTCTATGGACGATTCTGCACATAAACAAATTTATATTTGTTACTTACTTATAACTTATTTGTCATAATTTTTTGTCCTA
The DNA here is from genome assembly GCA_019648995.1 of Plakobranchus ocellatus. Lineage (NCBI taxonomy): Eukaryota > Metazoa > Mollusca > Gastropoda > Plakobranchidae > Plakobranchus > Plakobranchus ocellatus. The sequence continues at coordinate 1,506,856 of BLXT01003735.1, read as the reverse complement.
ATTTTTCATCCAGTCTGAGAATGTTGAGTAGAGCAAGGGCTGGAATAAAGAGAAACAGTCTTTATTTGTGCTACATCAGGCTGTCAGAGTTTGGCTTATCTAAAAAAGTGATTTGTACAACTACCCTTCACAGCTTGTCAAAGTGAAAAAGACATCTTAACACCAGCAGCGGCTTTCTCAGAGACGAAATATTGATATCTGAACTATACATATCATTTCTGAGAAAGGACTGGATTGTTAACCCTAAATTTACCATAATGACTGATATTGTTTTCACCAGATAGCTTAATATTGTTTGCAAGTAGTTACGCACATGTGTATTTGGTATTGGATCATGCCTTAATACATTTATCTCTCTTTCACAAAAAAAAAACCACCAAAAAAAAGCGTTCTGACACACCAAGAAACATGGCACTTTCGTTTTCTTTTCATTATAGAGTGATCTGTAAACCTAATTCAAAGCTAGAAGTTTTTGAAGCTAGCGTTTTATTTTGATGATCACTAGCCATAAAATTATGTCTATGGGCGGAGGGAATAGAGAGCCCTGGAGAGAGGAAAAATGTGAAATCAAATGTAGATGTTAGAAGGTGATGTTGAGCCAAAACTTGAAGGGAGAAGAGAAGAACGCCAAGAGTTTAGACACTCGATAAATATCTAAAGAATATGAGGAAGAAAGAGCTGACAATGTAAATCAATGTCCAGATATATATCATAACTCTAATTGAGAGACCTACACAGCATAGCCCAGGAAGACGTTAAGGTTAGAAGTTTTTTTCCTTCATCGAGAGAAAACCTGAGAAAGTATAGAATGCATGCTGATTGAATATTACATGTACATGCTCATATTAAGTGTTGGTAGGATGCTTCACACATGTACAACACTTAATGGCATCCCATTCTACCAAAGAGTCTCTTCTTACCTTGGCAAATTGGCTGTGGAAGTTGTGTGGGTATTTTTCTTTAATTTTTAATTCTATTTTTCTCAAAATGGCAGGCTTTTCACTCAGATGCTATCTTTTCCTTTAATTATTGTCCAACTGGTCTGAAATTTGCTATGTAGTTCTGTCCTTACATATCAAATATAATGATAAGAGTATTAAGACCCTATCTAGATATTTTATGTTGTGATTTTGAAATTAGCGTCTAAAAAATAAGGAGACATAGTTAAATTTGATAATTTCAAAGCCATTGGGATGAAGAAAGAAGGACCTCAAATTATCTGAAATTTGAATAGCCATAGTACAAAAGAAAAGTTTAAGAGTATCTTGTGAAAGATGAGCTATACACACACAAAAAATATAAATAATGGCAAATAATTGTCACTTGTGAGTTAATGTTGCATGCCTAGAAAAAGATCTGCAGACTAGTACTAGTAGGCTTGATTGAATTTTGTGTTAATATATTGGCATTAATTAAAAAAACAAACCTGAGAGAAAGAGTTACTGGTAAAAATTATCTTTAGGGCCTACTCACCTATATTTGGTAATCAATTAAACACTTTGCCTGAGTTTTTTTTTTTTAAAGTTTAAATTAATGAATCACTTACAATTTGTGCCAACGCAAGACAACTTAGTAACTTAAGATTTGATTGTATTCGTTTTCCACTGGTATGTTTAGTTTTAAAAGCAAGTAATTACAGGCAGAAAAAACTCATTTCAAAATGTTAATTGAATTTGCTGGGAATGGCTGGGAACAGTTGAGTGCATCTGTCATTAACTTTGCCAAAAACAAGTATATTTCTCTGTTTAAACTTTCATTGTCATTTTTTCATTCAATTGAATGAATTTTCATTCAAATAAACAATTTTTTTTTCTTAAATGAGGGATTAAGATTAAAAACCTGCTACATCTATTTTTTTTGTCCTTTGTGTTGAGAAAACCAAGATTGATTTTTTAAAGTTTTATTCCATAATTTATAATGTAAAACTTATATGTGAGATGTGAGATTTCCATGTTGTTTTAACACCAGCTTAGAAAAACGTCGCTTTTTTTTTTCTGTGTGGTCAGATATCTATTTGTATGCCAAACTAAAAATAGGTGGAGAGGGTTTTACATTTCAATTCCTCATACTCTTTTTTTTTATCAGAATAAAATCCTGATATACAGAAGTTCTGGGGGGGGGATTCAATTTTGTGGGTGGTTTTTTTTTTCTTTTTTGAACAGATTTTCCAATGAAATATACAGGTGTATTTCATTCTGATTTGTGTGGTGAAGTGGTTTTTTATTTTTTAAATAATCATACTGGACTTATACCAGTAGTAAATAGTTGTTGCATAATATATAAATATTGAAATGGGGTGAGAACCTCAGCACAAACAAAAATTTTGAACTAAATAAGTTCTTTTATTTCAGGAAAAATAAAGCAATATCAACAATGGGCTGGTTTTTCATGTTTTCATTTTTTTTTTAAATCATGCTTGCAAAGTGTGTCATCCATGTACGCTTATCTAATTTTTTTTTTTTTTGGATGCTAAATCTTTTATCTTTACTTTGTCAATGTCAGTTCATTAAACCAAATTTTTTTTTTTAATGTTTTATTGTTTCAATTCTTTACTCATTTTAATTTGTGAAATTTTAAATACAAATATAGAGGAATAAAAACAAAATATTCGAATCTTTTTTAATTTTGCAGTTGATGAAACATTTTTTTAAAATAAAATGGTATTATAATTCTGGGATCATCCCTGTATGTTAAATACTTAAATAGCTATTTTCTCCTGATCGCTTATAATTCTACTACCTGTTCAAATTTAACATTTTTTTAATTTGTATGCCGCATAAAATTTTGTTCATTATCCTAGTTCACTTTTGAAAGACTTCACTCATAGAGAAATGTGTATGAGAAAATAAATTGTCACATTCATTTAAATAAACACCTGGTTTTGACCTTCATATCTTTATTTTTTATAATTTACCACACTTCAAAATATCTGGTACACTTTTGATGATCATCATAAGCCTAAATTATAGAACATAAATTAAGTCAATAATTCATTTATGGTTGAAAAGGACAAATATATGCATTGTATACGAGTAGTCACACACATTAAAAGAATTAGCAGAAATATTTATGGGGAAAAAATGGTATCTTACTGAAATTGAAGGCAAGCCACATCATATTACAATTCAAATGTCATGGGTCCAGCAAAAACAAGGCATAATCATGTTGCTGCGCTGAATTTCACTTAGTTGCAATCATAGCTTCTTTCTATGAGATTGAGGTTAATTTAGCAATCTCCTGTCACTGGACTTTTTTTAAACTTTAATGCATTATTCTTTTTTGGACCTGTTCACTTGAATCAATAATTTAATCAGCCTCAGCATTTTTGTAGCTAATACTTTTTAAAGTTCTCTTCTTACTTCATCAAAGTTGATTCAACATGGTGGTAACTTGGGATTGTTTAGGACAATGAAGATGGCAGGTGAGGGCCTTACAGCTTGTAAATCAGGCAAAAACCTGGAATACAATTTTGAATGTATGCCAATCTAGCAATATGCCATCAAAGAAGCATCACTGCATTATAGCTATATCCTTTATGATTCAGGAGGATAGGCACACTTTAGATGAGGTAAACCTTTAATGACCCTATAACTAAATAAGTTGAATCGATCAAGTCTGATCTAGGATCCAAACCTAGATAATGTATTAAATAACAAGATCGAAATAATGGGGCAAGACAAAGACCCATCAATGGGAATATTGCATCAATAAAATCTTAATCTTACTTATATTGTGAAATATTTTTACCTTTAATCCCAACTTGTTCGATTTAAATGTTAATTATTAAAATATGGAACATGCAATTTTATTTTTCAAATATTTTTTCAAATCTATGAAAACCATAAATTTGAGTGATATAAATTTTTTCACTTTAGGTGTGTTAATAGTGTTTCAACTTTCAGTTGATTTTCCTCCTATTCATTCAGATATACTGTATTCATCATATTATAGACATAGAGTCAGATAGTGCGAGCCCTCCTTATCTTCACATTTTTCTAGGAATCATTTTAAAACATCATAAATTGTTAGAAGAAGCGATACACAATTAAGACATACAAATAGCAACAAAAAGACGAGTTCCTGACACCTTTGGGGCAAACTTTGAACAGACCCTCTAAGAAACAATCATCAAACAAACACAAACTCTCACAAGCAATCCATTCTTCATTGACAAAGCATGCACCATCCAAGTGACATTTAACGACCTTAATGCTGTCCGTATTGTTCACAATGCCATATCTCACAAAACCTATAGATCCCAGAGCAGCAACAGACAATTACATGACAATTTACAGAAGAATGTTTCCTCACAAAGTCATTCCAAAACATTTACTTGAGAAACACTGCATTCCACACATTAAAAAATACAAGTTCGGACTGGGCCTCCTCGGAGAGCAGGAAACAGAAAACAGCCACCAAATGATCGCACACATGGAAAAACATCGAGCACATGGCTTTTCAAATCATCTTAAAAAACTACATCACATATTAACAGCACACCTTCTACAAATCGCACCTGCTCTCCAAGGGTAGGAAAATAACTAATTAATATTTATTAAACTAGAAGCAGTAGAGATGTGGTTTATCAGAAGAATGATGAGGATATCATGGACAGAAAAAAAGTCAAGTGAATTGGTTCTGAAAGAGGCTAATCTCGAGCGATCATGAATTTAAACCAAAAGACAGAGGCAACTACAATTTTTAGGGCATATTTGCCAACATGGGGGTTTAGAATACTTAGCAATCACTGGAAAGATTGAAGGCAAACGCAGTAGAGGTAGACAGAGAATAACTTTTATTGAAAATCTTAAGTCATGGGCAATAGGCAAGGGTAGCAATAACAACTTTATAAGGTTAACTGAGAATAGGTTTGAGTGGCAGAACATGATCGCCAATGTCTGTTTCAGACATGGTAACTGATGGATGATGATGATTAAACTATGATAATCATTTGTATATTGTAATTTCATCCCCTATGTATCCTATTATAAAATATATGTATTTGGATGATCAAGTACCAAAATCATTCATATATCGCTATACAAGTGATAATTACAACCCATTATCAGCACGATAAAGAGTTAGCCTGGTTATGAATGATGCTGGCAAAATTAGCATTGATATATGAACAATCGGCTCTCTTGTAAAAAGCTTTCCACCTAACCTAATGAAACTTGGTGAGTGCAAAGTAAACTATTTATTAATCTTTGTCTTAATGTTTCAAAAAAATTGAACGTTCTTGTTTTCTTTAAAAAGGCTCTAAATACATGCCCTTTATATATTTTTATAATGCAATTAATACACTATTTTATAACCTGATTGCACAATAACTATTTGAGGTATTTTTTTCATTCTTTCTAAAGCATTATCTTTGTCTTGTGTATTTTATATCTATAAAAAATTAGAGAACCGACTCTATTTCTCTTGTTCTACGATATCACAAAAGCAAGTGTATAAACTTAATAAAACAGTGCATGCATAGCGCCTGCATCGCGCCCGCCGACACAACCTGACTTGACCTTTACCTGGCGAGGTCAGGTTACCGGCCCGGCACGGGCCGACTGAACTAAAATAGCAATAATGCCACGCTGTGCATACATGCCATGCACACTTGAGCGTGGTCTTACACCGTGTGGCCAAATACGAGTCTTTTTAATCTTGATGGAATAAATAGGATGATAGCTCCTTCAAATTCTATATTGATAAAATAAATACAAACTAAGCCCTTAAACTCATATTACTTTCTCAGCCAGGTTATATGCCAAAAACAAACAGAAATAAAATATTATCAGTTTTTCATTTACCATTTTATCTTTTTAAAAAAGGTTTGACTTGACAAAATCAGTAGTGTATATATTGCTCAGACCAAGAGTTGGAGGAAAAAATTACAGAGTAATCTTTTTGAAAAGAAAAAAACTAAGTTCAAGGCCACCGCAAATTTATTAATCTGTTTACAATGCATCTTAAATATTAATTACATAATGCAAATACTTTGATACTCTTATAGCTCAGTGCTCTTACAGGAGAGACATAATATAATTTATGACCAAAAAATAACATTTCTTCACTGTTATGCAACACTCCTATAACCCACACTATGGTCAAAAATCGTTGCATTACATGAATTGATAGAATCAAATACAGCACAGTTTATGTCAAAATCACTGTCCTCTAAGGCAATTAGTGACTGAGATATCATACTGAAAAGATTTCCTATATCTATGACCTAGCTCTTCATTGACCCGCAATACTCCTGTTTGGGCTGTTACGGGACTGTTGCATTCATTTTTCCAATGACACATTCCTGTATGTGTTGGATGCCAATATATTGCATCAGAAAAGTATAAATGTATTAAATGATGATGAATTTGTTGCGCAACATTCCTGTATAATGTGGCATACAGGCCTGTTGAATTACAAAAAAAATCCCCAAATCTTTCAAATACAATACATTGCAGTGACAACATACAGGTTTGTAGCGCAACGTGAAACTGAAAGCACGGCGCACAGGAACATACTAAATGATTTCTTTCAATCGACTTCCCTTTCACTTGTGTAATTTCATTTTATTCCAACCATTTGAACCGGCATGGCAGCACCTGAGTTCAAATCAACAGCAATGAATGAAGAATGCCTGTCCGACTGAGAACAGATAAAAGTTTACTATGACCACCAAATCCTGTTTTTGAACATTTTCGATTTCACCACATCAAAAGTGGGTTGTTATTTTTTTTTTTTTTTTTAATTAAGTTAAGACGTTTAGCTAACTAAACTGCAGGCCCAATGACTTGCATTCTAGTTGTGCACCCGATTACATTGCTGCATTCCTTATCGTGCTAGATCTAGATCGAATTGCTGGTGACGGTGCCAGTGTTCTTTTACTAGCTATATAAAAATATGTATTGAAAACTCCACTATTGAAAACAACAGTATATAAGGATCTTTCTTCACACAGTTACTCTAATAAATTTTTACACAATCATGTATTTGATTGATTGCAAAATTTCACCAAAATAAGAATGTCATCTTATGCTGATGCAATACAATTACTAGATGCTGTCATTCCGATCATTAATTATCTTGTAATTGATTACATTTGCTTCAAAATAGGCTGTGATTCTCTGCTATTATGTTGAGGGTACATGTTTAATGCTCTGCAAACTTTTCCTTACATTTGCGGGTATGCTTTTAATACTGCCAATATAATATGTATATATCATGGATATTTTATGTATTTTAGCGTAGGACATATGGATAGAAAAGGAGAAGAATGGAACTGAAAATGTAAGGTGTTTGCAGTGGAAGCCCTTTTAAAAATAAAGTAATTGAGAACCTTCCATTTTTTTTTCAGAAATCAACCGATTCTGATTATTCAAATTTCAATGGATGTCCCACTTGCAAGGCTGGCAGAACTGCAAAAAGAGGCAGAAATAAACGCAAAGTTTACCGTCGAGACCAGACTATATATTCACCAAAGGATGGGATCAATAAATTTTTCTCGCAAAAAAGTCAGCCCCCCCCAAAAAAGGAAGAGCGCTTTGGCTGCTAACACAGTGTGAGAATCATCAGAAAAAGAGAAGCTTGGTCCTGAATACTGGTCCGATCTATCTTTGGATGACAGCGATGCAGACCCTGATTTCAGTCCCCCAAACAAGAAAAGGACCCGCTTCCGAGTAACTCATAACACGACTTGTCCCAAACACAGACCAAGTACCTTACCTATAACTGATCATCAACATGACCAACCCATCAATGTTGAGAAAAACATGCAACCAAGCACAAGCTCAGTGATGAATCAAATCTCGGTGCTGACAGAGAAAGATTCTGAGCAAACAAATGCAAAGAAAAGGAAAAGGTCGAGAGATGAGAGCATGTGGGCAAGGAACAAGAGAAAACAACAGAGAAACAGTGATCAGTCCTACACAACATCATGAGGGAAACAGATAGAAGCAAGAAAAAAGGTGGAAGGCTGCAATACAGGTTGCAGACAGCAATGCCATTCAAACTTTGGGCAAGAAGAAAGGTTTTTGGTTTTTAATAACTGCTGGGCTGTTCAAAATATCAATCTCCAGAAACAGTTCATAGCCAGCACTGTGACAAAATCAGAAACAAAACAGTCTTACAGCAATAAAGCTAGTTCCCGAAAGTCAAGTATATATTGATACTCTCTGCTAACTTCCAGGCAGACGCAACCAGTTTGCAAGAAATTTTATCTCACAACGTTAGGCATTAAACAAGACATTGTGTTTGGCGCCATACATAAATTGACTGAAGCAGGCGCAGTGACACAGGATCAGAGAAAACCATCCTACTCTGGAGTGCAAGTATTTCAGAGTATAAAGGATCAGATTAAATAAAGAGTTTCCCAAGCATACCATCTCATTATTGTCAAAAGACATCAGACAAACAATACTTGGAAGATAATTTGTCACTTGCGACAATGTACAAACTTTACAAAGAACATTGCACCAAGGAAGGCATTCCTCGGGCGAAAAAGGCATCTTACAAGGTATATTGTATAGAGATTTCAATATCGCTTCCCATCAACCCAAGAAGGACCAATGTGATGAATGCCAGGCCTTTGCTAACATGACGGAATCAACTGAAGAGCAAACAGAGCAACAAACAGCACACCTGGGACGAAAGGAGAGAGCACGGAGCTATAAAGATTTTCTCAAATCCAAAGCTAAAGAAAATCTTCACGTTTTCGCTGCTTGTTTTGATCTCAGCAAATTCTGCCTTGCCCTCAGGGTAAAATTCCAGTTTTTTTTTTTATACACGCAGACTAAGCGTCTATAATTTATCTGTCTATGATCTTGCAACCGATGATGTGTTCTGCAATCTTTGGTCAGAGGCCATTTCTGCAAGAGGTGCCAACCAGATAGCGAGCTGCAAACTTAACTTTATTGATCACCAGGTCTAGAAGTAAGGGTGTCAGCAAAATTCATCTTGTTTCTGACAAATGCACAGGACAAAACAGAAGTCGCTACATGGTGACAATGCTTTATTATGCCATGGACAATTACTCATCCCTGCAAGAGTTAGTTTCTTGGAAAGTGGTCACACTCAAAATGAAAACGACTCTGTTATTTCAAGGGCTGCCAAAAACATTCCCATCTACACACCCGAACAACGGGCCGCTGTTATTCAAGAGGCTAGCTGTGGAAAGCATCCTTACAATGTCTGGGAACTTACACCCATGGATATTTTTTTATTTCAAACAGTATTCAGCTTCCTTGGAAAAAACATGTAAATGCTGAAAAAGTTCAGTGGATAAAAATAAAAAGTCTGTGCATTACCAGAGATGAACCTAACATTCTGCCAATCAAATATGATTTCGACCAGAGCAACACTGTAAAGGTGGACCTTTTCTGCGGTCTAAGAAAATCTTAGCATGCCGTTGTTCAACTGGAGATACTTAAAGAAAAGGCACGAGTGACAAGTGCAAAGAAAGCAGATGTGATGTCCATGTGCAATACACTACTCATTCCAAAACAACACCATTCATTCTTTGAACAGCTGCCAATTATTAGCACAGAATAATTGCCCTACTTAGTAAATACTACACAGTAAAGAAAGCCTTGCTTTACATGTTTGTGATATGCAAAGCAATTGTACTTATTTGTCTGTCAGAAAATATTTGATAGACATAATTAATTTTTAAGAAGTTAATGTTACTTTAAGGTTTCAAATTAAATGCACACAACCTTGAAGTGGTCCTTTGTTTTGTCTCTTCAATATTAAAATTACTTTGTCTCTGTGCACCATTCCTGTATCGAACATTGTTAAAAAACGCTCTATATTTCTTTAAATATGCTTAATCGCAGCAACAATCCTGTATCCAACACATACAGGCATGTTGTTCTGGACTTTATGAAGCAACATTCCTGCATTATCACATACATATATATGTTGCACTGATATTTCTGAAACAACATTCCTGTAAACCACATTCTGACCTAACCATGAGGAGAAGAGAATCTATAATGGTTGAAAACCCTGCATGAAAGACTCAAGAGGTTATATTTTAAGTTTCGTGATGATGGGTCAATTCTTAATCGAATGCCGCAGTTTTTTGCTTCTCCTGAAAAATTTGGAAATGTGGATTACTAGAGTGTTGCATAATACCGACGATTTGCATCATACAAATCTCTCTCTTTCTCTCTATTTCTCATGCATTCTTTCTCCTCCCTCCCTTTATTATTATTTAATTTTTAAAAATCTTTAACACACACACAGAGGTTGCAGCTCCACTTTAAAGGTACAAAAAACAAAAACTTAACTGCTTTCATAGACTTTCTGAGAAAAAAAAAAAGTAGGCTGCAGTTGGTTAAGTTATAATACTATATGCTGTTCACAGTTATGCTTTTCCAAACTGTTAATCAGATGCATGAATAGCTCTCCAGTACTAAATCATGAAACATGTATCCATAAATCTCTTTGACAATAGGGTCATCTCGGTGAACTTTGATTAGCAGGTTTTGCAAAAGGTCCCAAGTCAAACAAGCGACAGATGGCTGCACTTTCAAAAACTGAAAATAATTTTTTTAACACAATAACGTACATTAAGATTTCACAACAGAGTTTAAAAATGACAAGTTTTTAGAAGGAAAGATTCCCTTGTTTTGAATGAAATAGAACTTAGTGGGTGGTTACTGACTCATGGATAATACAATGTAAGCTTTTATTCTTTACCTAACAACAGTCTGGCCAAGCCTGGGTGTTTCACTTACAAGCAATATACTATACTTTAAACTTAATTTGAAAGTTTAATCAGTTTCACATCTATGTTTTAGAGAACATTTGAGCTATCGTGGCTAAAATTAAACATCATGAGAGACTTGGCAGAAAATCATATCCTTTTCTGTCTATAATAATGTAAATTTGGGGGGGATGAGGGTGAGCAGAAGGGCTCTCTCTTTCCCTGTAGCTTACATGTGGGTTGAATTTGTATCATGGGTGTAAATTGAGTTGAAGCTACATGGCGGTAAATTTTTGGAAGATGATGCAACATGGAAAATAATAGTAACTGGCCCCCCTTCAGCCTGTTGTGGGCCTCAGTCTATGATCTATAATCTATAAATTCATGCTGGGCTATGCCCAATCATGGGCTGTACTGTAAAGACTTTGTACTTCATGTGCTTGGTTATTCATTCCCTTGCTATTTGGAAATAAATACAAACAATGGGGGGAAAAGTGATGGATAAAAACAAATTACCTACCATCAACACATGTTGTTTGTTCAGGCAATGGAAATTACTTCTAAAGTTTGGGGAAAATGTAATAAGGGAAATAACTGAAATATTTTAACTACTTTTTGTAAATACACGCATCTCCTAAATGCACGCTTTTGAAGCCTCCTATTCTGCAATTAAGCAAACCCTATTGTAAATCAAACAGGAAGACATTGTCTTGAAAGCTGAATCATTTAAGTAGTGATATGTAATATAGGTAATGCTTATATGTTACTTAAATTGAGTCTTCCCATATTTCAGAAGAATATGTATATAATATGTACGTAGAAAAAAAAATCAACTTTAAGAATTTGGATTTCTGCATGATAAATTAAAATCTGTGTGTGCCAGAAGCTTAAGCTAATCTAAATGTGAGGCTAATTTTTGTTGGCAACTGCCCACCAGAGCCATAGAGTAAAAATAGGTAAAAATAATTGGAATGGAGATGATATAATGTTTACATTAAAAATCGTTAAATGCCTGAAAACTGCAAGACATTTTTTTTCAATATGCCCAACTGTGTTTCACTTATTTCATATCTCTCAATCGTTGACAAAGCCTCCTTTTCTGTGGATTTTATTACATTTTTATCAACTTGAACATTTTTTTAAACTTGATTTCAAATAACAAAAAAAGGTATTGCACCTTAACTATTTAGCCAGTTGAGCCTTAGTTTTAAAGTTCTCCAAGACTGAATGAAAATGATTTGAGATCTCCCTCTCAAAAAAAATAAAAAAAATAAAAAAAATATAAACGACGAATCAATTTCAAAAAGCTTACCAAGAAATAAGCTTCCACAAATAGCATAGTATAGTAACTTTCTGGGTCCCTTTACTGGAATTTTGGTTGAGCCACCTTGTCTGTTTTAGAAATCAAATACAGCAACACCAATAAAAATTAAACCAAAAAAAGGGTTATGGACAGCTATTTTTTTTTTTTTTACGGTAATCAATTTTGCTTTGAATTTTAAAGCAGAGTGAGCCACAGAATTTCAAAAGAACCCATTTACAAAGCTTTCATAAATAGATTTATGTTACTTACTTCTATCTCAAAATAACAGAAAATTGTTAGCATTTATATCAATTCCAACTTCCAGTACTTTCCTCAGTTATTTACAACTACAAGTCTTTAAGAAACAATTTTTAATAAATAATGATGGAAGTATGCTTACCTTGATGCAGTAAATGCTGAGCTCAAAACGATTGCACCACTTAGCATCATTACACCTGAGCCAACCAATTTGCATTCTAAACAGTCTCCTGGAGCTAGAGGTATGGCTTTTGAGAGTTTTTGTTTGAAGCTACTCTCAGTCTTAGACAAGTCTTCTTGTAATACAACCCCTTTATCAGCCTCCTGATCAAGAAAAGTCAAAGTGAAAACAGGAGCACCAGTAACAATAAATTCCGACATGCTTCTTCCATTACAATTAATGTAAAATAATAAGACACTATTGGGGTAACTTACATATCGTCAGTGTGCTATAATTTACATATTATTTGATGCATACCATTCAATTTACTAAGCTATCTTACGATTTGCATGCATGAATTAACAAATTATTTTTTTTCAAGTAATATACTCATATATTTTGATAAGCCATCCAAGTAAGATTCGCCTTACTTTAAGAAATTGAGCTACCGTCATCATGACAAGAACAAAGATAATATTCCTGAGAAAAAATTAAAATGTGCTCAACTTCTCAATAGAAAATCAGAAGTAGAGGAGATAATGCTCTACAATTTCATCAAAGTATATATACCCCTTCATTACCAATACAGTTAAATTTTAACATTGCTATTTAAGATTAAGCAACGAACATGATCAACATCCATTATAACATAATAACAAAGCAATATTTGCTAGTAAGGTTTCCATGGTCTAGCAAAGCACACAGAGAGCTTTTGGGTATTTGAAATTGCTTAACTATTTTTTTTCCATTTTCCAAATATCAAAAATAATTTTATACAATTTCATTGCCTGATCACCTACTCTAAATGTAAACTCATTTCACTTTTCAGACCCACTATATGGCCATTTTTTTTTCCTTATCTTATAAACATAGATCTAAATGTTCATTTTGATTATATATAAATAAGATGAGGACTAATCTTGAATCCAAGCGAAATAACCTCTAAATCAGGCAGTGACAATTATTTGCTGTGGTTTGATTTTAGCAGATTTTATCATTTAGACTTGGAAGGGCTGTTCTTTGATCTAGTCTTATTTGATCGTAACATTCTTTCACTTCTAAGTTGGCCTTTGTTAGGCCTTTGCTAGTTTTAACAGTCCTATTAGTATTTAGCTTCATTTAACCTTTTCAATATTGGGATTTCTAGACGGTTTTCGAAGGTGTGAGAACATTGGCTACAGGAAATTGTAAGACTGTAAACTCAGGACTAGGTAAGTTTGGGATGCCACTAGAAACTTTCACACATGTTTATTTATTAGAGAGGTGGTAAATGAGAATATGTGATTGGTCAATATTCATTACATAAAAGGGATATTTTTTCTGTTGTGAGTTGTTTGTGTGATATTGATCTTATTAGCCTACTATTGTATAACTACTATTTTCTAAAAATTGTGGGCTGTGGCTATAAAAGGATGGTTGAGAGATTGTTCAGATTGCTGAGAAACAGGCCGCTAACATTCGAGATGCTGAGGTATTTCCTTAATCTATCAATAATTGCGTTAAGCTAAAAAATAAATGAACAGGGAACACAAAAAAAGAAAAATACACACAAGTCAAAAACTTAACGGTTGGTCTGGTTTCAATCGCTGACAGTTGTTAAAATTTCCTTTTCCCTTTTTTTTTAACAAAACGCATGTACTACTTTAACACTTTTAAACTGCCTATCACTCAAAGGAAATATTCTGCCAATGCCTATGATATTTAAGACTTTTTTTTTTAAAATAGGGTGCTTTACTAAAATGATTATAAATTCTTTGAAAGTAAACCGTTTTTCACACAAGTTTGAACTGTAATATTGTCATATGTTGAATTTTGTGAAAATGTTGATATCGGAAAAATAAAGATCAAGGTCATTTAGGGCAGCCATCTTGGATTGGGAATTTTATATGAAAATATAGTATTTTATGATAATCATCTTTTTATACACATTTTATGTATGTTAAACTTGTCTATTTTGCTATATCTATGTAGCAGTGAATCCCATTGGATGAAAAAAGTGCACAAAACAGTATATTTTACCTTCCATAAAAAAAAAACTTGCCATGTGGAAATCAATAAGGACAGAACAAAAAAGAAAATTGTTGAATTCAACAAGCCAGAGTTGTTTTGGGTATCTTTGAAAATCAAACCAAAGAATTTGTTTGCAACTTTTATTTTATCAATGAATCTTTTTGAATGTTTTTATAACTACCATATGAAAAATCCAAGGCTGCGTTCATTAGTTATTTGCTGGGTCCTGCAAGCGCCACCGCCTTGCTGCTGCATAATTGTCGACAATGTGGTTATACTCAATACAATACTCCAAACAAAGTGGTGTGCCACAGACATTGCAGTTATACCTTGTTTGTGATCTCTTTTTCACACTTTTGCACACAACACAGTCTGGTTTGTATTTTTTGTTTTCATGCAATCGAATGAAGTGATCTCCAATCAGCCTCTCCTAAAGGTTAGGTGCAGGTGCCACTGCTGTACTGTTGTGGTGGACTACTTGGTGAGGGTAGTTGTAATTCCCCTTGAGTTGGTCAAAATGATCAACACCAGCCATGTGGTTGTTGTAATTTTGGGCAATGGTTGGTTTTAAAATATTTCTGAAACCACCTGGACTTTTTCTGTCTCTAATTCTTTTGATCTGTGTTGAATTATCACCCACAGATGTCAAATTACTGAGTCTTTTGCTGTCATGAAAAATGGCAACTAACAGATCTTGCCATTTGGCGAACACTGGAGGATCACCTATTTTCATTTTGAGCTGCTGAGGATAACCTTGTGCATTATCTAGCACTGTCCCACAGGCACCAATGTTTTTTTCTTTTAGTTTTTTGTATAGAGGAGGATTTGTATAAAAATTGTTCGTGAACAGTTTATGGCCCCTATCCTCATCCATTGAGTAGATCTAAGACAACCTGTGATCTCATGGTGTTTCCATCATCTATGACATAGTTATTCTAGCTTTGAAAGGTAGTAAATCCTACCTTTGAAATCCACCACTGAATCGTCAATTGATAATGTTTCACCAGGTGCATATGCTTGTCTACATAGAGGAATCAAAAAGTCCAGCAACGGCCTAACTTTTCACAGAGCATCATATCCCACTTCTCCTCTATCAACCCTAATTTCAATGTTGTTGAGATGAAGACATGAGTGTATGACTTGATCACGATTACGCCCAAGGACTTTAGTCAACCAATTTGAAGTTTCCCAATAATCTTCTAATGCAGATTTAGAACAAAAACCCATAGCTATTTGCAAGCCAATAAGGGCAGACAATTCTTCAACATCAACATGTTTCCATTGTTTAGTCCATTAGGGAACATCACCTCCAGCATTGACTTTCTCTCTAAAAACAGAGTCACCATAACAGTTGGTTTCATTAACGATGTGTTACAACATTTGGTCAGAAAAAAACATTCTAAATTAATCAAGCGCTTCAAATTCATTCGTGTCAACAAGCACATTTCTTCTTCTATTATAATTTGGCAGCCATTCATCCAATTCAAACTCCTCATCCAAATCAAGAACCTCCCATTCATCTGCCTCAAAATAACCAGCTGGTTGGGTGTGATGCCCACCCCGACGTCCAGGTCTAGATCGAGATGTCTAAGTAAAAATATTTTGATTTTCTGACCAATTATGCAATGCAAGCTCCATATGATGGGCCTTCTTCAGCTCTCTCAAGCTCTTCCTGTTGCTCCAGTCTCTTTTGGGCCATTTTCTTATGTTCAATTCATGCTGGCAGTCACTCACGCACTAAACTAGCAGAAAACTTCACTCAAAAGCCAACAAAGCACTATGTATAAACTAGCATAAAGAGGTGACCACGTAATAGCTGTCACGTTAGTCTTAGAGCTTTGCCACAACCTCACTGGGCGGTAACAGCTCATGGGGTTGACCATCACACATGAACTAAGGGGTCGGAAATCTCCATATGCAAAATCAACGCAAATGAAGTAAAACCGTGGGAACTAGGACAGATGGTAAAATTATGAATGAGCTAGCTTCTGGAAAAATTTGTCTAAATTTGGACGGCCATTATGGTAGTTCTAGTAGCATCGATAGTGAAGCTGAGATTATAAACTTTCCATTGGTATATAATGTGCCTTGAAATTTGACCAGATGACTCAAATTGACCCCAGAGCCCCCCTCTCTAGATGCCCGACTTGCCCTCAAATTAAAAAAAAAATGCCCCTATTCTCAATTGCATATTTTAAAGCACCTACCTGCCAATTTTCATTTTTCTGAGTTTTGTGCTTTTTGAGATTACTCTGTTCATTTATTAGTCCAGGTATGGGAGCTGTCTGTGGAAAAGAAAAAAATTATGCGCCGAAATATTAACACGTTCGTGGAAAAAATGTCTGGGGAACAAAATAACAAATTTTTTTAGTCAAAAATGGGTTTTTAAACATTTTATATAAAAATTAATTCTGCTGTTAGCTGCCAGGAGAGGCCTCCAAAATTCTTTCAGTGCTTTTTTACATAAGAAATTCTCATGGCTGTTATTAGTCTAGCTCAGTTATTAATAGATTAGGCAGACCTGTCACTCTCAACAATGGGATACCTTTTAAAAAAATTACCAAAAAATTACGATCTGAATGCAAAAAACATATCAAAAGGGCTTTGTCTGTGGATCTTCCATGATAGGGGAAAAAAAGTCATAAAAACTGTAAAAGATGCATACCATTACCAGTCTTTTTTTCCCTTTGACTCGCTGTCACCCTTACCATTGCTATCTGAAATGACTTGCTGAACAAAATTTACAGAATCATATACATGTACAACAAAACAGGCATATCTGCAAAAAGACAGATAGCTAGACTGAAAAGATATGATGCTTCTATGGGAAAAACACATAGGTTTTTTCTTTGTCATATATATTTCAAGAAGAGCGGCAGGGAAGGGGAAGATGCTAGAAATTAGCAAGTAAATTTTGTGGCTTCACCATCTAGTTGTAAACCTTGGTGGTATTATTTTTGTGATAAAAATAGTTGCACTTTTCGAGTCTTTCGTTTTGGATTCCGGGGCTTGGAAAGACTTCCAATTATGCACTCATAGCCATATTACGATTATAAAGACAAATTGAAGGCAATTCTAGTCAATTGTTCACAACTTTAAAAATTTACAACAATTATCAACAATTACATCTTATAGACTCTATAATTTAGTTAAAAAATAAAGACATCTTTTACACATTTTTCGTAAAAAAATGATCAGATCTGTTTCAGTAATTAATTCAAATAAACCTAAGTGATCTGAAGAAATTGTGCATAATTTTCATGTTATTATTTCGGTTACACTCTAATTAATATGACAAGTAAAACAGCAGTCCAGCTCCCATCAAATTTACTTTTCTTGAGTGCCCATTCGGAAGTCTTGCCCTGATGATAAATTTCTCTTTCTTAAAGATTTTTTTTGTGTAACCAAAAGACCTATAATAGTCTCAGTGTACCTCATCATGAAAATCTTTCCTTGGTACACTTGACGGGTATGAGCCATCAATTTCGTGACTAACACTAGATCTTTGCCCGTACAACCAAGAACGCAGCTGATTCATATTATGAAATCACGGTCATTGAGTCTAGATACGATACAGTAACACGATGGCAAAGAGAATTATCAAAGCAAGATCAAGATTCTAATTTCTCCTTCTCCTACTGTAATGTTTAAAAAGGCTTAAACCTCATGTATTCTATGGGTACTCTAACTAGGCTAAGCCTAAAGCAAGCGCAAAGATTAAAGGAGAAAACATTAGACTTGACAGTTATTGGCAGTTTGATGTCATAAAGTAGTACAAAATGCCAAAATGTAACTTTTAAAACTAATTATAATGGTGCCATCTCTCAAGCTTAAACTATCTATCTACCATGATTTGTGTTAGAAAGAGGTATTTTTATGTATAAGATATCACTTAAAGCTTAAAACTTGTGATTGGAATCTATGGATTCGAATAACCCATCAAAACTAATGTATTTTTTCCGTAATTAGTAGATTATATTTGTTTCACTAGCCAGCAGTGATAACACTGCCATATTTATATTTTTTTACCGCAACAGGCTGGTAGCCTTCTAATAAGGACTAAAGGACAGAGAAGACTTGACAACTAGGTACCGTGAAAGGCTTGGCACATTATGTTAACTGAAGGCATACAAATTATAATGCTTTAAAGAAATATTACAGGAGGTAAATTTGATCCATCAAATTATATTACCCATTAGAATCTAAAGACCATTTCCGAGTAAGCATGGTCCCTGTAGCCATAATTGGTCAAACCAATGCTTCAAACCGTATAAAAAATTCCGATTATAAAATTAGATCCTCACAAGATGTGGGCCTTGTTTTTAATAGACATCTTTGCAAAGTCCATATTTCCCAGTAAATGAATAGCCTTGCAAATAATTAGGCCTAGAGTCTAGATTCTAGATCTAGCTTACAAAAAAATCATCGTGGAAAGTCCTTTTCATGAAAACCTGTGGGAGCTTTGTAAACTCAGCTCACTTGATCATCTAGTTTTTTGCCTCTAGTTGCAGAGTTTGTCGATTTTTGAGGTGCACAGAAAGATTTGAGCATATTTTATTCTTGTGTTGAGCACAGATGATGGGGTAGATCTAGATCTAGTGGTTTGGAAATTACCAAAATGAGTTTTGTTTTGTTTTTTTTTTTAATTGAAGGAGACATAAAAATTCAATGATTTATAAATTTTCATATTACATATCTTTTTGTTTTTTATAATGATTTTATTTGCAAATTAATTTGCCCTAAATGTAGTACAAAGTAACTATTTTGAAAGAAATATTCAGGGCCAAAACATAGCTACAACAATTCCACAATGCTAGCAAAGATTTAACACTTGTATGCATTGATTTTTTTTTATTTATCCTTCTATTGGACATTTTAAGAAGTTTTATTTCCAGTAGACAGAGGAAAGGGAAAGAAAAACACTCATTTTACTTTTGGGTCAATCCAACTTCAACAACCAGAGCATACAATGTAATTTCCTATACTATTACTATCTAACTTAAAATGAAACATCACACTCAATATCTACTATCGATATGATCAAATTATCTAATTTGCTTGCCATAATTTTAATTCATATATATATATATATATATATATATATATATATATATATATATATATGTTATGAAAGGTACCAAGTAATCCTGATGTGTCACATTGTGACATGTTCCTGCAGCCATGAACCGGACTCTGGGCCATGGATGCTTGTGGTCAATGCATAGGAATGTGCTTGTTACACTCATTTTCTAAAAAATTAAATACTTTAAAAAAGCGACTCCACCTCAGATTTAGAGTATTTGGCCTTTCTTATATGCTCGCCACAATCAGGTTCTAAATATGTAGAAGCCACCAATCTGATCTAAGGGTGCCATATTTCATTCTTTGTCGATTGTCCTTCCCATGATTGATATGAGACTTGCATTTGTGTAGGCTTATTAGGCACTGCAATAAACTAATATAGTTAGGCCTTTATGTTATGGATTGATGCTAGATCCAAAACAATGTCTGCATTATAAATTATATGCAACCAAGATTCTGGCGATTCACAAAAACTGTCAAGATTTTTTAGGAAGATTATTATACCATTATGTTTTTTGGAATAATAGTGGATATCTTTGTGTGACCTTCAGTTTGTGATTATAGATGCTTTGAGTTGGTCCCATTTATGAAATTTGCCACCCTACAGGCATAAATTGTGAAATAGAGTGATGTCTCTAGGAAAAAGGGAAAAAATATCGGTGTCACTTGCTTCATTGATTTTGATTGCTGAATAAAATAAGAAAACCTGGTTTGAATCCCCAGACACATTAATCCATCAATCTGGAACTTAAAACAGTGATTGTTTAAAAAACAAAAGCCAACAAATGTCATAAGTTAATCTACACAGTTTAGCATTTGATCAGAATTGAAAACGAATGGTTTTCTTATAGCACCCATTGTATGTTATAAAAGTATTTGGATACGTTCTAAATCTTATGTCAGACTACGACAGTATCTGCACACGTTTCTCCGCCCCACTCCTCTGGCATTTATC
This sequence comes from Plakobranchus ocellatus, assembly GCA_019648995.1. Classification (NCBI taxonomy): domain Eukaryota; kingdom Metazoa; phylum Mollusca; class Gastropoda; family Plakobranchidae; genus Plakobranchus; species Plakobranchus ocellatus. The sequence goes on along the minus strand of BLXT01003735.1, from coordinate 1,486,386 downwards.
TTGGCATTAGGGCCATTACTTTTCATTTTTATCTTTCATTGCACTGTTCCAGGCATCTTATTTTGAATGCTAAGCCTGGGTCCAACAAAAATGAGCAGGCTGAAAATGTTGCGCTATCTGAACTGTGTGCTTTTTTGTAAAATTTGACTTGCCATAGAGATTCATCTCATTATTTCAATTTGAGTTGAAGTTAGGCAGCCAGTCATATTAAATAGGATTGAGGAAAATTCATAGAGCCTATATCTACTCTAGGCTTAGCCTATCCAACTTTTTTATGTATAGCATCAAAGAAATTTTCTAGATTGAGATTTAGGGATAGTTTTAGACTCTGGATATAAAAAGATTTGAGTGACAATTAATTTAATATTTAATTAAGATCTTAAAATTTCATCAAATGTAGATCTAGGCCTTGTCTGAAATATGGAAGCCTAGATTTGTATCCTAAAGATAAATGTAGCCTTGTCTTTTCTCTATCTAAGTAGCCTAAATGAGCTGTTTGACATGGTAGTCTGTCAAGTAGAAAATGTCATGTCCTGAGAAACATATTTTGTCTACAAACTTTGTTTTATCTCGTCAGATTTGTGAAAGTGATTCGAGAGATCTCTAAAACTTAAGCCACCATTGTCGCCGCCAATTCAAATAGATTGTGTGCCATTTGATCAGGAAATTTGTTTCGTAATAACAAACAAGGAGGCCTCAGCTAATCAGAATACACAAGGTGTGTAGAGTGCTTTCACTAAGAAATTGCTACATTATGGTGATTAATTATGCACACAGAAATAAGTCATTTTATGAAAACCTTTTGCAAGATGAGTGAAGTTCCAGAAGCGATTATTAACACAGGCATTGCTTCATAATCATAAGACTTTTCATCATGCACGCAAAACAAAATGTTAAATGTAAGTAAATAAGCCTTTTTAATTACAAAAAAAACAAAAAGAAGTATTTAGCTCCCAAGAGGCCTCAGCTTACTCTTCTAGTTCTGTCTAGATCTAGAGTTATTTACAGTCTCAATACTCCTTTATCTAGATTTTCCATTATCTATGGCACCTGTCCAAGCAGGATTTTTCAGGACCATTAAAACTGTTGAAAACTTGCCAACAAATTTTACTTAAATGTTATAAATTTCCATTTGTGTTTCCTACGAATTATTTTTTGTTTGTTTTATTTGTAAGTAAGATATCAATTTATCTGCATATTTTTATCTTTGGTTTAATTTTGTTAGAATGACGTAGACCTAGTTATAAATTAAATAAAAGCTGTAGCGACAGTAAAAAACTTCCAAGTCAAATTTACTTTTGTGCGTGTGGTTTTTTGTGTGTGAAAAACAGTTCAGACCATTTTAAATAATACTCAAGGGACATGGGAGCTGTAGCAGGTTTCTTTCCTCTCAAAAGGAAATTGAGAGTCTAATAAAAAAAACTATATTGAAAAATGTAAATTGTGTTATTGATTTACCAGGTTTTTGAAGGTGGCTCGCATATTTGTTTTCATGTTTCATTTTTTTTTTCTGAAGGAGAAATTAATTTGAATGGAATAAAGTATTGATTGCAATTCTTTTCTTTCAGAGGTCAACAAGCTGATGGATTTCTTACGATTCTTTTGGAGAGGAAGTAGTGGGAAACCACAAAATGTTATGGATGGAGAAAATACTGAAAATAAAAATATTCCTATTTTAGATGATAATCACAAAAGTTTGGAACCTGCCTCTGAAAAATCGTCCCCACAGCCAGACAAGAGTAATCACTGGGATCCTAAAGTTGTTGAATTCTTCAAAGATTTTCCAGAACCATATCGACAAAAGGCAATCGAACGATTTGTAAGTGATCTTTCTAAATTCCATGTGAAATTGTTTTTCCCTCTATGGTTTTTTTTTTTTT
>BLXT01003735.1:1470497-1484388 GCA_019648995.1 Plakobranchus ocellatus | reverse complement strand
CTCTCTCTCTCTCTCTCTCTCTCTCTCTCTCTCTCTCTCTCTCTCTCTCTCTCTCTCTCTCTCTCTCTCTCTCTCTCCTTCTCTATTATATTTTTCTTTCTGGAGCTCTTCAATCTCCATCTCCCCCTTGTCTCACACTCTCTAATAAAATACAAGCCTTGGTGCTGTGGGGATATTTAGATGGTCTGTCCAGAGTTAATGACGGTTTTCTTCAGCTTTTTCTCAGCCACACTCCACATTGAGTCAGTTTCATGTGATCATGGCCTCTGGCAAAGTTTTTTCACTTCATTTCTACATTTTTTTGAGGGGAAAATATTGACAATTATATTAGCCAAAGGCAAGTTTTCATTTTGGTAAACATTGTCATAACGCAGCTCATGGGTTAAATAGCAAACACCAATTTTTTTTCGTCTTTTTGATTTTTTTTTTGCTATGCTGTACATAGTGAAGTCATAGTGGAATTTTCGCTTTGAAATTGTACTTGAAGCATTAATTCTTTGCTCTTATAAAATCATTTAAAAAAGAAATTGAGGGTCTAATTAAAAAACTATAAAATAAATGTACAGTGGAATACGTTTAAACCGAAATTCTAGGGAGTATGATTTCATTTTTGGATTAAACATATTTTGGTTCAAGCATAGTGCATTAAATAAGTAAGATTAATAACAGAGAGTAGCCAACTTCCGAAATATTAAGTTAAACAAATCCCACCTATCGTCACACCATAACATGAATGAACACACCAATCTATTAATCTTTCTCTCTTTTTTATCTATTTCTCTATCTGCTTCTCTTTCCTTTTCAAGAGGTTCTTGCACCTATTATAATAGTTTTCACAATTTCATCATCGCCTTAGTAATTTTTTTTGGTCCTAGTCTCTGCTTGTACAATTTAATCATCGCCTAAGTTTTCCGGTACTGAAGTTCTCCACAAGAGACATGGCTTTATTACCGGCTGTGATGCAATAGTGTTTGCTTAGCTTTTACGCTGACGGGACCTAGATATGTAGGGAGTGTCTGGCACGATCCCGCTGCGTAACTGAGTGGTGAAAGAGAAGGGATGGGCAGGTGTGTGCAGTAGGCCTAGACCTAGCCAGACATCGGGCCTGGCTGTCTGTAGTGTGAGGTACCGGTAACTGACAGTATTGGGTTTGCATGGAGTAATGTGCAAAAGAAAGGGTTGGGCAAGGAGTGTATAAAAAAAAAAAAAGATTTTTTTAACGTGTCGGCCGAACAGTGACTGGGCTTTCCCTGTAGTTTTTATTTCGCTTTAGAGATAGTAAGGCAGCCAATGCTTTCGGTTTACCGCATGTTTAATAAGAAAGAATAAGAGGAATAACGGAAAGCTCTTCAATTTCTTTTTTGTTTAGCCGTTTTTTTGGTTCAGCCGTTTTCGGTTTAGGTGTGGTCTACTGTAAATAAAAAAGCACACATTGAAGTTCCCTGCAGATCTTTTTTTTGTCTTTAGTCTTCTTTTCTTTGTTCCTTTTTTTGTATCATTCATAAGAATATGGGATCTCCAGATTCCTTGATCAATACAAGTATTATTTGCACCAAAGGCTATGCATACATCTCATCTCTCAGCTTGAAAAAAATTGTATGTTTTCAGGCTCTAGCAGTTTACAGAAGGTCCTCATTCCTAGTATAAGATGGCTTTTCTATGATTCTGCGCAAGCAGAGGTATTAAGGCAATGAAGATCAATCAAAACTTAAAACTCTGGTTCCAGGTTCAGTTTTGAAGACTTTTACCTGCAATGGAGAGGGGCAATTCGCAGACTTAGATCTTTTTGCAATAAGATTTCAAGTAGTTGTTTCATGTAAATGTTTTCTCAAACGCTGTTTTAGTGATACTGTACCATGATTTGGTTCATATTTTTCTAAACTGCTTTCTATGACAGTATGTTTTCAGGCCTTGTGAAGTTCTAAATTTAATTATCTTCTTCACTCATGTCTGATCCATCAGTGGTTTTAAATGGAAAAGAACACTGCTGAGTACATTATTTAGCTGACTTTTAAATTCTCCTCTTTGAGGTGTAGTTATTTCTCCTCTTTATACTCTTATTTTCTTTTGGTGAGATATTCCTTTTAATTCCCATTTTCTCAGGCCATCATCTATATCTGACATAAGTTCATGTTCTGACACCGATAATTGCAACAACACAAGGGTCAATCCAGAAGTTGATGGATGGCAGTACTCGGTTGTTTTTTTTTTAACATGTTGAACTTATTTGAGGCAGGTCAGGGTTGGAGCAAATACAAATTGTGGACATTCAGCTGATGTTGAAGAAGCTGAGGTTCAAAGTACTCAGCTTTGTAAAAGCTGTTTTAAAGGCTGAGAGTTGAAGGTATGCAGATATAGTTGTTGAACCTATGGTTGAGTATATGCAGCAGCATTTGAGGAGTAGAGTGTTGAAATTACTCAGATGTTTTTGAACATTGAAGTTGAGGGTTGGCGTGCCTGAGGATAATGACAGAAGAGTGTGTTGAAGGCACTCAGCTATATTTTGTAGAAGCTGAGCATTAAAGATACTCAAAGTTGTTGTAAAAGTTCAGGCCGATGCTACTCAAGTGATGTTGCAGGCACTGAGTGTTGAGGTATCCAGCTCTAGTTGCAGAGTTGAATGTTGAGATACTCAGCTGTACTTGCAAAGACCAGGTGTTTAAGGGGCTTAGCTGTAGTTGCAGAAGCTCGATATTGAAGGTACTCAGTTTTAGTTGTAGGAACTGGGTGTTAAAGGTATTCAGCTGCTATTGCTGGTCTGTTTAATTTGATATATTTTATAATCTCACAGTATTCCCCCCTTTTCCAACCCTCAACCACATTTGTCTTTTGAATCATTATTTTCATAAACGTCCCTTCCCGATGATAATAATTAATTGCTCTTAGCAGAGTTGTAAAGAGCTAAGATATTTTTTTATGCAAACACATGGCTTACCCAGCTGGCTGCTGGTCACTAAAGCATATCTTTCAATGTTTTCAGGTAATGAAGACATGTCCAACTCATGGCCAGTCAATGAGGTCTGCTCGATTTCAGTACTCAGTTTAGGAACAGTTTTGCATTTCCACTATTCTTCATCGCTCAACTTATAATGTGAATTGTTGTATTTTAAACCAAATCACTTGCGGGCTGACATAAAATTACTATTTGTTTTCAGGATGGGAGATTTTTTCACATCTTTAAATAAGAAGGATGTCTATCGCAAATTAAATTGTCCTCATCGCACTTTACATTACAGACAAAATCATCCTCATCCATCATCAGCTAAGGGATGATGCAAAAACAGTCATTTGCGAAAATTTTGTAGGATCACCCATTTCATCTTTTGATTAACATCATGTTTGGGATAACTGATTTCATCCTTTGCTTAAGTCATCTTGTGCCTTATGATGATACTATCTAGAGGCCTAATCATATATGAATGGCAAGATGCATTTTGAACATCATAAGCAAGTAACCTACACTGAAAATGCTTTCTGTGAGTTTTATAAGAGTCAAGGCTCAATTGAGATGAGTTGGCCCAGTGCCAAGATATGAGAATTTGATGAAGTTTTTAAAAGAAGACGATTAAGAAAATTGTAAGGGGGCGGCGAGGGGGGAATAATTATAAATTAAATTAAACAGCCTTTTTTCCCAAAAAATTTATGATTCACATCTTATTTCATCATGAATCAACCTTACAGTGCAGAGGCTGTTTAGAATTTTTTTTTCAATTTACAGCTAAAACTTTCATGAAATTTACTTTTCAGAGCAAGAGAGAAGGCATACATAGATTTGAGATATTCAGGGTATGTAATTTTCTTTTGAATCAACTTCAATTATGAAAATTGTTTTGTTCTTGTTGTTGTTTTATTTTTAAATTTACTCTTCCTTGACTCAGATAGATTTTTTAATCATATAAAGTATTTCTTTGAGGATTTATTATGTACTTAAATCATATTCATTTTGTTTTAGAGTTGTCTTGTCCCTTGAAAGAAATGACATTTTTAGTCCATTCTGTATTTTAACCCAATGAAAGTTTACAGAGAGAGTATTGCTATGAGTTGCCTCTCTCATCATTCAAGAGTGAAATCTCTTCATTTTTCACTTAGTTTTGTCTTCGATCCATATTTCTCTCTCTGTGTAGTCAATCCTCTCTTTGCAACTTTTACAGTGAGATAAATTGTCATTAGCTTAAATATAAAAGCCATTCAAAAGAAATGTGGACAAGTTTTTTCTACAGATCCTAAATTTTCATTTCTTGAGAGGAGCAAGGTGGTTTTTTTTTCAAACTTTTTTTTCCCTAATACGGAAGGTAATTCTTTTGTGGACAGATTTCACTGATTTTTTTTTCTCACAAAAAAAAAAGGAAGAATATCATTTAAAAATCTATCTTGTCTTTTTAATTAAATGAAGTTTTTTTTTGTTTTGGGTGGACAGTCAAATAGCCATATTAAATCTGTAGATGTTACAAATCTTCTTCAATCTCTTTCTTTAGAATTAGAGAAAGAACAAAATATTTATTAAAATAATTTTACTTTTATATATTAACATCCTTAGGCTACTGTTTTTAAAAGCTTCATCTGCTGAATAAAAATGAACTAAGCTTTGTAACTTTCATAATTTCTTTTGAGTAAAGAATGTATCTTTTTTTACTCAGCCTCAAGCTGTGATGTAGGAAGATAAAGAAAACAATATCCTAACTGTTCCCATTCATGTACATTTTTTAAAAATATGTGCTAATTTTTTTACGCCTTCATGTTTTAACAAAAAGCATTGAAATAATATCCTATCAGCCCATTCATGCGTTACATTTTTTTTTTCATCACAATACGTGATACATAATTTCTACAGGAGATGGCAATGAGCAATGAAATGAGGAGTGCTCAGAGAGGGATCTTTCTTGAAGATCAAAGGGAGCATGAAGAATGGTCAAAGACACTAACTGAAGAGCAACTCGTCTTGGCAAGGCAGAGGGAGAAAGAAATGTTTCAGTCAAGATACATCCCACCATGGGAACAGCATGTACTTAAAGTCATCCCATTACAACCTGGAGACAAAATGTGGTTGAAACTGGCAATAACAGCAAATGCATCAGCTTTTGGGATAGCTTTTCTTGCCAAGTGGTGGAACTTTAAGAAAAGGTAAGAGTTCAACCATGGCAATACATCAACAATTTTAAAGGCTTAAAGGTAGGTTGTTTATAATGAATATAAGACACTTTGGCAATATCAGTAAAAAGATGAAGTGATAAATAATCCTATATTCTTTTTAAAACTCTTGGCACAATTCTGTTTTGGCCTAATATAGCGAAAAATGTATGCTCTTTTTTTTTAGGAAAAAGTTCTTTAAATTTTTTTGAAAGAAAAAGATTTGAAAATTATCGGATTTTCAAGGACCAGTTAAAGTAAATGGTGAGGAATAATTGGTGGGAAAGTCTTGTAAATGTCTTAGGAGTTGAATTTCAGTTTTATGCTCTTTTGAAGTTTAAATTTCAGTAGAGAAAAAATTATAGATAGGAAGCAACATAACTTTACACCTCTCTTAACTGCTTTTGCTTCAAGTCAGTTATATGTTTTGGTAATAACCATAGGATTATTGATGGTAAAGTAAAAGCTCATATCATTTGAACATTTTAGATAAGCCAATCTTGAACTGTTGATGTTGTTCAGTGAATGACCCTGTATTAATTAATTTTTCAGTCATCAAAAATTGTTGCCTTAAAATGGTGGCAAACTGGCAATGACTTCAGCCGGCCCTCTAATACTAACAGTTCCTCTTACTCTTAGCATCTCAAGCTTTAAAATCGCCTGGCCTCAAAAACTTCAGACACAATAATATTTTTAATAATAATTATTGAAATCTGCCAAGAAATAGAGAACACAGAAGCATTTAAAAAGGTACAAATCAATATGCTGAATGACTGAACATTGTGCATTTGAAAAAATAAATCATTATTGCTAAACTAGTACTCATCACCAGTGAAGTATCTGATATAGGATTGGGGAATTGGAAATTCACTCAAAGTAAAAGACCAGCAGCATCATAAAATCCAAATTGCAAGATACATGGGCCAATTACTCAAAAAAGTTAAATTTATAAAATCTCTTTTTCTACATTAGTAGGTTTAGCTAAATACAATTTTCAACAGATAAGTGAAAGTTTCAGTAGGGTACAGTGATGGACAAAAGCCTACAAACCAAAGAACTATCAATGTTGGTATCAAGGAAAGAGAGTCACAATATTGCATATAATAGTCTCCTGCATCTAAATTTTTCATTTTTTAATTACAGCTGTAGATCCATCCCATAAGCAAGCTTCTCATAAGCTTTTCATGAGATCTCCAAATCCCCATTACCTGTTATGCTATGGATAACACCCTTTTAGTATTTTTTCCCAGACTTTTGTAGGTTTCTTTTTATGAAAATGAAATAAAGGAGGGATGGGAGGGAAGGATTAATTTATTGGAAGTAACTTTCAATCTTGGAAGGTGGTAGGTATTACGACTAAAGATCAAACTAAGTAATTTTGACTGACAAGTTCAGCCATCAAATTTGATAGAAATATATCTGTTTTATTTTTCAGGACTTATAGCCTATACACTGAAGCACTTTATGCTTTTTTCCCCAGTGTTCCCAAACCACGAACGCCAGTTTTGATGAGGACTTTCATTGGATCAATGGGCATCTGTTGCTGTAAGTGCAAGGCCAAGTATTCTTAAATATGATATAATATAATAACTAAAACAAAACTTATTGGAAGGCTGAAAGGCAGCAGCTATTTAGCCCTAGGCTAGGTGATGACAGGCTGGCTACATTGCAGTTGAAATTAGACCTCTTGTGACGTAACATAGAAATCAGTCGCACAAGTAGCTTTACTGCCGTCCTTCCCTTGCATTTTAGGGAGCATTTGTACCTGGACTAATTCCCACAGCCACATGACTATTGCATGTAACAAAGGTGAATGTAACACATACATACAGACATGCCTACCCTTGAAAATTTTTTTGAGGAACATCAAGGGCAAAAATGCGGAACATTATATAAAAATGCGGAACAAACCTGAATATGAAGGGGATTGACGCTGATTAAACAAAAAAATTAACACTCAAGTTAACTAAGTTCCAATTAATCATAGAGGTGTACCTTTAGGATGGGGGAGAGTGTAGAGGATATAAGTTCCTGTCTAAATCGGCACAAACACTAAGCCAACTGCTTAACATTATGTAGCCTGTGTGCATACATTCCAATGTGTTTACTTCAATTGTGACCAAATCGACCCTAGAGTAACGACATTCTTTAATTAATTATGGACCAAACATTGTTTAACTTTGAGTCACTTATTTCAATGTTACCATTGGAATTCAATTTTATTAACTTTTCTCAAATAGAAAATTCCATGAAACATTTCCCTATTCTATCCCTAAAACTCGGAATGCCTCGATGTATTCTTTTCAAATACAATGCTGTCCTCTTTTGCGGATTGGAGCTTCTGTATAGAGCAATTTCTTTTCGGTCATTTTGAAGAGACATAGACTTATGAAGATAGGCAGGCCTGATTGTATTATATCAAGTTCTAAATCTATGGATAGTTCATAGCATTATCATAGGACTGGCAATGGCAAGAGCCTAGCATCAATCAGAGTTCAGACACTTGCACTAAGCCTCGAAGTTCAATGCTGGGTTTATAACTTCTCTAGATATAAGACTGCGCATACAGTTAGTCTCAAAATCTGATAATTAAGTTTGACCAAACCTTTGACTTACACTAGTACAGTTTGACAGATATAAAACGCAAAAAATTATCCCAAAATTCTTTATTTCTATAAAAATTGAAATCCTGCCACTATGATTCTCTTGAATCGAGGTCGCTGATTTCAAATTTGCCATCAGAATGTTCGCATTTGCTTTCCTCGCAAAGATATGTCTGTTGAAAAAAAACCCTAGTCCAAGTGAGTGACGTCACAGTGCGAAGACCGACCGCCAATGTGGCAACTGTCAGTGATGGTGGGCCTAACCATGATGTTCATTTATGCTCTGCACCGATAGGTTTGCCCCAAACCACCCGGACCCCTCTTCGGTCTGCAAGATGCATGCTCGCTGTTATGAAAAAAGGTGTAGCAACGAATGCCATGCATTTAATAAGTTTGAAAAGTTTGTTGCGGTGTTAGCGCCGCAAGTCCTTTAATATTCTCCCGTTATTTATGTAGAGAAGCGCCACTAAATCTAGACTAAGTTTATTTCTGAAAGTATGCCCAATCACAAATCGGCAAAATTCCAGATTTTGAGATAAAAATGCGGATTTCTGGAACGCAGGTCATTTTCAGGTAGAATTCTGGAACAAATCAGGAATTTCCGGAACAGTAGGCATGTCTGTACACACAAGAATCATCAGAGCATACTGCCTTCTCTGTAGCCATGAAAAGTGTTCTTCAGTGTTCAGACTTTGATGTAACAATGCTTTTTAATGTAACTAATAGGGAGAATTATTTGGTAAAATTGATCGACCCTGAAAAACAAGCATTGAATTTGTTTGGATTCAAATTATTTTGACTCAATTTGATTCATGTACCAGTAAATTTATGTTTCATTGATCATTCAAAGGCTTTTGATTCAACATAATGAATATTTATTTCAAAATTGTGGAAATAAAGAGCTGGAGACACATATGGAAAAGGTATGAATTGAACTTGTTGAAGAATATTTTTACTTGAATGAAAAACACCTATGCAAGTGAGGTTGTGCATTGATGTGTTGTCAATCCCGTTTTTTGTTTTTTTTTAACAGTGACTGCAAACTATTATTAGTATTAAGTTAATGACATCAGACAGAGTGAACGATTGTAACAGAAGTTTCTGAATATTTCCCGTGGAATTGTTTGTGTAGTGTAAACCTTATACATGTAATAGTAATATGAATATTTTAATATTTATAGTGTCTAAAATAATATCTTGATTTTATTTTTTTTTCTAGTCATGCAGCTTTTTGCAGTCGCTAGATTGATGGACTGGGGCCCTTTTGATAGAAGTGTTGATGAGAGATACTTTCTTACTAAAATGACTGAGGACTTTCAAAAAGATTTGAAGACCTTGCTGCAATACCTTGATGAAAAATCTTCTCACAGATGAAACCATTGCCTTTGCACATTGAGCAATGAAAATGAAAATGAAACCCATCCAAGTGCCAATGCAAATAGGGATGCACCCCAAAAGATGAACAATCATTGATCCCTTCAGATGCATCTGCATGAAAATTCAACTTGGCAGGAGTTATAAATGAAGATCATCTTACTTACTGACTATAAGAATGCATCTCCTTTGATACTGATAGTAATTGTATTGACTTTCATTAAAGCTAAGTCATTAAACTTTGTATCATACATAATTTTGAATAAATGAGCTTCCTTGCAAAATAAAATTTGATTATATGTCAAAGGGAGGCATCTCATTTAATGTTACATTATGCATTTTTGTTTCAGAAGCCATGCCCACCTTGTCTCAAGTAGACAAAAGAGACATTTCACAAACCTTTTTTTTTATTATTATTAAATCTGAATATGGACATTCTGAAAGCTTTTTATGACAATAAAGTGGGTATCACACTGTTTCAAATGCAATAACATTGAGTGGGGTTGTTTTATTGTTGTTGTTGTTGTTTTTTTTTAATAAAAATGTTATTTTTGTGGTATCTTTTTAAGTTTTATCTCTAAAATAATACAAGTGGAATTATCCAGAACTTGTTAGACTTGTAACATTTACAACTATAAGAGAAAGGATCAAAGTATATTTGGCATCCATAACTTACAGAAATAGAAGAGAATGCACATAAATCTAGGCTAAATTTTGGCAAGTTAAGTTTGGTGTTTGAGATCATTAGGCAGGAAAATTTACATGTTTTTCCTTCTTTTTTTGTGTGTGTGTGTGCATATTTTTGATTTTGATGACGTTGTGGCCAAGATAAACGGTTTCGGTACTCATTTCAAAAATAAATTGTATGGCTTAAATAAAGAGAAAAAAGGGTTTTTCAAAATATCTTGTTACAGCAATAGCTGTTATTTAGGCTGTCGTTAACAATTAGTTTAGTGCCATAGTTATTGTAATGATTTACGATGGTTAACGAGATTTAAATGTCTTTTTTCTAAATTTATTATAAAAAAAAAAAATTAAATATGCATGTAATTCTAGGACATATTTATTTATAATAATGATGGAATTAATAAATTTGACCACCTGACACAAAATAAGGTTTTTATCAGCAATCAGCCAACAGAGGCATAAAGCAACATAGTCAAACAATATTGAAAAAAAATTTATTTTTCATTATATCTTCAACCATATTCAAATTTTTTAATTAATTTTTATCTTTGTTGAGTCATCACTCACAAAAAACTCATATAGGCAGACTACTGGCTATCTCCATGCTACCCTATCTTCGGGCTGCACCAAGAAGACAGTCATGTCTGCCCATTCTCTGATGTCGAACCAGCTCTTTCAGAAGATCGCTGTATTATTTCATGTTAGTACATGAATTTGAGTATTGATGACAGTCATAATTACATCACTTACACACTAGTTTTTTATTCTCCACCTTAAAATGGTGATGTAGAGATAGTCCCTCTAAAATGTCTTTTCAGCTTGTGTTGTTCAAAATTTCTTCCTTTTTGCACTTGTAGGCAAATCAAAGCAAATTGAAAAATTATCACTTGTTGTATTGCTACTTACTGTGAAAGTCTGTAATACTAATAGCATAAAGTTTGCTACAGCTTTGTATTTTCTCTTTGCTCTAAAGACTTTAAAACTCCAGATTTTGCCCTTTTTAATAATTCAAAGTTTTGGTCCATTCTCTCAGACTTCAAATTTTGAGGTTTCCACTATAATCAATGAAGCAGAGAATGAGACATGGAGGTCTTTTTTGCATTTCTATCAACCTTTTCGTAAGCACTGACAAAGAGAATATTGCGTTTCTTATTCTAGTGCCTTAATCAGACACAAAGATCAGCCTATCAATATGTATCTCCATCAATACTTGATTTTCTTCTCAACAAATTTTATTGAATTATTTCTACAACAGAATGGTCAGCCACAATAAAAAAAAGAAAGGCTGTCTTTTACTTTCATATCTGTGTGTAATATGGATAGGCTTACGAAAAAAAAAAATTCAGTAAAAAAAGAAGTAGGAAGGATCATCTTTTCACTGAAAGTAGCTAAGAATACAATACAATAGTATCCAGTTAAACATACAGGTAATAAACCCAGGCTTGGGTTAATTAATGATTGCCTTAACCTTAATTGGATACAAATTTGTCTTAATATACTCCAAACACAACATAGCCTAAACGCACGCTTTGAAATCGGACGTAAATAGCAATTAAAAAAGGGAGTCACACCCTTTTTTTGTGCAAAGAATATATATGTTGGTAAAGAGGTTGTGGGGGGATTGAGGATTGAAATGGGTTTTACCTCGCCCTGTAGGCCTACTTTACATGAGGGTTTGAGGATAGACTAAGTTTGGGGAGATAATACAGTCTCATTTTTCCTCCTTGTGTAAATAAGCCTAGACCTAGACTTATTGTCAGTGAATCATGCTGACTATGTATAATCACAAGATTTTCTGTGTAGAATTGATACTTCTCTTGCTAAATTCTGTAATTTATGGATTTGAAAATAAAAAAAGATAGTTCAAGACTGCATTACAGTTCGGTTCACTTAATTTGAAGGGGGTATTTTTAAATAGATAATCATAATGTACAGCAAAGTATTTTACCAGTGCAAAGATCTGTAATAACTCTGTATCCATAATTTTTTCTCATATTGTTTTTAAAAAATCATTGAATTTTGGCCACGTGTAAACTGTTATTGAATATTGCAGCATTCATTCAGATCAGAACCCATCTTTCTCAATTCCAAACCTTGCCTCAAGCCCCTGTTGTCACATTGTGTGTACCTTTCAGTAATTCCAGACATGAGAATTGCTAATGCGAAAAACACTGAAACCTGGTCCAGGGGCCACCTTGTCTCTAAGGTAATTCTTCACAAATTTGAAGCATTTTGGAGGCCTCTCCTGGCAGCTAACAACAGAATTTACTGTTGTAAATAATGTTTAACACCCATTTTACACAAGAAAAAAAACATTTTTTCCACCGAACGTTTAAATTTTCTGTGCGGAATTTTTTTTTTTCCACGGAAACCTGTTTTCCCGAGGACAATTTCTATACCTGTAATTCACTAGAAACAAGCAATTGCCATTTTATTTTTCATGACATGGTTAAAATAGGACAGTTTATTCTCAAATAATCCCTATTTTCTCATCCCTTAAACAACTGAGCAAGAACAGGCTTAAGCTGGTCAATTTCTTCCCCTTCCTTGCTCTTTGCCTCCACTTTCTCTCTCTCCCCTCTGCTACTGCTTGATGCTTAAGACCCAGTATTTTGCTGTTAAAAAGTAAGGAGCAATACAATTCATACACCTTGGCAGTTCAAAACCTGACACTGAACTGTACAGAGCAGAAATAGTTGAACAGGACAAGTGAGTTGAGAATAAGTGTTGGCTTCAAATTATCTGATATTGCTTTCTGAGACTTTAAATCATTCACTTTGATATGCAAAGGAACAAAACTGGTCCTACCAATACCATATTATATGATTCAATCTCCTTTTTGAAAACTTAAAAACAATGGACAACAACATGCAAAAGAAAACGCCCTTAAACTTTAAAATAAAACAATGAAGTGAGTTTATTATCTTGAGAAAAATTTACTCTCAAAAATGTAACTTTCAATTGCAAAAATGAAAATACGACATTCAAAGTTAAAAAAAATAAAAAACTTCCATAATATATAATCAATCACTACGAATGTAAGACTCTTAAGAACATACTCTTAAACTTCTTCCAGGTCTAGTCGCATGCTCTAAACACAATTGAAACATCTGCAAAGATAATATTTGACAAGTCAAACCCAATGTTTTACCATGCTCACTTCAATTCCCAATAAAATTACAAATAAAGCCCCTCTGGTGTGCCCTCCTGCTTCCGGTAAAGTACATTTTCTTTAGCCTTCTTGAAGTCCTCATTCATCACCTTCATTCGCCTTTCTCTGAGGGCCAGAAGACCTGCCTCTGTACAAATGGCCTGTACAGAAAAAAGATATTGATTATGTTAAGAAGCATCTGATTTTGTTTTTGGCTCCCTCTTAAACATGAGATTTCCAAACACATAATGAGCATTGAAATTGATTGCCATACCTCAAAAACTTCAAATGTGCCTACACTTGTATCACTATTTAATTTAATTGGTGGTACTTTACATTATGGACACTTTGTTCACTGAATCTTTGAATTTCGTCCAGTAGGATAAACTGTACTATCCAGCAAGTATACTAAATGATACATAACCCTGATAGAGAATTAAAGGGTGCAAGACATCTTTACTTCAAAGTAAAGTCTTAAAACAGCATTAAATTATCTTTTAACTTCATTCAAATAGTATATATGTGTATATATTTATATGTATATAAAAATAAATAAGGGGATGGCAACCAGCAGGCTAATTTTTACCACAGACCAATCCTTAATCTTCTGACCAATAGCTATAGCATAATGTGTTACTTTTCACACCATCTGTTCTTCACTGTTAGAATACTTATCCCTTTATTTTCTGAATTAGTGAAATAATTACAGATTATACCTCTCTACAGACCATCAATCCCACTCCTGCATCCCTAACTCTACTTTGTGAAATCGTTAACCTTTGCCTCTTGGAAGTTTATTGCTTGGTGGAAGAATTTGTGCTTTTTTTCACATTTTATGCCGTCAGAAATTCTCTGAAGGTATGGTATGAAAGGATACTGGACACTGTCAGACCGCATCATACTTTTAAAAATTGCAGGAAAGCCTTTAGACCTCAATATAATACAAGTA